>JAQJVL010000038.1:1988834-2053951 GCA_035578905.1 Stictocephala bisonia | reverse complement strand
TACCTTAAATGCCCAAAGTTAACAAGAATCATAAATCATTACTACAAGATACAAACCATAATATGGTTTCTGCCCAAAATCACTCTTTTATACGAATGCTGGAAGGTCTACGAGAACTTCAATTCTCTCCAACTTTAAAGAAGGACTACCAAAAAAAACATTGAGAAAAGTCATTGGTTTAATGGTAGAAAAAAGTGGTAGTTTTCCTTTACATAACGTGTAAAGGAATATGAAATAAGAGAAAAGGACTATATTTTAGGTAAGATATAAACTTAATATTTTCTTTAAAAGCAGTTTTTAAAAATAAAAATTGGTAAACCCAATTTTTCAACATGTGGGAGCTAATGACATATTATTGATAATAAGATTTAAAATAAGTTTTTCTTAATTATTATACAATATATTTGTTACGCTAAGCAAACCAATTTTCTTTGACATTTTTACAAAAATCTGCAGCTTCTACGCTGAGTTTTCAATGATTATAATAAGTAACGAGAAACCAATAAACATAAGTTTGTTTTTCTTCACCTGTGGGACTACCAGAGGACAATTATTATATCATATTAATTCTACTGAAAATCAGTAAGGTTAAGTATGTCTGGCCTATTTGTGTTCACAGTTTAAAAACACACATGAGAAAATAAATTGTAGAATTCTGTATGCTACAGAATAACAACTTGGGCTAATAACCCACCTACCGTCCCATAAAAGTAGGTAATGACCCATCCACCCTCCACCTAACCTTCCATACAAGTTGGAACGACCAAGATATTCTTCCTTACATGTATGGTTGTGATGACCCATCTATCCTACCTTAAACATACAATGTTATTGATAAACGCACAGTAATGTTAATTACTAGGCTTGAATACCCACTTGCCCACCCTCTATATACTAGGCCTTATGAACCACCCAACCGACACAAGCTCAAAGGCCCAACCACTCACCCTAAACACACTAGGCTTGATGAAAAACTCCAGAATTTAGGCCAACAAAATGCCCGTGAGAATCCTGACTTTCCGGGCCGTTTGGTCACACTACATGGAAATGATATTGACCTACCCATATACAGACAGTGGTACTGACCCACCTGACCACCCATACACTGCAGTGGCATTGGCTTACCTACCCATATGAGTACAGTGATATTCAAGGTATCAGGTAACATAAAATTTTTTTGTAATTTAGCTACTTAAATGAACTTGCTTGCTACGTCTGAAAACACGATTTCTTGTTGAAAAAATGGCGAAATATAAGTTTCATGTTTTTGGCAGTTGATATCAACCCTCTCAAGAGATATAAACTTATATTTCACCATTTATTCAACAAGAAATGGAAAAAAATCAGAAAACTAGTTTTTAATCTGATGGTGAAAAAACATACTTTTTTATTTTTTAATATTTTAATATTTTAAATATTTTAATTTTTCAACAATAATTTTTTCCATTTTTCATGCTGAACACGATTATTGATTTTTAAATAAAATGATTTTTTCGGCACAAAAATACACTTTATACTGACCTAACCAAACCTGTTTTATTTACTCAGCAAAAATTCGTAATTTGGGTGTCTGGCCTATGTTACAGCCTACCGGCCGTCACTTCAGCAGGAATATGGGTGAGTTCAGTTTTCGTGGTTAGTAATTGGTGTATATAATGATCATTTAATGGCCACTAATCACAATTCACCACGAAAGTAGTTTTTCTGTTATATCACGAGAAATATGCTAATTGTTACAGGCCAAAGCATATCTCATGAATATATATAGCCAATTCTTACTCATTTCAAGCAAAGTTTGCAAGTTTTGATTGGTGGCAAGAAACTGCATGATAACCCATATTCTAATATATACTTTTTTCGTACATGAATTTGTCTCTTTTAGATTGATAAATAACAGATATTATTTTTAAAAAATTAGAAGATAAAAAATTCGACATAAGGAATATCAATGCAAAAGCTAACTTCGGTCTGATCTTTTTGCTTAGCCGACCCGCAGGCTTGGAACCCGATGTTTAACTGAAAGATATTAGTTTGAAGGCTCAAAATAACAATAACAAAAATACATTAACATTTTAATTAAAAAGGCGAGTTCACCAATTTTCTAGAAAACTCCAGCTGGGTCTATCCCTAATAAAGCTGAGGCTATCTACCCAATTTTGCAAGAAAATTATTTCTTTTTTCAGATGGTAAGAATGATGTAGTAAAAATCAATTTAAAACGTAAATTTATCTCTAGATTTACTTCACGAAAAATACATTACAAAAAATATGTACAATGTTGGTATTTATGCGCTTTCTAGATGCCTGCCAATCTTGATTTTTTTTACTATCAGTGGGTAAAATCATGTCTATATTTAACAAGAAAACACTTTTTATTCCTCAGAAATAACGTTTTATAAAAAAAAAAACATGAAAATTCTAAATTTTTGCAAATATTATGATTCAACTTCTCCATAATTTTTTCATATTGTTTTTTAAAGCTTAATGTAGTTTTTTGTGCTGAACACAAATTTGAAAACTATTTTGGTCTACAACAACTGTTCCTCAAGATATCATGGAAAAACTACGTTCTCGGAAAATAACCTTGGCCTACGGTGCCCATATGCATGTTCATAGCCTAGGCGCTATGACTAGCCACCAAAAACAAATTCGCATGTATTTCTGGTGGCGCAGTGCTGTAGCTCAGCTACTTGGGGGACAAAGTGTTCAGGAGATTGTAGGCGATAGGTTGTATTGTCCTCTTAATACCGGCATGGCGTCTGTTCAGTGGTTGCTATCGGCGTGGACACTACTAGAGAAGTCTGGGGTGTCCATGTTGGGTGGTAATCATTGTACAGATGTTGTGTGGGGGAGATAACTGAGTATCAGGCTTGTCAATTAGCTGAAAATCAGACCAGCACTAAGTGGATGATCGGATTCCACATAAAGCTGTAGGTCCCTTAGTTGCCCTGGCTGTTGGGCTATTAATAAATTACCCTTTCTGAGGAACAGTTGAACTCAGTTAGTAACCAGACTACACTTATCCACACTCATATAATCATTCATATTCGCCTTAAAATACCAACAACGTTGTGTCGGCGTCACATATGTAAGAGTTCCTGCTGAAGAGACGGCCGGCAGGCTATCACGGATGCCAAGCACCCGAATTTAATGCAAATTAATAATTAAGTTTTGTTGAGTACCTAGCCTAGATAGATGATTAGAATAAGTTAGGTTATATTTGGTAAAGTAAGTAAAAAGAATATTTTTCGGTCAAAAAATTAATTTTATTGAAAAACAAGGTAATGATGCACTTTCATGCCACCTCTGAAAATATAATTTCTTGTTGAAAAAAATGGTGAAATATGAGTTTATATCTCTTGAGGAGGTTGATTTCATCCGCAGAAAACTCGTTTTATTACAGAAAAATCGAAAAAAACTAGATTTTTATCTGCTAGCGAAAAAAACCAACTTTTTTTAAAAATCGTTACTTTTCAACAATTTTTTTTCCATTTCAAGTGTTTTTTAATGCTAAATACAAATATATAATTGATTTTGCAGTAAAATTATTTTTTCAGCCCGAAAAATAATTTTTTTACTGACCTAACAACCAAACATAACCTAACTTATCCTAGTTGTCTATTTACTAAACCAAAATTCGTAATTTCTGTTAAATTTGAATGTTTGGCTTCTGTGACGGCCTGCCACTCCGGTGGAAATACAGGTGAATTCAGTTTTTAAGATTAATAGTTGATGTAAATAATGATCGTATAATAGCTGCTAATCGCGATTCACCGCAAAAGTAGCTTTTCTGTTATATCTCAAAATATAAGTCTAATAGACCAAAAAAGTTTGTAGATTCATATTCAGTGCAAAAAACACATCAAAATAACAAAAATAGGATTAAAATACCATTTAAATTAACGGAACTATGACAGAAATACTAAAGGTTGACATTCGTTTCTCGAAAAAATACGTGGTTAGTTCGTAATTTGCGTTAAATTCGGGTGTTTGGCCTCCATGACGGCTGTCACTCCAATGGGAATATAGGTAAATTCGCTTTTTGTGCTAATAGTTGTTTAAAATGATTGCGTAATAGCCGATAATCGTGTTTCGCCGCAAAAGTAGTTTTGAAATTATGTCTCGATAAATAATTGTAATAAACCAAAATAGTTTTCAAATTTGTATTCAGCCCAAAAAAACACATCAAAATAAAAAAAAGGTATTTATGCAGTTTCTCTCCACCAAACAAATTTGGAACATTTTGCTTGAAATGCGTCTAGAATTGGCTGCATTTTCATGAGATACGCTTGTTATTCCCCGGAAATAACGTATGTTACCGAAAAATTCGAAAAACCAATGTCACAACTTTTAGTATTTTTGTCATATTTCCGTTAATATGAATGGCATTTTAATCCACTTTTTTTATTCGACGTGTTTTTTGCGCTGAATTCAAATTTGAAAAACTATTTTGGTCTATTACAACTATTTCTCGAGATATACGGAAAAACAACAATCGCGGCGAATCGCGATTAGCGGCCATTACGCCATCATTATGTATAACAACTACTAATAACAAAAACTGAATTCACCTATATTCCTGCCAGAGTGACGGCCAGCAGGCCGCAACGGAGGACAGACCTCGAATTTAATGCAAATTATTAATTATTGTTGAGAAAATAGACTAATAGGATAAGTTAGGTTATGTCAATAAAAAATGCATTTTTCAAGCTGATAAAATAATTTTACTACAAAACCAGTTATATATTAGTGTTCAGCATAAAAAAACACGAGAAATGAAAAATGTTGGTTTTTTCACTATCAGATAAAAAACTGGTTTTTCGATTTTTCGGTAAAAAACGAATTTTCCACAGATAAAATCAAATCCTCAAGAGATATAAACTCATATTTCACCACTTTTTCAACAAGAAATCGTATTTTCATAGGTGGCAAGAAAGTGCATAATTACCTAAAAAAGATGATTAAAATACCTATAAATTAACAGAAATATGACAGAAATATTTAAAAGTTGTGACATTGTTTTTTTTAAGATTTTTCAGTAAAATACATGCAGGCCTTCCACTAGGTCTGAGAAAAAAAGTAGGACATTTTAATGAAAAAAGTAGGACATTTAACGAAAGGCGCAACAGTCACACTTAGCGTTGTATTATTATTATTTATTAATTGTTTATTCCATACGGGGACCCCCCTCGTTCCGCATGCATGAATTGAGAGCTAAAACAGCTGAATTTATCGAAGCAAAAATAATACTGAAAACTAAATCCAAGACTATGAAGTAGTTTTGTTCTCATTTGAACCTACAATATACTAAGATTAGTTCAAACGGGCATTAATCTAAATTTATGACTAATAAATTAGGTCTTACCTAATGACTCACAAATGAATGTTAAATTTATGAGATAAATAAATAGAAATAACACTTTAAAAAATTATTTCAACCCAAAATTCATGCATGTCCCCGCTCTTTATAATTTATTTTCTCTTTTACTACAAAAGAATAGAAATACATAACTTATTTATATTTTTTCATAATGTAGTATTTAAAAAATACTTAGAGAAAGGAAACTAAACCATTATTTATGTATCAAAAGTTCATTAGCTGTTTTTAATCGTTTGGTTGAAATGTCAATCATCTCTGAGGCTAATGACACTTCTGCAAAGTCTTTCCTTTTCATAGCCAACTGGAGCTTCTTCTTGCCTTCTTCTAGAAGATTTTCAGCAGCTTTGATCTCATTTCTTGCTTTTATCTCTTTTTCTTTAGATGCCTCTTTTTCTTTTTGTTCAGCAGATTCCTTCTGTTTCCTTACTTCTTCATCTTTTCTTTGAGCTAAATACTCTTTGTACTTGGAGCTTGCCCCTTTAGCTGCATCTACCATTCTCTTTGTTATTTTAATATTTTCTACTTTGCCATTGACTCTTACAAAATCTTTTACAACTCTCAAGCCAATTATGGTATGCTCATTGAGTGCCTTCCTTTCATTGGTCACAATATTATTGTTCATAGAAAACCCTCTCTCAACATCTGCATTTCCATGTGCTAGTGTTAGAAGTGAGGGCAAATAACTAGCTAGCTGAGGATATCTGGGTTTACCAGTTGATGTCTTTAGTTGAAAAACTTTATTCCAGTAGGAATCCACCCTCATGTACTTGACCTCAGTCTGTGTCTTCGATTGGATATACCAATCTTCTGCTACATCCAAATCTGATTGGTATCCTAACCATTCCTCTTTAAGTCTATCAATTTTTTCCTCTGTCAGACCATGTGGTACTTGGGTGATTATCCGTTTGAACATGTCATAGCTTTTTTCTTCTTTTCTTGCCAACCCATGCAGGCACTGCATATTTTTCAGTATTTTGTTGTCGATGGGCAGATCTTTCATTAGCTTGTTGGTCACAGTAATAAAAAAAGAACTTATAGCTTGGTAAAACTCAGACTTTTCTTTGTCAAGGATCTTTAATGAAAGTAGAGTTTTTTTAGCTTCACTTCCAACTTCTAAGTCTTTAAACTCAAGCAAGTTTGATTTTTTTACCTCTATGTGACTGATGTTGTTTTTGTGTTTTTCAATTTCTTCAGCTTTGATAAATTTTCTCAAAAGAGTCTTCATTAAATGGTTCATTTCATCATACAGTACATGAACCAATGGTTGTTCAGATTGAAACATTGTCAGAAACTTAGAAAATACAGCACTGATATGAAGCAAAAACTGCATTAGAGGAAGAAGAATGTTATTCTTCAAAGCAGAGCAGATTCTTTGGTACTTATAATTCTTGTCGAGACTCTTTGAACTTTGGTTTTGTGGCAAAAACTTGAAAAAATAATGTTTCAGTGCCTCATGCTGTTCGATAAGTCTTTTCAAGACTGGACCAATACTCAACCATCTGCTATTTACATACTGACAAAAAAAATGTTCTTCTACTTGCATTAGCTCTTGACTTTTCTTGTAATCTTCTCTTCTTGCAGCAGACAGTTTGAAAAATTTGAAGATGTCAGTTGCAAATTCATCTATCAGTGAAAATGGATGGTCACGAAGTCCACTTCCAAAAGCATTGTGGACTTTGTGGAGAGAACAAGGTCCAATGTCCACTAGACCTGGGGAACCTAAAGATTTAACCTGTGAGTTAAGTTTGGTAAAAAGGGACTTGTTCACATTAGGACCATCCATTGACACCATAATAGCTTTTGAAATTGAGACACCTTCAATTTCAGATGATTTGATGATTGCATCAAACATGGTTTCTGCTTCAGCATGGCCCAAAAATATCGAAGTTAAATACCGACATTGGACTGGTTCTGCTACCTGCTGTGGTGACCAATACCTTACGTAGAGGTCAAGTTGTTTTTTAACTTGAGTTGTAGTCGTCTCATCGAGGCACAAAGTATAAAAGTTGTTTGACTCTCTAATATCCCTGGTTAGTTCTTTAACTAAGAAAGGACCCAATCCAAAGGAAATCAAATATGAAGCTTTGGTTTTGTCCATGTTAAAGTTCTTGGCACTTTCACCAAACATTAATGTAAACACTTCATGAAGACCATCACAAGAAGCAAAAGAAAAGTTTGATTGGGCTAGCTTGAAAGCCCATATTAACTCCGCACGAATAGGATCCTCCAAAGTAACCGCACTTTCCTTTAGCACTGATGTTGTTGCGACACTACCGCTTTCTGTCACTGTGAAAACAGTTTGCCGAGCAGAGAATGCAACATTCGCTTTTGAATAATGTTTTTTAGTTTCACTGTGCTTAATTAGTTGGTCTTTGCCTCTATTTGCACAGGAAAAATAATGATTACATATCTTGCAATGCACTTCAAAGTCATTTTTGCCTTTCTTGCACCACAAAGACATAAGATGCTTGTTAGAATCTTGGCTCAAAAGCCAGTCTTCTTTGAAATGTGTTTCCCGTGGCATTTTTTGTACTATAAACTATTCCATCATCTTACTGCCTGAAACAAATTAAACACATTAGAAAATAAGCATAAAACCATTGAAAATAATAATATATATATATAAAATACACTATAAGGCTAATATATATATAAAACACAATATAAGGCTAATATATATAAAACACATCAAGTTATAAAATGCCAAGATTTGAAAGGTAGCTTTGCTACTTATAAATTGCAAAAATGTATGTAAACCGTTTAGTTGAGAAGGATTTTTACACAGAATACAATTATTTTATTAGCCTTTTATTGGTGTAAGTTCATCAGACAGGAATTAATTCACAAGCAGCTCTTGTCAATTAAATCCTATCTGATGAGCAGGCTTCCAACCCACCTTAGAAGCCTAAACGCCCTCCATCCACCCACTTCTTATTTTACAAATACAATAAATCTTTTTAAAACTGCCTATTAATATAAAAAATAAAATGATCCTTGGTCTTACATACGGTACATAGTGAGTATTTTAGAAGAAAAAGGCTTACCTTTAGGGTCGGGTAGGTTCAGAATCCTTAACACAGTCCCACATACAAAAAAACACATCGTCGGGAACGCACAAAGAGCAAAATAGATACAAAATTCCACACATCACACTATAAATCCTAAAACCCATCATCCAAATTGCATGGTTTTACCATGGCTTTACTTTGAAGCCTCCGAATTATAGTGTATATGTAATATTTAATTTATTTTTAAAAAACAGGCTAAAAATTCCAAGCAAATCTGTATTTTTGGGGTAAAATAGTGGATTATTCCTGAAATTTCAAAAAAAGTAGGAAAAGTAGGACATTGCTGAAAAAGTAGGACAAAGTAGGACATTTTTTGAAAAAGTAGGAAAAGTAGGAAAAGTAGGACAAGTGGAAGGCCTGTACATGATTTTCGCGGAATAAAAGCATAACTCGTGAAAATACAACCAATTCTAGACCCATTTCAAGTAAAATTTTTCAATTTTTTGGTGGCAAGAAACTCTATAAATACAAAAAACAACTAAGTATTTTTGTTCAGCATTATAGGCCTAAAACTAGTGAAAAATATTTGTTGAAAAATACCAATTTAAAAAAAAGTAGGATTTTTCACTAACACATAAAAATAGTTTTCGGTTTTAAATTAAGAATTGTAAACTCATATTTCATCACTTTTTTAATAAGAAAGTGCATAATTATGCTTATAGGCCTAACTAAACCTAATCACTAGTGCCTAGGTTTAAGTCATATCTTTACAAAACAATTCATTATAATACTTATTTTTGACTTTGAATAAACGCTTTACCTGTTCCTTAGTTTAATAATATGAGTTTAAAAACAAAGCAACCGATCAGCATAAAACAAAATTAAAGTTACTTTTTCTGCTATTTTAGATTTTCATTCAATCAATTCCCTTCCATGTGTTAGTTCATTTCTACTTTCTCTGTACAGTGATTGTCTTTCAAGTCCATTATTTATTTACCACTTTTTTTTAATGTAAAACATGTTATTTTATTCTTGATCTGTGGTATTCAGGCAGCATGGCAGAATATGCTATGGCCGTCTTGGATAAAATAATACTAATAATAACAATTTATTTGCCCTTAACAAAATCATCAACACTGCTTGCAGCGCACTATAGTGTAAAAAAAATTTATTACCGACTAATAATACAAAAATTGACATCATGTTTTCATAGTTAATTTAATATAGAACAGTAGTATATCTATCTATATATATATATATATATATATAAGGCAAAGCCCTCACTGATTGACTACATCACTAATTCTCCAACTTCCCATGTAGGTAGAGAGCTGAAATTTTGTACACTGTTTCTTTAGAACTTAAATGGGACAACTAAAGTATTTTCATCTTGATAAAGTACTCCTAAGGGGTATAAAGCACCCTTAAAAGATTGGTCCATAAGGATAACATTGGGTTGATTTTAGTAAATTAATAACAGCTGTTTTGTAAATAAATAAACATGTCTATTTTGAATGTTTGACATTATACTATTTAATATTTTACTATGAGTTTAATCTTCAGCTGTTAAACAAAAATAAATGAAATGAACACTCTTGAAATAGGCTAAATAGGTGACAAAGCAATTAGTGTGAGTGAGATACTGTAACTAAATTTAATATTGTGATTTTATGTTACATAGTTAATCTCCTATTTTTTGTATTGAATAGTTACATGCCGAGGCCGAAGGCCGAGGTGTATCAATTGCAGCGATCATCGGGGTTGGCATGCGAAGCATGCAGGGGTGTCCCCTAGTTAAATATAAAGCAGATTACAAGTAAGAAAGTTTCATTAAATAAAAAAAAAAAAAAAAAAAAAAATAGGCTGTTTGAGATTATTCTATTAGAATGACAGGATAATAGCAAATTCAAACATTTATTAGTTTTTTTAGGTCTCAATGGTCAATCATATTTTAACAACATTCAAATCGAAAATAAAGATAGTCAAGAGTTTGAGATTGATACAAATCTGTGTCATGGCACAGATTTCGATTAGTCTCTGGAATAGCCACGCCTTCCTCTGTGTTGGTTTTCGTTTGCGTGACTCTGTGTGTTACGTTTCCTTCTTTCCTGTTCGTCTGTCTGGTCGCCATCTTACGTCAAGTCTTCTTGTCATCGTTCTTATGTGCGGCTAAGTCTAATTGGTCTTCGGCTCCAGAGTTCCGGAGAGTGGCGGATGGTAACCTGCTTGCACTCTTCTACCTGATCGTGCCTGGAGACATGGTTGCGGGACTTTCGAGCTGGGCCTGTCTTGCTTCTCTGCGCCCCAGAGGGGGCTGTCACCTACTTCCAAATGCCCAACTGTGAGACAGCTCCCTCCAAGACAAGTCTTCGGCATGCAGGCGACATCCATTCCCGTTCTTTTTCTGGCCCTTTTGGCCTCCGCAAGACTATTTTTAAGATGTGGTTTGAAGTGAAGTTCTTCAGTGTTTTTGTTAAGGTGGGACATCTCTAGGTTTCACAAAGTGTTGACCTAGGACCCTGGGAGGAGACTGGGACTCCTCATTAAGAATGATGGAGAGAGGACCAGGTCTGAAGAGACTTTGCAACTCCTCTTTGAGACTCACTTTCCGTTGTCCGCCGAGGAACCAATAGCCCCCCCCCCCCCATAGACTTTGGGCGGGCGTGCACTGGGGCCTCTAGCGTGGACTGGATTGAGGCAAAGAGGATTGAAATGAAATGAAAAATGCCTTTATTTATGTGGCGAAGTTAGGACTATTTAGTCCTCTCTACCACTTAACCACAAAAAAAAGTAGTACATTAAGATTATGATACAAAAGCCAAAAATGAATCAAAAATACATAAACATAACAACTTAAAAAGATTAATTATACATAATACTGCATGAACAATGAATAAATGTTACACTATTTAAGTTCATTCACAACTATCACTCACACATGGTCCGCTCACATGCACGCCCACCCATCGCCGCCAACCTCCCCACTACTGCAGTTCAAGCAACAATTTCCTGACCTCCGCCCCAAAGCGGGCACGGTTTTCTATAACTTTCAAACTATCAGAGAGAGAATTCCACAAACGACATGAAGTGACTAAAAAGGATTGATTGAAAATTGTAGTTCTATGTTGTAGAATCGATAGAAGTATAGCTCCTCTTCGTGTATAATGAGAACTAATTTGGGACAAGAAAGAATATCTTTCGGAGAGATAAGATGGTAAGTTTGATCTGATGATAACATACAACAAAGTAAGGATATGGTATTCACGGAGATTTCTCAGTTTCAAAACACTTAGCCGCTCAAAATAAGGAGTAACATGATCATATCGTCGTAGGTTAAAAATGAAACGGATACAATAATTCTGTGCACGTTGCAGTCTCTCCGAAAGCTCAACAGTCATGTCGTTAATGACTACTTCACAGTAGTTGAAGTGAGGTAACACAAGAGTCTTCACAAGCATGACTTTAACATTGTATGGAAGGAATAAAGCAAAACGTTTTAAACTATGGATGCCAGCGAAAACTCTGTTGCAAGTTGTAGAAACAGTTTCATTCCACGTCAGAGTATTGTTGATAATAATACCAAGGTTGTTTACCTTGTCATAGTATTCCAGTTCGTAGTTGTTCAGTTTTACTTTAGGAAAATATTGAAAATCAATTTTAGAAAGAAGCTGTCGAGTCCCTAACACCAAGGTTTGAGTTTTAGTCTCGTTCAGTTTTAGTCCATGTTTCTGTGCCCATATAGTGATTGAGTCAATGTCCTCGTTAATCAAAGATACAGAAGCATTTGCATCTTTAATGATGAAATGAAAATGATAGTATATTTGTAAATCGTCAGCGTACAAGTGGAACTTAGCGTGATAAATAACTTCAGTAATATTGTTGATGTACAGGGAAAATAACAAAGGACCGAGGACGGAACCTTGGGGAACTCCTCGTGTGACGGGCCTCCACTCCGACTCAGCATCCCCTGCCCTCACAAGTTGCTGTCGGTCAGTAAGATATGACTTAACCCAGTTAACACAACCATCGGAGAAACCGGCCATTTGTAATTTCATGAGAAGCAAAGGATGATAGACACAATCAAAAGCTTTTGAAAAATCGAATAAAGTTAAAATAGTAACGAGTCTCTTATCCATGGCTAGCCTAATGTCATCAGTGATCTTAAGAAGTGCAGTAGTAGTGCTATGATTTGAACGAAAGCCAGACTGATATTTCGACAAAACTTGGTTTTGATCCAGGCATGACATAAATTATTGTTGATGTACGACTCGTTCAAGACATTTGGAAAGGGCGGAAAGACATTTGGAAAGGGCGGAAAGTATACTGATAGGCCTAAAATCGGAAGGAGATTTAGGCGAGGAGCATTTTTGTAATGGACGTACTACTGCTTGTTTCCAAAGAACAGGAAAAGTAGACGAGTTTAAAGATACATTAAATATTTTAGTTATTATGGGCAGAGTAACAGGTAGTGTATCTTTAATGAATCGAATAGGAATATTGTCAGCTCCGACAGCGCCACTGGACATCCTCATGATAGCTTTAAACACGTCAGCCTCAGTTACAGGTGCAAAATAAAACCGACGGTTGGGGGCCACAGTTGGGGTATTCTCAAGCTCAGTGACGTATCTACGTGCACCAGACATATCAACAGGAACATTAACGAAGAAATCGTTGAGAGAATTCAAGTCGAAATAAATTGTGGGTTCCTGCTTGGATTTTCCGATTCCCAGCTCTTTAAGTTTGGACCATAATATTTTTGTAGAAAGATTTTGAGAAAAGGAATTATAATAAAATCTGATCTTAGAATTTCTTATTTGCTGTTGAGTTCTATTTCTTAGCCGTTTATAAATAGCCCAGTCATTGGCAGATTTTGTCCGCTTAGCACGACGAAAAGCTTAGTAACTCGCTTTTTAATCATTGGGGCGTGATCATCAAAAAGATTGGATAATAGAAAGTTAAATTTATGCACCATGAAGTTAATATTGTTAGATGATAAAACTTCATTCCAAGGCAGCGCTGCTGCATCCGACAATAGAGCTTGATGGTTTATTAAACCGTAGTTACGATATTGAATGAATTTAGGCTTAATCTTTGGTGGGCGAAGTTTATAAACAAGAAAGATAAGGTTGTGTTTTGAAAGTCCAGGAGCAGAGAGTTGTCCGTGGTGTGCAACTAGGGTGGGGTCAGTAACGGCCATGATGTCAAGCCAAGTGTCAGCAGTGGCAGTATGGTGAGTGGCGTCCAGTTGTAGTATTGTCATGTTACAGGAAAGTAACATAGTAGTTAAGTATGTCTGATCATAAGTAACAGGTCCAAGTAAGTCAGAGTTCAGGTCCCCCATCACTAAGACATGACTGTAGCGAGCCATGTGGGCTTGACGAGATTCCTCATATTCAGAAAGATAACAAAGATTTGGAGCTCTATAGCATACACTAGCAAGGATATGCGTTCCATTAACGCCGATATCTAAGAACATATATTCAGGCCTTCCTTCTCTAGAAGTGTCGGAGGCATGCAATATGTAACCAGACAGGTGAGACTTGACGTAGATGGCAACACCTCCACCCCCCTTGTGGAGACGATCGTTTCGATGAAGACAATAGCCTGGTAATTCGACTGATTTATTATTAATGTGAGGTTTCAGCCAAGTCTCAGATATAAATATAAGATCAAATAAATTAGTATTAAAAATTGTAAGAAATTCATCGAAATGGTAGATTAAAGATTGGGCATTAACATGAGCTGCCTTTAGATGTTTATGGTATGGTTAAAGTATTTGGCAGAGATTATCGGGGAGAGGGGGAGGAGGAGTGTTCCCGCCTGAGGCGGGGGAGGGGTCAGAGTTCAAGTGCGACAGCAAGGTACCTACAGCAGCAGCGGTCATCGGCGACCCAGGCACAAGTAACAATGCCAGCAAACCTCACATACACACATACACAAACAGACACACACATAAAAACTAATATTAACATTATTCAAACTATCTAAAACCCATTAACAACCGGCTCCTAAACAAAGTACAATATAGAACAAATATTATAAATCTTATTGGTGATGAAAAAATTTTAACTAATTGATGATAATATTTAACACTAAAACATACAAAGGATAACTAAAACTATTATTGTGTACAAGATAATAAAAAAAGCAATTATAATAACACATAAAAAGCCATAACATAATTTTAGTTATGAAATAAAAATTTCACATATATCTTGTAAAAACCTTATAAACTGTTAAAACATGATTACAGTCATACAAGAATGATCAAATCAGAAAACTCTTATTTTAGAGCACCAAATTGGAATTCCTATTTTACGTCTTGAATATAGAAATGAATGAATAAATAAAAATATAAAAGATAAATAAATAAATAAAAAAAATTTAATTTAAAGATTGTTATATTAAAAGGAAAAAAGTAATGAATAATTATTTTTAAGACATCCAGAGAAACAAACCAAAAATATGCTAATTATAAAGCAATATTTAACAATACAAATTAAATTATAGTTCTATTAAAAGGAAAAACGTTATGAATAATTTTTTAAGTCATCCAGAAGAAACAAACTAAAAATGTGCTTAATATAAACCAATATCAAATAAGATAAACAAGACTGTAATGTATTAAATTGAAAGTAACTATTACAATTTAATTAGTATACAATGAATAGAGAACAATAATGATACTTTTACATTGATAAAAACAGATTATTATGGCAAAAATATACTCAATACTTTCCAAAACAAAACAAAAACAACATTTACTCTACTCGTATATATTGAAAATATGGTGATTCAAAATCAAGATGAAATAATAAAAACAATGTTTTATACGGAAAAAAGTGAATTTCTGCAAGTTAGCTTGCATGACCTGGAAAGTCAGAAAGTTTTGTTGACACACCTTTAACACCTGACTTATCGATCCACATGATCCTGCCATCCAGAGTCCAGGTCCGATCCCTTCCATACTTTTCTGTGGCCCTATGCAGCAGTTGTAGGCGGTTGGTTGTCAAGTCCTCCCTGATGCTCACCCCAGTTGCCTTGAGTTTTTTCTTTGCCGAGAACACTGCCCTCCGATCCCGGTAACTTAGGAAACGTACAATGATGGGACGATGTCGCTTACTACCATCTGACCCAGGCACAGGTCTTCGGCCAACTCGGTGAGACCGGTCTAGGCTGCTCTCGGACACATCAACGTTGAGCCTCTCTCTGAACAACTTGACCACCAATTTATCAGTGTCCTCACCTTCAGTCTCAGGCACCCCAAATACCCTCAAGTTGTTGCGTCTTTGGTACTGCTCGAGATCATCAGTACGACAGTTGAGACAGTCATTCAGTTGGTTTACCTTCTCTTGAAGTGAGGACACTTGTCGCTGTAGCGCCACCACGTCTTCCATTACAGCCTTCATGGATTCCACCAATAGGATTGTCACAGAACAAAAGACTAAGTTGGCTGTTGAATGTTAAGCTCCTTTCAAGAGCGCGGGGCCGGATGGATATATTTCCTTCAGTTTTGTGGAGGGGTTTGGAGGCGCTCCTGCATCACTTGACTCAAATATATAGGTCTTCCCTGGCCTTGGGCCACATTCCAAGGCTTTGGAGGATCGCAAGAGTGATTTATATCCCCAAACCTGGAAGGGGTACAAACTTTCCAGGCCCAAAGACTTCAGACCGACCAGCCCTATGTCTTTTAAAATAAATACATTGGAGAAGCTGGTTGACAAGTACATGAGGGGCGGGGTATTAAGCTATAACCCGCTCCACCGGAATCAACACGCATACATGGCTGGGAGATCTGCTGAGTCGGCCCTTCATTAGCTCGTCACACGAATCGAGAAAACAATTCAGCAGAAGGAGCTGACTATTGGTGTCTTTACAGACATAATGAGCGTTTAACAATGTCTCTATGCGGTCCATGATCTCTGCTGTCACTGGGAAGGGCGTCGGTGGTATCACTATCAAATGGACTTTGACTATCTACGCAGCAGAATTGTCAAAGCAATTCTGAATGGTGTGACGGTTCAGGTTGCAGTAGGAAGTGGCTGTCTCCAAGGAGGTGTTCTTTCCCCTCTCCTTTGGTCCGTAGTGGTCGACGAACTTCTTAGGGTGCTTAACAGATGGGTGTATATGCTCAGGCATACGTGGACGTTGTGTATATATTGGGCACTGGCAAGTTTGCCTGCACGGTATCAGACATTGTCCATTCTGCCCTAAGATTCATAGAAAGGTGTTGTAGAGATGAGGACTCTCTGTAAAACCTAAAAATACCGAACTTACACTCTTCACTCGGAGAAGGACCCTGGATGGCCTAAAAATGCCCACTATGGAACACACGGCGCTAAGACCTTCAGAGTGAGGGAAACTCAGGGTGCTAAGTTAAACTGGCTAAAGCAGCTACAGAAAAAATTTAGGAAATTCAGAATGGCTTTTTGCGCGTGTGGATCTATTGGAGCAACGTGGGGAAATCATGGTGTATTTGCTATACATGTTTGTGCTTCGGCCCTCCTGTATGTTCTGCTGAAATAGTCTGGTGGTCGGCTATGGAACAGAATAGTACAAGGCTAACACTAGGTATGCGCCAGGGAATTGTGTGCCTGAGAATTACAGGTTCCATCAGAACAATTCCACTGGCGGCGATAGAGGTTCATACTAGACTCCGACCAATGGACTTGTCTCTTGTCTGTCAAGGGGAAGGCCTGTAAAGGAGCATTTAGAATAAGGACGTCTGGAGGTTGGCTGTCTGGCTAACCGGGACTACATGGTGAAGTACTATCAAGTGTCATTTCGGGACCCGCTGCTTGAAATGAGAATAGACTCAATGGTACCCAAGTACAGATTTGACAAACAGGTCAAGGCTTTCTTTCCAAGTAGGTATGAGTGGTCGGGAAAGGGCCGAGCTAGTACAGGTCAAAGGGAGTGTCTGTTTTACGGTTGGCTCACTTATAGAAGGAGTTGGGGGCGCTGGGGTGTACTGGAGGAGCGAACAGGGTACTGAGCAAGCAAACAGTACTAAAACTGGGCTTGGGTAGTCTTGAGCTTTTATTCAAGGACTGGATCGCAGTTATAGCCGAGCTTTGCTGAGCTGTCACCAGGCCAAGGTTAGGGCTGTTACAGGGCTGTTGACTGGTCATAATCACCTTCATAGACACTTGAGGATTATGGACCTTACAGAAGACTCCACATGCAGGCTATGTGAGGAGAGCTCCATACACATCCTGTGTCATTGCAGAGCTCTTTCATCTCTTAGGTATAAGACTCTAGGTACTGCATTTCTGGGAACCAGAGGATATCAGAATGGCAACACTCGAGGAGATCTTGTCCTTCTCTTGTGACACTGTAGCTAGGCTCAGGGCACAAAGGGCTACGGAGCCTAGGTGCGGTGGGCTTGGTTACAGGACCACAACCCAGTGTATTTAATATAATCTAACCTAATCTCATCTGATCTAGGGTGGGACAGCTTTACTGTGTGGACTTGTGTTTAAAGGTGGGCTTTTTCTGGGCTTTATAGGAGAGTACTTTGAGATTTTATTTTTATATTTTTTATTTTGGTTGGCTGGGATAGGGTCTTTTTCTCTGTTTACAGGGGACTTGTTACTAGTTTTCTTCCAATTAGGAACCGCCCTGCCTCACCCGCAGGGTTCTGTGAAATTATTGATTGAAATTGATAGTGAAATGTTAATTTTGCAAGTGCGCCAAAATAATTGTTTGTATGATCCAAAGGGCAAACATTTCAAAAGTCATATTGACGAAATTGACACTTTGGCGAATATATGTAACAATCTGTTTGGCGAAACATGGAATGTATTTAGCCAAGCAGAGAAACAAAACAACAGAAAGTAATTTTTTAAATAAAGTATACCATTTCAGTTTTGGTAGTGGTAAATATATTCCTGTTCTTGCATTTAAAACTAGATTCTTGCAATCTAGGCAAACTATTATCAACCAATAATATAGGAGTAGAGTACCAACAGTACACTAGAAGAGATGGCAAATTTATAAGAAGTACTGGATATGTAGCCTACAGTAACAAACAATAGAGTGAGAAGACAGTTTTTAGCAGGTTTAGTCACTGTCACCATCAAATCAAGACAACGATGATTTTAGATTGTGAGTTGCTGTTGACGTAAATAGTCTAAAATAACTAATTTCATTCATTCATTTCATTCATAATTAATTTCATCCATATAATACATTTACGAATATAATATGTGTATATAATTCTACAATTATTCAATATAGTACCGCAGTCTAGTAACCTATTGTGCTACCTATATTTTGCCCCTTTTATGAAATTTGTTTATATACAAAAATTGTGAAATAATATTTTTATAAAAGAGACTAATTGCTGTTACTTATGACTTTGTTCAGAATTAACCCTTAACTAACATCATATTATAAAATTACACTACTAGCATCATACGTCTGACAGACACCTTATGTAATTTGAACAAAAAAAACACAAAATATAAGACAAATCATATTTTATTGGTAAAACTATGATGTACCTACAACTATTAAATCATATAAATGTAGAAACAATTTGAAAAATAATTATTTACAATATTTTTTATCGTTTTTTCAATTATGAATATTGTGTTTGAACTATAAAAGTTTAAAGATTAGTAAACATTCGAAATCAAATTAAAAGTTAAATGTAATGAATATGTACAAACTAAAACAAATGAAAAACACAGAAAAATTATTTTTACAGAAAAAATTAAAAATATGTTTGTTTTCTTACGTCTGACAGACACCTTATGTAATTTGAATTAGAAAACACAAAATATAAGACAAATCATATTTGATTGGTAAAACTATGATGTAACTACAACTATTAAATCATATAAATGTAAAAACAATTTGAAAAATAATTATTTACAATATTTTTTATCGTTTTTTCAATTATGAATATTGTGTTTGAACTATAAAAGTTTAAAGATTAGTAAACATTCGAAATCAAATTAAAAGTTAAATGTAATGAATATGTACAAACTAAAACAAATGAAAAACACAGAAAAATTATTTTTACAGAAAAAACTAAAAATATGTTTGTTTTCTTACTGTATAATTTACTGGTTGAGGAAGCAGTCTTTGCAAATCTTGTTTGCGCATTCCAAGCAGATCGCAGATCCACACTTACGGCATGGGTACTTCGTTCTTCTTTTCAGCCGAGGAGGACAAGTTGAACAAGTTTTCCTCGTCTCAAAAAATTCGGGAATATCTTGTACATCATCTTCTTTCTTGAGTATTCGATTGATACACAGTTGTAGTTCACGCGGCAAATTTTTTGTTGATTCTGTTCTTCTTGCCATATGGGGATGAATCAAGTTGTTTGCAAGTGTTTTCATAAACTCAAATCTAGAAAGTTTTTCTGTGTCTTTATAGCTCTGATAAAGTACAAAGCTGTTCACCCCACATGCAACATCTAAAATTGTGAAAAAAATTTTCACAGGCCAACGTCGAGTTCTTCGACTTGCTGAGTAGTTGGCACATTTTTGATCCACGGCATCTACTCCTCCTTTAGTCAAATTGTAAAAGCCAATTATTTCCGGCTTACCAGAATCATTATCATCAGCAGACGAATGGTGCATAGACGAAATCAGAATGACCGCTTTTCCCTTCTTTGGCACATATGAAAGTAAAGTTAAATCTTCTGTAAATCCGTACAAAGAAGACTTTTCCACCCTTGTTTTATTGGGTTGGAACTCTGGAGGTATCTCAGCCTTATTCTTTTTTAGAGTGCCAACATAAGTCAGATCTCGTTTTAAAAGCTCGTTCACCAGCTCCACTGAGCTAAACCAATTATCAGCTGTGATGTTACGGCGAGACCCGTCAATTGGCTTTACCAATTTTATAACTGCTTGAGAAGGGATCAACAGCTTTTTCTCCTCATTTGACAACCCTCTTCCATCGCTTCCTTTTCCACAGTACATGTACCAGTTGTATACATAGTGAGTTCTTGCGTCCGTCAAGCACATTACTTTTAGTCCATACTTAGCCGGTTTTTTCGGCATGTACATTTTGAATGTACATCGACCCCGGAAAGGGACAAGCATTTCATCGACACACATAGTAGGCCCAGGAGAATAAAGTTCACGTGAATTTTCAATAAACTTGTTGAAAATTTCAGAGACAGCTGCAGAAGGATCAGTTTTCTTCCTCTCATCACGGTCATTAGGGTTGTCAAATCGCAAAGCCAGAAGTATAAACAGAAATCTGTTTTTGGGTATTGTGCATCGAAAAATGTCCCTGCCAGTTCCATCAGTAGCAAAAAGACTATCAACTGTTTCATGTTGAGACTTAAAAATTGCAGTGAATACAAGAAGTCCAATGAAGGCCTTTAGCTCTATCATGTCTAGATCACAAAGGTAAGAATATTTTTTTGTATAGTTTTCTCTGAGTGAGGAAATTTTATGGTTTGTCCATTTCATGATTTCTTCTAATATATCATTAGTAATCAATAAAGACCATACTTCTTCAATAGAAGGATTTGTTCCAAGCTGTTTAGCTTTTGCTTTGAGGCCTGGCAGTTGAACAATAATATTGTGCCTTCGAGTCCTAATGTTTGTAGGGGGAGATTGTTTTTTCCATTTGAATATTTCTCTTTTTCCGATTTTTTTCCCCAAGAAGTGGCTCTGCCGAGATGATTTCGCGGGAGGTTCATCAGAATCTTCATCTTCAGTGCTTCTATTTTCCATAGGCACAAACACATCGTCATTTTCTTCACACTCTTGCTCAGATTCGGAGTCGTGATCACTTTCGATTTGATAATCATCGTCTTTATCACTATTATACGGGTCAGGTTCCGATGGTCCTTCCAATACATCAAAAACTAAATCTTGAAGTTGGCCTTCAAAATCGTTTCCTGTAAGTGAGACTCTACTCACATGAGGCCTCCCATGTGAAGGGCCAGGGATGCTCAAGTTTCCCAAATCCATTTTTCAACAAAATGCTAATAACGAACTTTCTAGTATTGTGCAGTATGCAAATATGTTATTTATTAGTCTAATACACAAAATAAAATAACACAACACAGAATACCTATTCAAAATAATACAAAAATAGAGTCACGTAAATAACATCATACGTCTCACAGACGTAAAGGGTCCGAAAAACGCAATAATTGCGGTTAAAGTTCAAGTAACAAACACTAAACGCTCACAGGACAAAGACAACCACTTGACTGAAAGGTAGAGTGAGGAATGGCTGTTTAGTGCGTAGTGGAGGGGAGATATACAGGTTTTTATTTTTGCGTCCGTCTCCCAGACGTATGATGTTAGTTAAGGGTTAATTAAATAAATATTAAAATGTATTGTTAAGAGTGTTTTATTCTCTTGGTCTATTTTTTGTAGAGAAGATACAATATTAATTTGTGAATTAACATTTTTACATAAGTGACTAATCACTATATGATTTTGTTCAGAATTATTTAAATTAAAAGCTATCATTAAGTTATTTACTAATTTTTCGGAGTGAAGAAGAAAAGACTGATTAGCTATTTAAAGTGTATGAATTGCATTTTTATGATATGAGAACTAGGCTCAACTTCCATGACAGTTAGCCTTTTGTCTTAACGTGTTCAATGTGGTGTGTGGTCTAAAATGAAATCAACATGACACGACAAACTGTTGTGTCTCGTTACATTCTGTTGTGTTAGATTCTGAGTGCGGATGGCCTTAAGTATGTTCAGTTAGTTGCAGAAAGCACAGTTATAGGATTAATTAGTTGTTCATACCATATAGTATTAATTAGTGTAAGGAGGAGGTATTGACAGTTCTCATATAGGAGGAGGCTGATATAGATACTAAATCTACATTGTATTTTCCATCTATTCAGAAATCTATATAGGTGGTATCTAAGGTATAATAATGTACAGAATTATATATTCTGCATAAAAGTTGAGTAAAAACTAAAAAAAAAAACATAGTCCTAAAATAATTTAATACAGTTCATTTACCTCTGAATCTCTTGGGCTAGAAATCATTTCAATTTTTTATTCACTCAACTCACTGCAGTTCAGGAATAAAAAATATCCAACATATGTAATGTCCCTTTGGAATCATGAAAAACTGCCCGAGACTGTCTTTTCCATTAAATGTTAGTTTAAATGGTGTTCCAGTGAAGAATCTTGATGGCACATAAGGTCTTTGAGCTCAGCATTTTTTCTCAGTAATTAAAAGTTTACTCTATGTTTCATTTTATGTAATATTATGAATGAATGACAAATTATTTTTATTTCTAGGATAGAATAATATTGAAAAAGCACAAAACAATACTATTATATACAAACAATATTATTATACACTGAATTTCATTTTGAGAGAAAAATAAATGCAATATAAACATAACAAAAATAAACCAAAAGTTAAGGTTTACAACAAAGAAGTTTATAACTAAAAGTAGTGCCATGACTAAGAAAATAAGCCTAAATGGACATGAGGCCTGTGCGTAGACCTGAGTTGTTAAAGCAACTATTGCAACGATATGAGTGAAAAAAGCCGGAAAAATAATCATAGAATGTGTGTCTTTAAAAAATCAATCAAAACAATTTAATATAGTAATTACAATATAAGTAAGAAATCAAGAAAAGAATATAAAAGAAAAAGTAAGAAGAAAAAATAATGAACAAGAGGAGTAAGAGAAAGAAGTGTGCTTAACTCAAGTATTGAAACATTTATCTTGCAGAACATTTGTCAAATTCAAATTGGTGGTGATAAATAAACTGAATACAAGTCAGGGGTCATATTAATAACAATACAACATATACAATAACTGAGTGATGTAACTTTGAAATTGAATAAAGAGCAAGTCTGGATGTCATATCGGATAATAAAAATAATTATAATACAGTAATAGAATTATAGTGAATAAAAAATAAATTTAGGTACAGAAATAAAAAATTATGGTAGAGTAAGTGCTTAAGCAGCATGTGACTGGTGTGGAGAGGGGGGATTGGGTCGGTTAGGTCCGCCGGTAGTCCACTGAGATGAGAGCCTCGCCTGCGATATTCGGATATTCCCAACTGCATAATCCAACTTCTAACTCGTTTTTTAAAAACCGCAAGAGAAGGAGATGCAAACATATCTGAATCATTAAAATACTTACACAAATTTCTGAATAAAATGTTAGATATATAATATGAGTTAGTTGAAGGAAATTATCTATGTAATTGCACAGAAGTTATTCCAGTGTCACGAGCGTAGCTTGTGTTATAATTGTAAGATATGTTTGTGAAGACTGAATTACGATACAGGAATATGTAAGTTAGAAGATCTGTTTGAGAACAAGATTTTTTGTAGCTAACTTTAAGAATTTTCTTTTGTGCTATGAACAAAGGTTGGAGAACGGACCTAGAACACTCTGGTAGTCGATGGTTTACTAATAAACTATTCAGTGTTTGTATTTAAACTTCAAAAGCCAAGAAAAATTCAGATGGATTAGATCTGGGTGGCGGTGCGAGCCATTATAGGTGTGAATCTACGTACTGTTTTGAAGAGATGTAGCAATCTCACTCCATAAATTTCTATTCAAGAAAGCTTCTGGATTTGTTTGCATCAAGATATCTTATAGAGTAGTTAACTATCAATCTAAGACCATTATACTTAATGTTTATAAGCCCCCTGACAGAACATTAATGTTCCTGACAGAACATTCTGTTTTCTATCTAGGTGTATACCCATAGAAAAAGCTAATTAGGATACACATTCAGTGATGACAAATTGACAACGGTAGGAAACTCTTAGTACCTGTAGTATTTCAAAAAGCAGTTAGTTTTTACAAATCAGCTAATCATCCTTTTGATAAATATTTTGAGTATAAGTTAAACAAAATAAAAAGAAGCCAACATGCATCCTTAGAAGTTTCCAGGCTTTTCACAGAGGACGAATTAGATGAGGCAAAAACAAAAACCACTTTGATAGATCGTGAGACTGTTGAATTGGATCTTCTCAGAAGTTTTTGAACATGATAACATTAAAATAACTCTGAATTATGGGAGTCTACGATCAAACACAAGCTCTTGGCAAAATACCTGGTTCTTTTTGGAAGTCAGATAAAGAACCATCCTTGAAATTCCTCATCCTTTATACCTTAGCAGTGTTTGTTACAAGCTGCTTAAAATACTAACATACAACATTCTAAATACAACATCATCCTCATTCTTAATACAGTACTAATATTCCAGTTGAGTAGGCTGGCTTTTGTGACCCAAGTCCTTATCTTTTACTGTGAGTGTTGATAAGGAGAAAATATCACTAGCGTTTGTAGATCTTACAAAATCGTACACAGTATGGGAGATCCTAATTGTTTGAAATCATAATGCATTCTCTACAATCATCCTAATGCCTGTCAATAGTTGGACTACAACACTACACCAATTTTGATTGCTGGACATTTATTAATACTCGTATTTAAAATTGTTTTATCCAAATAATAACTTATTTTCTTTGCTAAATACTATATTAGTTAATTAATATAAATTACTCTTTACATTCTCAGGAATTCTCTGCTATAAAGAAAGATCTCCATACAGTTTCATCATAATAGTATCAAATTTAAAAATCAACAGATATATGCAAGCAGAGAAATTCATTAAGCATGGATTTTTCACCTACCCATCTTTGTGGCTAAGAATGGGTTCACGAGTGTGAAGATTGTAGCTAATAGGCAATTTAGTTCTTAGTTCACTTCATACTGACATGGTGTCAACTTAATGGTTGTTGTTAGTGTAGACAAAATGCAGAGGTTTGAATCGTCAGTGTTGGGTGGTGCAGAGGATTTGGATGCTGTTTTGGAGAGAGAACTAATCAGGCTGATAGTAAGGTGGAAATCAAATCAATTGTGGTTTGGTTTCCAAATTAAAGCTATACATTCCTCCCCGTCCATTGGACTATCAATAAATGGGCCCTTTTGAGAATAGATCTTCAATTAGTAACCTGACTACACAGTACCAGAATACATGTACATTATTACCGTTCTTGTACTGGGGATGGTTGGATGGTAATCATCACCATTAATGTATGGATAGGCGGAACACCATACATGATTCAAGGATTGTATTTTACTGTTGTTAGTCTATCAGGATGCTGTGTTTTCCTAACTGATAGGAATCACTATTATAGCATACACAACTCCCATAAGTAATGTGACTACACTGATAAACATAAGTCTTGATTGTAGGCCAATATTAATATTCGCCTTTTAAAGGAAGTCAAAATACAAAATAATTTGTAACTTGCTAAATCTCATTACATACAGTACAGTTCACACATTGCTTATCAATATAATAGATCTTTTTAAATAAATTTAGTTTAAGTTTATAATGAGATTGTGTTTAAATACGCATATTAGGCAGAGACTTGAACTTCCATACATAGCATTAAATTCATATAAAGAACAAGTGAATGTCACACAATACAAATTTATTACAATATAAGCACAAATTGCACAAATATATTACAATAAAAATTATAATACATTTGTGTTGTGTGACGTTCACTTGTACTTTATATGTATAATGCTAATTATACGTATATAGTTGGTCGGTAGCATTGTTGGTTCAATCCCAGCTTCATGTGCTAAAGGTTCTCAGTTCGATCCCAATCAGAGTCCATACATTTTGAGAAGGACCAGCTGATAGTTTGTCATTGGGCTATTAATTAATAACACTTTCTAAGGAATAGTCGGCCTTAGTTTGTAACAATTACTACATTTGCTCATCTACACTCATCACACTCATTCGAAATCCATATTCGCCCATATCTTGACGATCGACGTCTTATGAATAAATTAAATAAATAAAAATAAAATTAAAAACTATTTTTAAATTCATATGTAGAAGTGTAAATCACACATATTCCTCAAACTAGTAGATCAAACCATAAAGCATCATCAATTTTTTTATAAGGTAAATTTCTATTGATATATTTCTCAAATGGTATCTACTGTTGTTTTATAAATTAATATAAGTAATTAGATATTTGATTAGAAATAAAAGAAAGGAAAGCAGCATATATCTTATAAACTTGGTAGATAGAGACACAATCAGATCACAAAGATTTGGATAATGAAATATTTCAGGGCCACTGGCCCCTTCTTCAGTCACTAAACAACTGCCTTAAGATACTGTTTGGTAACTGAAGAAGGGGCCAATGGATCCAACATATTTCATTATCCAATTCTTTGTGATGTATAATTGTGTCTCATTTTCAGTGTATCATTTTATCAAGTTTATAAGGTATGCTGATTTCCTTTCATTTCTACAGAAATCCTACCTCTAATACCCCAAATTTAACATGTACATATATTTATAGTTTTTAACTTTTTCATGAAATAAGGTAAACAAATTTAGTCTTTTATCCTATAAATATTAAAATTTATTAACTATACATAATTTTCTAAACTATATATACATATTTACAAAAATAAATACTATAAGGTACGGCAGGAATAGTTGTACTGGTATGAATCACTGATGTATAATTAATGAAAGACTAGAGTGATCACAAGGGTGATGGAAACTAGGAGAGTGGATACTGGGCTGTATCTGACAGCATCACTAGCAACGAAAGTTTTGTTGCTTGAATGCCACCAGTGGCTGAAAGATAAAAATCCATCTTCGTCTTTATTTGACCCTACTGTTACATTGTATGTTACACCATTATTGAAGTCTATTTCTCTTCCAGTTCTACTTTCCTCTGTGGCATAGTCTATATCAAAATAATCTCCACATTTCGGAAAACGGTATGGCACTGGTGAGAAATCTGAGTGTTCACCAACTTTAAATATCAAAGCCATGCCAACTTCTACGTGAAACTCAATGTGGCAGTGGAATATCCAGTACCCTGAAAAAAATAAAAAGGCAATGGTTTATTTATGCTCATTTAGATTGTAAAAAAATCATTCATGAGTATTCATAGTAAACCCTAGGTCCACACTTTTCAAGGGATGAAATTGATTTGCCTTTTGTATATGCAAGTGGATTTAGGGATGAACTTGACTAATTTATATTAGATATTTTACGTTGCTGACGCAAACAATATTTTACAAAATTAGAAGACGTAGGAATGATAGGCCTAGTTGTGAGATGTGTTGTATTATTAACCTTTAATCAACCAGTCAAGTCATATGTAAGATTTTTATGTTTGAAATTACAGTATATTAAATTCTTTGTATTGGTGTAATTTTTTACACAAACTACAAACTTTTACATTTAATTCTGGTTTATATATATATATATATATATATATATATATATATATATATATATATATATATATGCAAACTTTGCATATGCTTTACATTTCAGATTTAGGGTGGATAGCTCGTTGAGGCCTCAACTGAAGAACTAGTTAACTGTGATGTCCAAATCGTTTAATTTTATTGGTTAGTTTGATAAGTGTATATTTCCACATTACATCTGAGACAAGCTCAAACACTGCTTTATCATATTACAGCACGATAGAACCTTATTGACCAGTGCTTACATTGGTGATTCTCATTGGAGAAAGTTACAATGCACCGCCTACAATCTTCCTAGTGTCTGTCAGTTATTGGACTAAAAGACTACAGCAATTGCAATAACCAGAAATTTGTTAATATTTAAAATTGTATTTTCCCCTTCGGAAAAAATACATTATTAATTTTTTTAATTAAAAATGTATTTTCCCCTTTGGTAGTAAATAACATATTTTTAATCAATAACAGAATTTATTAATGCTTTTTGTTACTCTGGTTCTGTCCCATAATATTATACTACTGTAAAGGGCAGACTTAAATTTTATAAAATCTAAAAAATTAGTTAATCTGCATTACACACAGAACAGTTCTAATACAGCCAGAAAAGCAATAGATGACAGTCGTTGATTGATTTTCTTGTACTTAATCAATTTTTGATTAAAAGAACTTAATCTTGGTATAGACGGTGAACTAAACAACGTTTTAATAAACTCATTACATTTGAAAATGTGTACTGGAAACATTTATCAATGTTCTTACAAATTAATTTAATGATGAAATATAAACCAAGACAAGGTGGCCTTATAAGGTAAAAAATTATGCATGAGACTGTTTGAAAAATATTATTTTAGAATTCAACTTAATATGCCATGCTATTTGAAATATTAGTTTAGAGAAACAGTAAATTTTTAACAATCCAAAAGTGTTAGACATGGCTTCTTAAGAGGTTCAGCGGGTAAACCAGATTTACTACAATAATCTGTGTCCAAATTACTGATTACATTTTGTCATCAAAGTCTGAACTCTAAGTAAGAATAATACAATTTTGTAGATTTGTAGAGTAGAACATTTTTGAAAATGTACTAAATGTAGTAAGTTTTCTTCATAATTTATATTGTTTGTATTAAAAATAAATTATAATTTATTTTGTTATGATTGCTACTCACCAGGATTAGAAGCGTGAAGCCTCAAAATAGTGTAGCCTCCGTCAGGCACTGTGACAGTGTCTTTAATGGGTGGGTTGGTTAGGTTACGTGGAATCTTGTGCTCCTTGTCTAACTTTTGCACTGTGTCTACAGTCACACTTTGACCGAGTCTGTCCATTCCAACCACTCTGAATGGATGTCCGTGAAGGTGGAAGGGATGGTTGGCATTGTAAGTTACACCTGTAAGCACACATAAAGGTACAGTACAAAGTAAGTGAAGTGGTAAGTAAATGTATCAATATTAAATGTGACTTACTGGTTTTGATATTGTTAGAGAAAATTAAGTTTTGTCATGATTTATTTTATTCCCCGTAATATGAAAAACTGTTACATTTCATGATATAAAATTAACTTGATAAGAAAAAAAATCACTTGGACAAAGAGATAGTGATAAGAATAATTTAACTCTCTGTGTTGTTCATAAATATGGCATTGTTGGAGCACTAAACAAAATGTATGTCAATAAAATTAGTATACTTATTAATAGTATTCCGATTTGTTGTTGTTGTAATCTTCAATCATAATTTAAAAATTAGTTATATTCTTTGTAACATATTATATGTGATGAGGGATAAATCAGAGGTATGATAGTAGTTAAAATTATGTTTGAATTTTAATTCAAATGCCATTAATTAATGGCATGGATCATGCATTTAATATATTTGATATATAAATTCTGTACTGTATTTAATAATGATAAAGTGAGACTGTTTAAGAGAGCATAATCACCTCAAAGGTTGTTAAGAACAATTTATTTCAGAGTTTATTGATTACAACTAAACCAACAAGTTTTGTTTACTCTATATTTGTGAAAAGTTGCATACATGACTAAACATGGATTTAGTGAAAATATTACATTACATTCATGTTTAATTGTGAACACGACTTTTCAAAGGTGTAGATAAACTGTTGTCTTACCTTTGTCAATTAGGATGACCTCTACTACGTTTCCAAGGGGAATATTAATGACATTTGTACACTCGCAGAAGGTGGTGTTGCAGTTTTTTAGAGCCTGGTGATCGCAGAAAGTATGCTTGTCAATATCACTGAACTGGGACATCAAGGGGAAGTGAGGCAACTTCATTGAGATGTCGTTGAACTGTGGTGTATACACTTTTTCTTTAACTGAAATCAAAGAAATATTTTATTAATATATAACGGTTGCAATATTACAAAATTTCTGTTCATTTGCGTGAAAAAATAGACCATAGAAAATTTGTATGGGGTTGTTTAAAATATGTATCCTTTTGCTAATTTAGGTTGATGTGTTAGGATCTTTTTCGTTATACATATACCAGACCAGTGGCGAGCGTATAAAGGTATCCACAGGTTAGGTTGTAAACATTATATAGTAAATCATAAAATTTATGATTTATAATTTTATTAATTCTAAAAGTGATGCACACATCCAAACAATAGTAAGTACAGCATAATAAAGCAGAGTGCGGGACCAGCTGTGTATTTTTAGGGTCTTATTTGTACGAGTTCATCTGGCTGTGTCATAGCGGAAAGGATGTATTTGAAGAAGTGCTGTGCAATATCGCTGAGTATTTAACTGCTTCTTAAGTTAAACTGGTAGACTACTGAAATATTTTACATATTTATTTCAGAAGTTGACTTCCGTATACGTATAACGGAAAAGATCAGCATAAATTATGTAGTTTTTCAATAAATTCTAAATAGAAAATGTTTTATTTGGTTCAAAGGAATTCCTCCCAAAATTATTTCATCAAATTAATCTTAAGTTGCTTTTATAAAGTATCTTCTTAATATACATTTTGATATTTAAAAAAAAATTAGATTTTATAAAAGTTTTTTCCTTCCTTCCTTAATGAAAAAAATTGGCAAAAATGAAAAATTGTCCATTACTAATTTCATCTTTTATATTGAATGTCTATTTATTATTCTTTAATTATAAATAAAGACCACAATTTACCTTCTGAAAAACCGTAGAGCTTTGACTTGTGGTAGTGAGGGTTGTCTTTTGGATAAAAATCAAAAGAAATATATATTTGTTGATCAGGAGTTTCTCGGAGACTCACGTCCGGAGTTGTGTCCATAGCTTCCAAGTGAGGCATACTTAATGTTCCGTTCTCGACTAAGGCTACGTTTAGGGAATTCAGTTGCTAAAACAAACAAACGCGACATACGTTATTAACAAATAAAAACTATAGAAACAATATCATGCTAACTGTATTACCAAACATTATTTTCAAAATGATATTAATTAGAATCCTCACAACTTCTTGCAAGTTTGTTCTTTGCAATTTCTTTTTATTTCAAAATAATATAAGTTACATTGAGGAAGCAGGAGCATATTCAATAACTTGATTGAACACCTTCAAGCGTTTCATATTTTCATTGATTTATAAAATGGAAAAAAGATTGTTCTAAAATCAAACAAAATCAAATTTGATAAAGTTTAGTAGTTATGTGGATCAATTACATCAAATTAAAGGAATGTAAGTCAAAATAATACATAAACAATCTTTTTGTTTCAGGGATTTTAGTGCATTGTAAATTAAAATTCTGTTTTAAAACGCTGTTTGGATTATAACATTAGTTTCATATTTATACAGATTTCTTTTAAACTCCTATTTTAAGATACTAATTTTATCTTGAAACCTATAAATTATAAACATAAAAAGCAACTTGTTGGATGAATAAAACCTATTAGATGAAGGTCTATACAAAACCCTACTTTGCAAACTAAAATTTTATGTAATTTCAAATAAATAAATAAATTGATAAGGTAGAAAAATATAAAAAATTATTTTAAGGACAGTTCTATTCAACAGGGTTCATATTCTAAATAAAGAAGTTCGGTATTTATAAGTCCTTTAAAGCTCTCTCCTTGAGTCCAACAATTGCGTTAATTTAGTTACTAAGATATCTGTTTTCAAATAATGTAACGAGATGGAACTTACCAGATCCCTTTTTGGGTGCACTTTATATCCCACAGGAAGAGTTGGTTCTTCCTCAGGACTTCCTTCATAATGTAGGATTGCCACTTGGTGGGCTTTAGTAAATCTTTCATCACAGTCCATGAGCCCAGTGAATCGCATCCAGAAGTTACCCTCGTCAGCATCAGCAGTGAGTACGAAGTCCCACCGTTCTCCGGCGTAAGACACCAGCGAGTCAACTGCAAAGTAACGTAAAGCCATAAATAAAGATCGTATTAATTGGCATGAAACATTTAAAACTTGATTATGTTCCAAACAAATCAGATCAAGTTTGGAATCACAATTTGTAACATAATTCAGGATTTATTATAAAGTATTTGTAATGATTTATTATTAATTTGTTGTGAATTTTACTAGTGATCAGAAAGGCTTGCATTGGTTTTGCTAAAACTAAGTTTAACAGCTTTATGTTTAACAAGATATAAAATTATTAAAAGTAAAGTGAAGAATGTTTTATGCAGACAAAGATATAACTGAAGAGTAAGTTCTCATATTTAACTTTGGATCAATGAAATGGGAAGTTCAGGAGAGAAGAGATACTAAGTATATCACTGTAAATCAAACCTGGGTTGACTGCAAGGCGAACCAGTGTCTTTGTCCCTAGGCTCTCAAAGGGGATCATTAGACCAACCCAGACAAGTAATATCACAAAATATCCTTCTTAAACAAACTTGACGTGTTATGATGAACATGTGTTCTTTTTTATTATTTGGACTTATTCTCTTTGATAAATTGTTTTGTGTTCCTGCTTTCTGAGCAGTATAATTTATCATTGTTTAGTTTTTTAATCAATTGAAACTGTTAAAAGTGTCGAGGGAAAGTTTTTACATTTAGCTGGCAGAGAATGGAGTCATATATTTTCTTTCTGTTATTTAAAGTCACATTGTTAATCGAGAACTTACCTTTCTGAGGTTTGATATCTGATCCATCGCTGCTTATAACAGTTATTGTATGATTATCAATGGTAAGATCTATTGGACAGTTCTGTACACCTGCGTTGATCAGTCGAAACCTATATCGCAGACCCTATGACAGAACAAAAAAATCAATAATTAATATGTATTCTTACAAAACGGAATGAGTGATTGATAAAGTTTTTCTATTGTGACATATGATAGAGAAACAATGATGTTACAGTCAAATTAATTATTTTTCTCATTTGAGTAAATATTTTGTTTGGTTTTTTTTTTTTTGTTTGGTTATTCATTTGAAAATTGCTTTAAAAGGATTTAAACAAAGCATGAAAATTATAATGTCCTTTATATAGTTGTATAACAATATTTTATAGTTAGTTTCTGAAAAAATGTACTGTATTTACATCAATTAACTGCGCAAAATTGATACCTCATGGTTATCCAAAATAAATTTTTTAATGAATAATCATATTTGGATCATTTTTACTGCCTTTCACAACTACTTTTTTTGCTGTTTTGAGATGATAATTTATTGTGATGCTTACTTTTAACCCTCATTATGTTTTGGTATTGTATTTTTAATCCATTCAGTGCCAACCTCCTGTTAAGCCGGACGTTTGCAAATGAATTTGTAATTAATTAGTAAATGCATATTTTTGCATATATTTGATATGAATCTGCTTGTGACAAACTGTTCTTTCATAAAAATTTTAGTTTACATCTTAAAAACACAAATATACCATTATTATGAGGGCAGTATATCTACAGAACATGTACCAAAATTGTGGAAGTGTGGTTTTATAAAAATATTTATATTTTTTTGTCCATGAGTAGTCACCATGAATTATTACCTACAAATAGACAATTAAATTGTGCATTGATAAGTATACAAAGAAAGACGTTACATATTTTTTTTAATATGGGCAAAAAGACAAGAAAGTAAAAAAAATAAAAAATATGATTTGGTAAGTAGTTTTTTTTTGGTTTTTTGTAGGCATTATTATTTATATATCTATAATGTGTGTTGTTCCCTGGTTATTAGGCTTTAAATTGATATAACAATATTTATTCTATCTCAATAACAACAGGAGTTAAAGCGTTTTCCCCAAACTCTTGCAAATTGAGTAAAAATGCTTCGTAACTTTTGGATACACCTTATGTAAAAATTAAAGCACTTTTGGAACATCCATCAAAAAAATTGACGGCAATGAAAGGGTTAAAACATAAAAAACTGTGCTTTGATTCTTGCATATATGTTAAATGAAAAACATACCTTTTTGACAGTGAAGACTTCGAAAGGGGTGTTTGTGAGTGGCTGAGTATCGTTGTAGTAACGTCCCCGGCCATTGACGATCATGGACTGAGGTTTGTTGTCCCCATCACTGTGGTAGTGAGCCGTCAGCATCGCCACCCCTAACTCATGGCTCCAGTCGAGAACAACCATCGTATGCTCGTACAAATCCACATCATATAGGCTGGCATGTGGGTTTATTGAGTCTGGTGTTCGTATGACTAAACTTCCAAACACTCCGTCTCCTCTTTGAACACCTGCAATGTAATAGCAACATGTAATGCCAGAGTTCTATTTCTTTTAACCAAAACAGCATGTGAAGGAACGTTCGTTCATAATACTGTACATGAATTGTAATTTAATTTTGTCAAACCCTTTCCAGATTAGATGATTTTAATCATTCATGATCCTACACAGGATGTAAATATTTATCAAATTATTAACTAGGCTTTACCTTAACATCCTTGAGAAGTAGAGGTTAGGTTAGGTGAAGTTAAGTTAGGTTAGGCTACCGGTTTGGGAGACAGAGCTCCTTCATCAGGCATCCTCCAGTTGGATTCGTCACCGTTTGGGTGAATTTAATATGTTGATGTGAATTAAATATATGATTATTCACTACCATCAGGAATAATCCAACTGGAGGAAGCCTGATGATGGAGCTGTGTCCCGAAACCGGTAGCAACCTCTATTTGTCAAGGATGTTTTAAGGTAAAGCCTAGTTAGTAATTTGATTAGATGATTTTGATCATGGTGATCCCCTGTTGCCCTAAAAGAAAAGCAGAAGCTTATAATAACTTCTATCAAAAAAGACCTACCAACAACGGAAGTTGACAAACATGAGGACATAGAATATAATATAAGTGTTACTGCTGACATGATTGTTGATTAATTTTCTTAGATTTTAACAACATTTGAAAGTGGTTTTTCATTTGAATTAAATTGTTTGTAGAAAAATTAACTTAGTATTGCATCTCTTCAATACAATTAAATTTAATTACAGACTGTACCGAAAAAAATTATTGATAGGTTGTTAAATAATTTTTATTGCTTGAAAACTATAAAAAATAAAACACTAACCAGTATGAGAATGCCAGAAATGAGTGCCTGGGTTGTCAGCGAGATATTGGTAGCGGAAGACAGAGTTGGGTGAGATCGGACATTGAGTGATGAATGGTACTCCATCCATGTACGGAGAGCCTCGCTGATGGTGGCCGTGCCAGTGGATACTGGTGGACTCATCCATAAGGTGGTTTGCAACATCCACTACGATGTAGTCGCCTAGACACACCTGTAATCACGTATACATGACAATAGGTATTGGAGTAACTTGTGGAGGAGGTGAGCAGTATCCTTCAGAGGTGTTACTTCAACAGTTTCAACTCTTAATCCCTTCTTTTAAGTTTATGTTGAAATAGAGTATAATTTTAACACTCCATTTCAACATCAGATTTATAATCTTATAGGTATTAAACTTCTTAGAGAATAACAATGCTAAAATTTTTTAAGAGTTTCCTGAGTTTCAGAATTCAAAAATTTGCTTTTTCCTCGCCTCTTTTTCAAAGAAAAATGTGACCTTGCAAGCGTAGTAAAATACACCGTTATAAAAACCAGATGTTTGGAGAAATATCGAACTGTAGGACTTGGAACGCTGGTTCATGAATGATTGCCTTCGTAGGCAGGAGTTTTAATCTTGAACAAACCAGTGCAAACTTTCTTAAAAATGTCTCAACACCTTAAAACCAGTTTTAAACAAATTTAGATCTAATATATTTTTTACAGCTCTGTCATATTTATGGCACATGATTGGATGTGTGTACACAAAAATAATCCAGAATAGTGGAGGAAAGGGGAACTTCTGAATAAATGAGAAAGGGTGTAACAATTGTGTATATGAATTTTGTATGGGCGAATGTTAAATTTTAACCACCATAGTCTAAGTACCAAAATACATGTAAAATGTTTTACGATTTAAACATTTTTACTGTTTTATTGTATTCTTACAGGGTTGAACTTAAACAAAAAATTTCCTGTGGTCTGAAATTCTGCCCTACTGAAATAAATTCAAGTCTTGACTGAGAATTACTTGTAAAGAGAAGTTGATGTACCTCAATGCTGGGGCCAGGGAGCATCTTGTTGACGGAAATGATGGGTCTCTTGACGCCGTTTGCTGCAATACACTCGGGCCTGTAGCAGTCCGTGGCGTTGTCTTTACAGTCGTGGCAGGCCTTGCTCATGGCGTAGTACCACTCGACATCGAACGTGTAGTAACAGGTCATGGGGAGCTGGCCCTCTACACACGCCCGGCGGCACGGGTGGCTCGGTCTCTCACTGTGACCCCAAGGTGATGACGTCACCGGAGAGTCTGTCGTTAACGTCGTCTCCTCACTGGGCGACTCGGTGCCTGCGGTGAACACCTCGTCTGTGGTCAGGATCTCATTGGACACTATCTCTTCTTGGGTAGTTGGAAGTGCGAGAACTCCACCTCCTGTAAACATCGTGAAATAAAGTTTCATATGGATACTGGCTTTTTCGTATGGAAAAGGGATTCGAATTTAAATTTGTGAAACTAAAAACTATTTCAATCAATCTCTATTACAACAAATAAGATGTATTTTCTAGTGTTTGTTTAATTTACAATTTAACATAAAATTTAATATTCATTTAATAACCTGTTACTGTAGGTACTTATGTAAAAGGTTTGAAGTTAAAGGACACTTATTTGGCCTTTTAAAGAGCTAAATACAATTATATTTCAACCAATAAAACTTGGAGTTACATTAAAGCAGTAGGAAAGCAACTCATTATTAATTAACAATTAATGAAACAATCAAATCAGCTGATTCACCTGTGTGACATCACAGTCTACTGCTCATCCTCGCCGTGATACAGACTACATGAAGTAAATTTAAATGATTTAACAAACAAAATTAACTTTTTAGATTATCTATAGATTCACTAAATATAAAGTTCAATTCAAATAAGACAGCAGACATATCATTTAAGAATACCAGTGGATGTTTTTTTACTCACCATCATGATATGTGAAAGTCAGATGAACAAGGACGGCAAGCAGCACAGGTACAACCGCCATGCTGTCCTGAAACAATTCCATCACGTTCGTAAACAAGTGTTTTTTTATTAAGCGTATATATAAAAAAAATACTTTGTATTAACTATTTTAACGATACTCATATTTTTAAGCATTGACGTCTGAAGGGGTTGAAAAATAATCACAATAAGTTTAGTGTTTTGTAAGATATTTTAAGTACGGCAAGTCTCCGTCACTAGTCGTATGATTTTGTGTAACCTTAAACAACATTTTCATATTCACGCCACAATCTCACAAAGTGTTCATACATCAAAGACTTTGCAATCTAAAAAAAATTCTTAGGTTTAAAATATTTTTAGGTTTTAGATGATAAGATGACAGACTATAAAATATTTATATTATTATAATACTATAAACAATTACAGGATTAACACATTCCACAGTTAATTTTACCACTACGTTCTAGAGGTCTTAAAGTATTATCATACAGTTGTTTTGTAAACAAAAGGCCAATTAAATTGACAGTATTGAACATACGCATACTTGTCATAGATGATACATTGTGGTTTGGTGATTCTCAGAAACGATATGGCAACACCGCCTAAAATGTCATCGGACTATTTTGACGCGGTTTACACTAAACAATAACAATGTAAATCAAATATTCTAAATACTCTTAATCTATTGATATCTAACTTATTACCGTGTGGGAACACGAAGTACAAGACTATGTCGGTAAGTACGATATACCGTAATCGCGCAATCTTAGTTAAGTACGATATAAAGGATTAACGGAAAGTACGAGACATATAAGTATTTCCACAAGGAAGTTAAAGCGTTTTATCTCTATGGAATCACGTATTAAAGCCTTCCATAGAGAATGAAATACTTAATGACTCATCCTAGATCAGTTGGTTCTATTTCTACTCCAGGTGATCGTACAGCCTTGACGTAAACTTGGTAAATACCTGCAGGCGGGTACTGAAACTTTCCCAACCTTATCATCTCCAGATAGTTCTGTGGTTTTAAATCTTCATCAGTGATTTCAGAGAAAGGATAAACAATAGGTACACAAGTAATTGTTGATCGTACTCGTGAGTTGAATGGTTGTGTACAGATACAAAATTAATTATTTGTCATTGGTCATTGTTAATTACTTATTGTACATTTCCACTCAGTTGTCCTTGACTATATTCATTACGAGTAAACAATATTCATAATTACAAATTTCATTAAGATCCTATTAAATTATTTTTATTCTTTAAAGCAGTGATTAATTAAGAAAATTAGTTTAATGACGAATCGTGAAGTTATTGTTAGTATTAACCACAAAATGAAATAATTTTCATTTATAGGTTTCCATAATCATCGATCAAAGATCAAAATGTATATTTATATCACTTAGTTAGCCCGGCGTTAGACATTCTAACCTAACTTATCTGATCCTACATAAGCTAAGCTAGGCATACATTAAGTTAACTGATATGCAATTAGCCTTTCTTAAAAAAATTATAATAAATATTGCAAAGATAATACTTCAAGATTGGTGAGATTGGCGGCTCTTTTCCAAAAAAATACACATATTAATGTTTTAATTTCGAACAAGTAAGCTGCATGTATACAATAGATACATTACTGTCGGAAGGGAAATTATTTGCACCCTAGTCTGAAGATTGGTAACTAAGAAACTAAGAGGCATAAGAAAAATGTAATCAAACCATTGTTTTCCTCGTTTATTTGTACAGTACGACATTTGCATTTATAATTTTTTTAAATTTTTAACAGTTTTTATTCTAGTTGGAATAAAAACGTATCGGAATTTTAACTAACTTTCACTGTGCAACAATTTTACATTTTTATTACTAAAAAACCCGTTAATTTATGGCATATATATTTTTGTAAGTGATTTAAAAGAAGGTTTTATATAATTTTTCGAACTTTCAGAATTTTAACTTTTCAAGAAACTTCTTATTAATTCTCTGAAACGACGTTTTCTTGGCTTCTAGAAGTCGTAAAATTACTTAGTCACGTTGTAATGCTTATTAAATGTATAGTTACGATGTAATTGTAAATGTATTGTACGATGTATATTCGTAAGTAAATACAGTGAATTTAAATTGATTTGAATAAATGTGTAATCACTTCAAATTGATAAATTTAAAAAGTCCAAATGAGTTACATTCTGTAAGTGGCTCATTAGCTAACTTACTAACTAACTGTTCGTAGAGTTACCAAGCCAAGTACTCCAGTCCGTAGATGTTGATCTATTAGTGACTCCGATCGACACGTCTTTAATGACGTCACAATATACCTCACTTCTTATCTCTAAAACGGTTCGTTCATTAGTTGTGTTACGGTATTATATGCAGATTTCCTTGTTCTGTTCTTCATTCAAAGTTAGACTGTAAAGTGACTATGCTGAGTGTGTCTCTTTAAGTGTTAATTGAACCTGCTGTGTGACATTTCTTAGATAAGATTTGGATTGAAAACCTCGATATATTTTACGTTTTTTATTTTTAATAAAAATCTGACACAACAATCTTTATACATTTTCCCAACAAAATCTTCTCCGATCTCGTAAGATCGTCAAAACATTGAACGTCAAAATAAGAGGAATATTAAATCAAGTTAGTTTTCCTTTTATAAACTTTAAATTAAAAAAAAGAAACTATACGTGGGTTGGACTAAGATTTTAATACATTTTAAAACTATCACTCATATTCATGATAAAAATTTGATTTAAATTTTACTTAGTTGATGAGTAATAATGATAGTTTTTTTACTACGTATACAAGATATTCTTGTATACCTACAATTTTTGTAAAACATCAAAAATTTGCTTTTAAGTCTAATGCGAGTAGTTTCCAAAAATTTCTTTCGTTAATGTCATACTATGGTTCTCTTGAATTAGATGTATGCCTAATAATGAGATTTTAAGCTGACAACTTTGGAAATTTTGATGTGTCCGTTTTAATTTCCAAGTCTCATAGAAAATGAAAGTCAGATCTTATGTTAAAGATGGTGTATACAAAGAAGGCATGTTAGATGGTGTAGGAACATGAGACAATAGGCCGTTCAAGAGTTTTGCTTGATAATTCAAACTATATTTGATTAATTAAGAAAAATAAATAATAATAAATAAATAAATAAAATAAAGTTATAATAACCCTGTAGTATTCTCTCTAACGATAATATCTTTTATATATAGACAGCTACAATTTTATTATTTCAACTGGATAAAAATTATTGTCATAAACAATTATCATCGAATTGGATTTTCAGATTTCTAATGTAATATTATTGAGTTGGCTTATTCAGATATTTTGTGCGTTGTTTGGCTTTAAGAGTTGGCCACATAATTTTTTGTTAAAAGAAAACTGTCTGTTTGGTAGGAGGAGTGGGTCAACAGGCCAAGTTAGGGGGGAGTTTGACTTCTAAAATCATTGTGCTGAACGACTTAGGTAGGCTTCCAATATTATACATGTAGCCCGCGAACATGCCAACAACGTATATTGAGGTAATCTGTCTGTTTATAAATAACTTACATCAAGGAACAACTATTTAAGTGTTTTAATTTTATGTTAATTATTTATTTTACTATTAAAAACATTATTTATATTTTGTCTGAGAGTTTTTACTAACTTGCTATTTTTAAATTTAAGTTTTTTTCACTGCCTTGCCGTTTGTGTTTACTTGATTAGACTATATTATAAATAGTTATTGAATATGTGATAAAAATTATGATTTAAAATTAACGTGTACTGTTGTCGTAATACATTCCAGCTTGGAAAACTAGTAACTGAGAAGATTCTATAATTTATCTGTATCCAAACTTCATATTTGTATCGTAGTTAACATTTACTGTTGAACTTCACAGTAACGGTTAAAATTTACTGTTGAACTTCACAGTAAAGGCTAAACTTTACTGTGGAACTTCACAGTAAAGGTTAAACTTTACTGTTGAGCTTCACAGTAAAGGTTAAACTTTACTGTTGAACTTCACAGTAAAGGTTAAACTTTACTATTGAACTTCACAGTAAAGGTTAAACTTTACTATTGAACTTCACAGTAAAGGTTAAACTTTACTGTGGAACTTCACAGTAAAGGTTAAACTTTACTGTTGAACTTCACAGTAAAGGTTAAACTTTACTATTGAACTTCACAGTAAAGGTTAAACTTTACTGTTGAACTTCACAGTAAAGATTAAACTTTACTATTGAACTTCACAGTAAAGGTTAAACTTTACTGTTGAACTTCACAGTAAAGTTTAAAATTTTTAAAATTTCTTATTGTAGAGAAAAGCAGAAAAACAGAAAAAGTATTTCACAGTACTTAGAGGTTGTTTTCAGTTGGAGGTGATCAGTATTGGACATACATTGGTGATATACATATATGTATGGTCTATGTATAATGCCCCCTTTACAGACTAACCTAGTCATTTCACCCACTAGCCAGGCTCATCCACTGAATCACGACGGCCTTGAAGCATTAGTGTTACCCCTACAGTTACTGGGGTTTAAATTATAAAATTTAATACAGCTTAGAATATTTTTACGTTGGGAGTTTTCCAAGACTATTCCAACCTGCCTTTTCAAAGTACTGGAAACGTTAAATTCTACTAAGAGCTACAGCAGTGTATATTAATTGTTCTAAATTGATGGCTTTCAAAAACATGATGTGATGATATATCGAAATATTTCATATTATATTGGTTATTCCTTTTTGCAGTCTCCGTAAGAAAATTTTTTAAAAGTAAATAAAAAAAGTTAAATGACACAAACACCCAAAAACAAATATAACCTATTTTAGTTAATAAGCGTTCATTAATATTAAATACAAAACTATATAGCTTGGTCAGTAAGAGCAAAATTAAATATAAACAAAATGATGCTATGTATCTATTTTATGTAAATACAACATAAACATTTCTGAACGAAGACTGTACATACCACTCTCATACATAATCTTGATTAAGAAACTCACTTATAAGAAAATATAATATACTTTTAAACGTATGAATATGTGTGCACAACAATTATTTAGAGAATGATAAACTGGGAGTTTTTCATTTTTCTCCCTTAAACAAAAAAAAATTATATTAGCTGATTTATTTATTATTGTTACATACTCAGTAAGTTTTAATGTTTTAATCTTGTTCCTTTTGAAAGTGAAATATTTGACATCAAAGGCCTCAAGAAAATGCCTTTAAACGTTATTGAAAAACTATAATTTTTCTACAAAATAATCTCACACCTTTTAAAACATATTGATAATGGGAAATTCTACTTAAAGGAAAGTTTATTATTTTAGAATGTCAACTAACATGAAAAACAAACATAAGGACTCACTTGGCTGATGTACCGGCAAGACGAGAGAAGAGGAGAGAACTGACCTGCGATAGCGCCCCGCGCCGGTATTATGGCGCTGAGCCGGTCGGGGAGGGAATCCCACAGGTAGGCCTTGACGGCTCTGGCAGAAACGTGACGTCACGCTGCAGACGAGCCGATGCCCCCGCAGGTTTTCCTGCTGGACGAAATGGACGTTCGCGAGCAAGGTCAGTGACTGACGCACGGTCCACGCATGTTTGTAAACATATACCTGCGTATCATTAAACCCACTTTCATTAATGATTGGCCGATGAATGACTTACTTTGGCCTTGATCTTGTTCCGTATCGGTGCTGGAGAAATTCTCTGGAATTATGGAAAACGACTCATTTCCTACCTTCTGACCTTATCAGCAAAGGCCATACGGTTCCAACCAGAAGAAGATAATTTTGTTAAGTGATCAATTTCTCCTACTTAAGTATTGATTATTGAAAATATTATAAATAAATAAATAAATAAATTTGCATAATTGTAAACAAGTTCCTAGTGTTTACCGCTTATTTTTTTTGAATCCTTAGAATTCCGCGTTTCAGTTTTTAGCAATTAAAAAGGGTGTGTTTGAAGTATCTTGAGTTAGAAAATATACGTAAGGGTAAACTATTAAAATATTATGCTTCCCTGTAATCTACGACGATAAAGAAATGGCATTGGTTAACGAATTTTATTTAAGGAACAAATCTTGAATCGCTCATAAGTATCTATTTTATATTTACAGTTCTCATATATTAATTTGTTGGTAATCAACCACCCTTTATATGATTGTACGCTGGTAATCTAAATATAAAATAAATCAGCATATATACAATATAAATTATTACATAACCGCGTTTTTAACGTCAACGACTCTGGTAGAAACTATATTCAGTGACGAGAAAAAGTGTCTTCACTAATTGATAATAACTTTTCTTTATACATGCAAACATTCTTAAATTTTTAAAATTAGCTACTGTATTTTTATTATATAAAATACAATATATTTAACATGTAATATGAGATATTAGCTAACTATTTTTTATTTGGTGATTTTTTCTAACCTTTGTTTAGTGGTGAACAATCCAAAGGTGAGAAACGGTGTTATCTCTTTTAATCCTACAAATATTAAAAAAAGAAATAAACAATTTAAGCACGCATAGATAGATTAACGTAGAAATAAAAAAGGGTAATATTCAGCTATTTTTATTTTGTGCGTTTTGAGTGCTTTTTGAGTAGTTTTTGATCAAAGTCAGGTAACCATAATTTTTAATCGACCAGTAGAAAATACTGTTCCATAGTGGCAGGAAGAGGAAACTAGGAGCCATGTTCCTTAAGGGAGCCATTAACTATATGATCCATAGTTTGAATTTCGACTCCGTAATCACATGACTGATCATTTGCCGTTCCCCACTTAAATTTACAGTAGTTGATCTTACCATATCCGAACGAAAGCGATTCAACATAGTCCATTCCTTTCGAGGAACGTTCATTCCACCAATGTCGGTACTTTTACCCTTTGGTCAATACCAGAAAATCGTAAAACATATCCCAAGTTTTTTTGGCGAAAATTGTTTGAGAATTACTGGGAAGCCAGTTAAAGAGGTGGTTTTCTAGATTTAAGTCACCTTGTAATTTTTGGGATATCTTGAAAAACGTGGAGATTCGGAGTAGATAGGAACTTTTTGAACTCTCTGAGAAATGTATTTCTTCGTCTTATACCTGGAGGAGCTATGTTGCACAGCTCTGGAAGGGCAGAGGGGTTGCAATGAGAGATACACTGATACTCCTCATCGCTCTATTTAGTTGTGTATCAACCTCTTGTACATGTGTACTGTTAAGCCACACGGGAGCACAATTTTCAGCAGTGGAGTAAACCAGATACAAAGCTGTAGTACGCAAGACTTGTACGTTGACTCCCCACGATGATCCAGCAAGTTATTGCAAAACGTTAGTTCTGGTTCTCACTTTAGCTGTTGTTTTCCGTACCTTACTTTTATTTGTTTGTATAGTTATATATTGTTTTGTAAAAGCCAAAATCCATTGACTGACTGATGGCATTTATCAAAAACTAATTACCGTTCCTAAAAAAAATATAAGTCTTATATTGACCTTAAAAATCAATTTGCACAACTATTCTTTGTAGGCTCTAGATCCGTACTAAGAAAATAATTTAAAATATTTTCTCCTAAAGAGCTAAATAGATTGTATCCTAACACTGTTAACACTCACCATACAAGTGAGTGAGTGAGTGAGTGAGAGAGAGAGAGAGAGACCCAATAGCAGAAAATTAGAGACATTGGTCTCTCTCTTTATTCACATGAGAAAAGTGCCAGTGGCACAGAAAATTTGCGAAATATGTGATTTTATTGTATTTGTTTACTACTACAATGGTGTTAGTGGACTTGTCTTCTAAGGTAAGTTTGCTGATTTCATATCTCTCCTAATATACTAACTTAGGTTGAATCGTCCTAAGAGGTTACTTTTTTAGCAACGTAAGGTTATAATGTGAAGATTAATAACAAAATTCCGAATTTTTTATTACTTACAGAAGCAGTTAAGCATTTAACACTTGAATATAGTCTCAAAGCCCCGTAGTAAAGCACGAGTCTTAATAATATATTAAATATCATATTTCAAATATATCAAAACTGATGCATTGTTATAGACCAAAAATACAAGAAGAATTGATAAAGTTACAACGGTATGAGTGGTTTGAATGTAAATAAAAAACGTGTTCCCTTGTCTGTGAATTGAGTAGGTTTTTATTAAGTGTTTCAATGAAATTGGCACAGAGAATGTTTTCCTAACTCAATAGTGATATGATAACCTCCAAAGGGCAACTGATCACGACAAATGAACTTGAAAATCTATTTCATAGAGATAATTGTATGCACTCGAGGAAATCCCTGTTTGTTAACAGGAAATAATTATATCTTTTTATCCTTATGAGTTTCAGTACACTATGTAAATATTAGCTAAATTATCCATATGTGCTTTAAAACGTGCTATCAAATAACGTAAAAATTAAAAATCACATGTATCACGTTTTAAAATTATTTTTCTTGCTGATTTAATTTAAATATAGGCTATTAGTTGAAATAACTAAACAATTAATAAAATGAGGAAACTAACGCTTTGTACGAGAAATTCTAAGTGTTTTAAATTTCAATATTTTTCTAATTAATCATTTTTGTAGTAAAAAATGATTTAGACAAGCCCCATTTAGTTGATGCCAGTTAAATATTATTTTCATCGAAATTTAATCCACATCTAATTAACTCAAAGAGTTAACTATTTGAGTCCGTCTGTCAAATTATAATGAATTGAGTTAAGAAGTGTTTCCACTTTGGTTAAAGTTTCAAATTATTTGAGTATTTGATAAACTGTAAGTGATTTTACTTCTTAAAAAAAAAAAGAAAAAGAAACGGTAATTATATAGAACAGGGGCTTTAACAGTTTTTGGCTGGCAATTTTTTCATAGTAAATACGTAGCTAAAAAATAATAATATGATCGTTTTTTTCAGCGGAAAAGCCGGACAAATTACAAAAATGCGGAAATATGTAAAAATATATTTTTCTGTAAATATAGCGATGAGGTGTGTAAATATAGGTTATCCTAATTAAAAATATGACAAGGTCTTTGCAATCGAACCATTATAAAGCACGTTAGCATTGTACCGATTTCAGTAAGGTTACGTTCTGTTAGAATAAGGCCAAGTTGTGTATTGATAGGTTAGGTTATGCTATGTTTGGTTAGGTTTTGTTAGGTTTGTTTAAGTTGTTAGGTTCGTTTAGTTTACGTTAGGTTTAGTTATTTTAGGTTATAATAGGTTTGGGTAAGATATGTTCGGTTTGGTCCAAATATAACCTAACCAAACCTAACATAACCACACCAAACCTAACATAACCGAACATTATGGGTCGATTGTAAAAGACTTGTCATATTCGAGAACAGGCAACAATTCCGAACAATGTGAGAACCTACATCGCTATATTTACGAAAAGAACTATATTTCCAATTTTTCCTCATTTTCATAATTTTCCCGGCTCTTCCACTGAAAAAACTACCATATTATTGTTTCTTAGTTCTGTATCTACTATGAAAAAAACATTTCAGCCAAAAAAGGCACTGATCTATATAATTACCAAACAAACTAAATAGTTCTACTTAAATTTATTTATTTTTTTAGATAAAATAATACATTTCAATCTACTAGTAATAAATGATAGAAAACTCCAAATAAAAAATATAATAATATCAAGAGATTTTCTTTTACTACGTTAAATTATATTATTGGTTTAATACAAACGTTTAGACAGTGAAATATTACTATGAGAAATAAAATAATTACATGATCCGTTTTACAACAGAAAAAAATTTTCTTCATAAGTAGCTTATGTAAAGGAATGCTAACAACTTTTTTTATATATAAGCCTATTTATAACACAAAAATAGATATAATTGAGAGGTAACCGTTACTATCCTAATTATTGGAATTTATCGTAAAATAAATTGTCGGAACATCTAGTAATTTCACTTGCGTAATAATAACTATTCGAAATTGATTACTCTTTTGAAGTACTGTCAACTATTTTGTATATAGCATTTAATTAATGATATAGCATATTTCTTATGTGTATTTGATTTATGATATAGAAAGTTAGATTTAGAATGAATATTTATTTGGAGGTTTGGAGACTTTAGTCATTTCGTTGTTGGTACGGCTGCAGGTAGTTGCGCGCAACTCAAGCATCCCTTTACGGACCCTAGGTCATAAAAGGCACAACTCGAACACGTCATCAAGGAATATCCTCATTAAGTTTGCAAGCCTACCGAAAAAACCGAAAGAAGAAAGAATGAAAGAAAAGAGGACAGCTTTCTTTCACTTTATACTTTCTGTATTTTATTAGTATAAACCAAATAAGTTCATTCCTTTATAGAAGCACCTTTATTTAAGCAGAGCAAGGATCCCTATGATTGTTTATTTTAATGATTAGATTACATCCTAAATCTAAATATTTGTAATAATACAATATATTGTTGACTCATACTGAAGACATACCGTTCTGTATGTGATAGGCTATCATATAACTCCCCACTGGAGTCACAAAAATGGAATAGTCTAATCACAAAAGAGTTGGTGTAAACATTTCTTGAGCCTTTAGATCTTTTAGCGGTTTAATAGTTTAGTTTTTTTTATATATCTTATGTGGCAGACGGCAATAATCTAAGACAATGTTCTACAGTGACAAAAACAAGTCCAAGATTATAACCTTTACTTAGAGGGGCAACAGACGAAAATATATTGCGACATTTGTTTTTACACGTCTTTTTCTTTGTTAGGTCAGATTAAGTTTCGTTAGTCAAATCAAATCAAAATTATTTATTGTAAAAGACAATATACATTGTATTACAAGCGTCATGGAATTGAACTTAACGTAACACATAAAAATATATATTTGAAATCTTAAATTGACAGCATTGGCTTAAGTAACTCATCGAGTAACAAGCTACCCCTAACAAATAACTCTTAAGCAATGTCTTAAATTTGCTATGGTCCGTATCGTTCCTAATTTGGCTCGGTATTCCATTAAATAGTTTCGGGCCTAAATTTTGTGGCAATTTAGCAGCGAGCTGAAGTCTGTGAGAAGTCTGTCTGTGTGTGTGTGTGTGTCTGTAGATTGGCCATGCTCAACGTATAATTACATTTAAAACATGTTTGTATTTTTAAAAAATGTACCAAAATTTTGCAGAATAACCGAGAAAAGCCCAGTATCTTATTGTTTATCCAGTTTTGAGTTATTATAAAAGAGGGAAACTATTTTATCACGCTAGAGGAGGAACGCACCTCTGACAGAAAATGTTAATTCATGTTCTTTCTTCGGTTGCCTTTGGTTTACGAAAACACAGCAGTGCTTATTGACCGAACAACGTTTTTTTTTCATTTAAAATTTACAAATCGTCAGACACGTGATTTTACATTTGATTAAACAAATTCTGATGATGCAGCGAATATATTTTTACAACTTCCGCAGTACGACTGTTTCATAAATTGCGTTATTCCCATGATGAGGCAAATCTACATGCGGATCTGACTTGTGCTTTTTTGCACAGAGTTAACTATCTCAATCATTAGGATTTACGATCATAATGAAAAATATGCTATTTATAGGCCAAGTGATGAAGCACAATATGAGAATATGGTGGTACAAAGAATAAGGAACTTCTTTGACATCAATAAAACACACAGGGAAATAGTATTTTAATTTGCGAATAAAAATAGAAGAGACTGACGATAAAAATAGCAAAGATAATAGAGGATATTCTGTTCATTAGTTAATATTAAAATCCAACATTTACTAGGAATACTAATAGTATGATTCAAAGAATACATTAACTTGCATTATAATTTTGTAAATGCCGGTTGCACTGTTTCAGAGACAGGAAATATTCAGCTATATTATAAATCAGAAAATTTATCACATGCTGTGAGGAAATTCTGATTATTTCAAATGAGGGTCTTATAGTTTAAGTAATAAGGATCGGTTTGTGCTTAAAACTATATAAAACCCTTAACATAAAAGAGGCTTCAACCCTTAAAAGGACGTCATATTTTTAGGTCCTTCGTCAGGTCAACACGTGTCTGACGAAACCATCACACAACAAAATCCCAAAAACTCACTTAAGAGGATTGTTTACGGTTTTATTATATAAAACTGTAGCTTATCTTGTTTCCACAACAATGAAATAGTGTTTATCCTTGAATATAACGTTTTTGCGTGTTGAGGGAACAAAAACCGTAATTAGTCATAAGAAAATGGTTTTTGTGTATGCAACAAAAAAATCTTAAAAACATAGTTTTATTGCTTTTTATTCAACAAAATGTATGAAGACAGTATATCAGTAACCTAATTAACTAATTAAAATATTTTTCTTAGTTTGAACTTTTGGCATAGCACACTCTAAATTAATACAAAATATCTAATAAAAATGTACTATCTTTATGAGTACAGTGGTATTTACCGGAGGGTCCCGACGTTATCGCAAGATAAAAAAGTCTGCCTGGTCACTGGTGGTGATTCGGAATCACCATTAAGCCGTTGGCACCCAGGTTAAGCGTTGGAGAGGGTTTCTTAGCCTTAACTTCACCTGGTAAAATAAGGCACCCTTTTAATTTTTTTTACTATCTAAATTGAAATATTTCGTCAAATATTGAGATAAAAATGATTTGTAGAGGTTTTATTTACACTTACTGCAAATATTGGCACAGTGATCGTTACGGAGTGCCAGGCTACACATTTTCCAGTGATTCTTTGATTTCCGGTCTTTCAAACTAGGGCATAGGGTGGAAAAAAATTTCGTGCAGAGTCAACATGGGTTTGATGGACCGAAATAAAACTATTCTTTTTATAACCTCTATAATTTTTTTTAAATCGAAAGCATTATATTTTAGGTTTGAGTCAAAGAAAACGTGAAGCTACAAACAATTTCAATCCGGTGGGTGTAACGATGGTGAATTACGCGTAAAATAAAAAAAACGCTTGGGTCTGTCAGAACCACGTTGACCCGTTAAGGGCTAATAGATCAAAATGTACGTAGAATGTTATGACACGTTTAAAACAGAAAATAAAATAACAAGGTTAAAATCAAATTGAACTGTTTGGAGGACATTTTATACTCAGTTATTATCATACAAACCAATTAAAATAATTTTAAAGATCTTAGAGAAATCTCTAGGTTCCTGTAAGTGTAAACAGTTTCAATGTTTGATATGAATGACACTGAAAAGATCTGTTTCCCAAAAGTACTCAAAGAAGTTATTTAGAAAAAACTAAAACATTTTTAATTATGTTAGTTAATAAGCAATTGGGTCAAATTCCTGTAGCTGCCCGCCAAACACAATCTTTTTCTCTGTCAATAACTACCTAAACTACTTATATATTTACAAGAACATGTTGCTACTACTTCATTTGTAATGAAAGGACTTTCCTGTAACCTAACCTAACCTACACAAATCTTTGTGAACAACTAATTCTTCCGGTGTCAACCGCGTCAAAGGACTATTTACAATATATACAGTTCCAAAACTGTACTAATTGACGCGGTTGACACCGGAAGAATTAGTTGTTAATAATGACTCCAGCCGCTTAAGCTTACGAAATAGGAAATCTTTGTGAGTTTAAGTGGAGAAAGCGCCTAGGATATTTTTTATAATGAGTGTTTAATACGTCCTGTAACATCTTTCATATTTCCTTTATGGATATTCGGTAATAGAAAAAGGGTTGGGTTTGGCGGGCAGCTACAGGAACTTGACCGGCAACTGTACGCTCAGTAGTTCTATTTTTAAACACGAAGAAAATATTTCAAACACATTTCATTAACTGACTCAAATTTGAATGTTTCTGTACAATTTTAAAAGTACATTTTTTTAAAGACTCCAAACTAATTTATTAAATATTACGACAACTATAAAACGTAATTCTTATACACTAAATAAAGATTGCGCATTAAATACAACTTATCCTATATATTAAAACAATCTGGTCATTTAGTTGACTAACTTTTTGAACTTATTACTTGACCGATTTTGATGACATTTTTTTTATTCAAAACATAATTTTGATTTCTAAGTCGTAACGGAGCTAGATTTTTGAAATTCCCGTAGGGCTTTTCCCTATATGGTGTCATAGTTGCAATGTTATTCTTATGGATATTAATTTTAATTGACCAGCTGGCGGCATGAACAAAATGTTAAATGGTCCAAATAGTTTGTTGGGTTAAACACAGAGAGCACAGTAAAATATCAAGTTAATTATAAAAGAGCGAATACATGTATGTCTCTGTGTATGTTATAATCAGCCGTTAAATAAAATGAAAACGTTAGAAATAGGCTTAGTAATAACATTGGTTGTTTATAATTATAATAGTATAAATAGATTGCAGTGAGTGAGCTGCTGAAAATCAATTAAAATAATGTGATTTTACTTAATACAGTTTAATTATTAATGTTTGAAGTCAAAAGTTACAAGTCAAAAAAAAAAAAACAAGTCAAAAAGCCCAAGGCCGAGGCATCACAAGCGTAGTGAGGACGGGGTTTCCATTCGAAGTGTGCAGGGGTGTCCCCTAGTATGTATTATACAGTAGATCGAATAATACATACTATTATTTCCCACTAAAATTCCCCACTGCCCATAGTAGCAATTTTTGGGAAAAGTGGGATTTACACTTGTTCTCAATATCAGAATGTGTACAAAATAAAAATTCTCACATCCATATGTTCACCATAGCCAAGGCTAGTATACAGGAGGTTGCCTCAGTCCCGTAAGGCGCATGGTGCCAGTAGCCGGCGGGAGTGTGACGTCATTCGGCGACCTGAGCGCCGCACTGCCTCGCCGCACATAGGAACCATTACGGCTCTGAACTTACTGTGATTATATGAGAAATACAGCTTGGTTCTTAATAGAAAATGACTTCTTCTTTGACTAATTATTAGAAACGATTTTATACAGAAATGATATTCGCTCCCCACATTCCTTTGCTTTTAAGCTAAAATATACTTACATGATGAATGTTCCCTCTTAGTTTTAGCTTATTGCTCATCTCTATAAGCACACGTATAAAATAATTATACTTATTTATGCAGCTTATTAGGCCTACATATTTGCATTAAACTTAGGTTACATTAAAATAAGGATATAAACACTGAGTTGTGTACATGAAATTTACTAAGACATTTTTACAGTTGGTCAAAGTTTAACAATAATATTACAGAAAAAACTGATTTGATATGTTGGCCTACTATTAGTGTTAAGTAGTCAACCTCTTTAATTTTTTTGCTGTTTTCCTGTCAGCCTGTATACTCCCCTTGCACCATGGCTCCCGTTCTTCTTCACTTGCTCTGGAAAATCAAGCTTCCTTTCAATCTTGGCTCACGACAAAAATTAAAAATTGACTAGCACTACCGAAATTCCTTAAGGTAGTCAACGTTTTAAAATGTTCTCACAATGTTGTAGGTGTTTTTGCAGCATCTTATATTTTATCGACAATTGTTTAACTATATCTTACCTCTGACACGATAACGCATACTCCAATCTGTTATATCATCGACCAATAATAATCGAGAAATGGACAAATGTTATGGCGCAGAAATTATGGGAACTCGAGTTTGAAGGTTGTTTCCCAAGGGACTAAGAGGTCTACGAAAAATCAACTCACACCATTGTTTTCCTCGTTTAGTTATACGTTATGAAAGATGGATTAAAATTGTAAGTAAATGGCCCTAGTTAAATTTACTTACAAGTTTTAATCAATTTTATCCTGGTTGGAACAAATAAATACCGGAATTTTAACTAGTTTTCACTGTACATCAAATTTACACCGTCATTACTCTAAAAAACATCAATGTATCGCTTTTATATTTTAATACCTGGTTGATGGGAATGTATAAGTTTTAAAATATTTAGTATTTGAACGTTTTGAAACAAATAGTTCACTGAAACATTGTTTTCTTGGCTTCTAGAGGTCGTAAAATTAATAACTTGGTCTATTTGCAATCCTTATGACATGCATTGTTACGATACATCACTTTCATATGTGTAAATAAATGCAGTGATTTTATATTGATTTAAATCAATTTAAATTTCTCAATTTAAAGTTATTTTAAATTAATAAAATTTATTTAAAGAACCCTGCATTTACTTCTGGTTATAAAATTAATGTATTGTAACTATACTTGTTATAAGGATTACAACAAGACTAAGTAATCAATTGTACAACCTCTAGAAACTAAGAAAACTGTTTCAGGGAGCTGATAAAAATGTTTTGACTCGTAAAGTTAAAATTATAATAATTATAGAAAACATTCTTATCAACCAGTTATTGAAATATAAATGCGCTACATTAACGGGGTTTTGAGTAAACATGGTGTAAATTTGATGTACAATGAAAACTAGTTGAAATTCTGGTATTTGTTTTGTTCCAACTGGAATAAAAATAATAAAAATTTGTAATAAAATTTTAACTTGCATATGTTATAACGCACAATCAAACAAGGAAAACTATGGTGTGATTACAGTTTTCGTAGGCCTCTTATTTCTTTAGAAAACAACCTTCAAACTAGGGTGCACATGATTATTTCTGCGCCGACAGTAGGTTTATTTGTACTAATATAGGGCGGAAGGATATATTTGCAAGTAAAACGTATGTTAGAACGGGCGCACAACGACAAATGTTTTCTAACGTGTTAGGACCCAAAACTGTAAATTTTTCAAAATAAACCATTCTGATTTTGATATTTGAATCTCTTCATGGTTGAGAGTAGAACGAGAAGAAATTACAGCAATAAAACACGATGTAATATGTACGGAAGCGATGTCTTTGCTGCTGTTTTTTATCAGCTATAGAGATCTAGTTACTTTATTGCCAGCTTAGCTCACGATTTAGTATAATAATATGCTTTTGCAATGTAGTTGGGAGGAGATCGTGATATTTATAATAGTGATTTAGTTAGCATAAAACGTGTGGGTGGGAACTAATACAAGTGAAAGTCACATAAGACAAATTTATTTGTATAAGTATAAAATGAACAAATATTATAGTAATCGATTTCAGTAAATCTGGTTGACCTTCTTGCATTCCTTCAGATAGGAGGGATTCACAAAGGAAGCTCCAACCAGAGAGATTTACGATGGAAGATACGATCAGAAGGATTCACAATGGAAGCTCCAACCAGAGAGATTCACAATGGAAGCTCCGACCAGAGAGATTTACGATGGAAGATACGATCAGAGGGATTCACAATGGAAGCTCCGATCAGAAGGATTCACAATGGAAGCTCCGACCAGAGAGATTCACAATGGAAGCTCCGACCAGAGGGATTCACAATGGAAGCTCCGACCAGAGAGATTCACAATGGAAGCTCCGACCAGAGGGATTCACAATGGAAGCTCCGACCAGAGAGATTCACAATGGAAGTTCCGACCAGAGAGATTCACAAAGTGTAACCACTTCTTCGTTACATTTAATGATCAGATAAATAAATAAAATTATATTGTCTGAAGCCAACAAAAAATTTTAAATATTTATAAAGCTAGAAAGATAAAATATGCACAGAAAGTTTTGAATCAACATTTTAAAGTTTTCCTGAAAAATTGAAAATAATAAAGCAATAAATAATAAAAGGCCATTTGCATGGGAAAGAGAATATAATAAGATTTTATAGGCTATCGAGGTAAAGGCATGTTCGGATATCTCTGACATTATCTTCCTGATCGGGTTGAGTCCGGAGACCTAGCACAAATACTCTTTCGCATTGGTCGATTCGTCTTAGTTTTTGATTTTTTCCTCCTTCTTCGAACGAGGTTATATATGGAAGTATTTTGCCTTTTATAGTAACTTATGCTGAAACCCGCGGTATCGTCACTCGTAATTTGTTCACATTTTTGTTGCCTGTCTCAAAAGAGCAGTTTGTCACGTTTCGCGGAGTGAGTGTAGTTGTGTGCGTGGTGCGGGGTCAGTAGATTGGATTGTTTTTCTTCCTGTCTCGTTGCTAGGTGAGTTTTCAAAAAGTTTCCTTTGTAGTTTGTAAGTGTAGGAACATTGTTTTTTAAATCATACCGATTGTCAAAGTTATTTCTTTTTCTTGAACAATAAATATTCAATAAACTTCAGTCATGTTCTTTGTTTTAAAAATTAAGTTAATCATTCAGTAGTTTGATTCAGTAGTCAGCCTAATAGAGTTCCTTTCTTTTCTGTTCGCAGATACTGGGGACAGGAAGAACACATTTTTTATTAAGTCTATAGTAAAACAACATACTGTATTATAGGGACGACATGTTCTATTATTGGAGGACATCATTTTGTGTAGTAACAAATAAGAAGCTTTATTAATTATAATTCTAGAAATATATTTAATTTGTGTATAAATGCTGCTTTACAAATATTTTGCCTTTTTATTTGCTATTAAAATAAACATTGAAGTAATAAAAAAGAAAAATTAATGAAGAAGAGATATTATTTTATTTTAATTATAGGTAATTTTCTTGAAATAAAAACAAAAAAAGGTGACCTTCTTTAAGTTAACAAAAAGGAGCTCAGACCAGAGAGATTCACAAAGGGAGCTCCGACCAGAGAGATTCACAAAGGAAGAAACTCAAACCGGTGAGATTCACAAATAGAGCTCTGACCAGAGAGATTCACAATGGAAGAAGCTAAACCAGTGAGATTGACAATGGAAGCTCAGACCAGAGAGAATCACAAAGGAAGAAGCTCAAACTGGCGAGATTCACGAAGGGAGCTCAGACCAGAGAGATTCACAAAGGAAGAAGCTCAAACCAGCGAGAATCACAATGGAAGCTCAGACCAGAGAGAATCACAAAGGAAGAAGCTCAAACCGGTGAGATTCACAGAGGAAGCTCAAACCAGAGAGATTCACAAAGGAAAAAGCTCAAACCGGTGACATTCACAAAGGAAGCTCAGACCAGAGAGAATCACAAAGGAAGAAGCTCAAACTGGCGAGATTCACGAAGGGAGCTCAGACCAGAGAGATTCACAAAGGAAGAAGCTCAAACCAGCGAGAATCACAATGGAAGCTCAGACCAGAGAGAATCACAAAGGAAGAAGCTCAAACCGGTGAGATTCACAGAGGAAGCTCAAACCAGAGAGATTCCCAAAGGAAGAAGCTCAAACCAGCGAGATTCACGATGAATACTCAGACCAGAGAGAATCACAACATAGCTCCGACCAGAGAGAATCACAAAGGGAGCTCCGACCAGAGAGATTCACAAAGGGAGCTCAGACCAGAGAGATTCACAAAGGAATAAGCTCAAACTGGTGAGATTCATAAAGGGAGCTCAGACCAGAGAGATTCACAAAGAAAGAAGCTCAAACCGGTGACATTCACAAAGGAAGCTCAGACCAGAGAGATTCCCAAAGGAAGAAGCTCAAACTAGCGAGATTCACGATGAATACTCAGACCAGAGAGAATCACAACATAGCTCCGACCAGAGAGAATCACAAAGGGAGCTCCGACCAGAGAGATTCACAAAGGGAGCTCAGACCAGAGAGATTCACAAAGGGAGCTCCGACCAGATTCACAAAGAGGGACCACAAATTATTTTCCCTCTGGTCTGAGGGTCTCAAATTTGTAGAACCGAAATCGATTACCATGCCATTTTTACAATTTATATGCATGTAGTAATAAATGTGTGTTGAGTGATGTTCATTTTTATTATATATTTCTATGTAGAGGGTCAAGAGTCTACAGAGGTAGTAGCCACATTAGATTTATATCTCATAACAGCAATGTTAAATTCAGAACAGCTGTGTGACTTAACGACTTTCGGAAAACTATAAATTTTATTTACTTCATTTGAACGAGTGTAAACGTTACTAGTAGATTAAATTCTTAATTTTAAAAATGTTCACAATAAAATAAAAATAGTGAGTTCTGTTCTCTTTCAAACGATTCAAGAACAATAAACTTCCAACAAATCGTTGTCACAATTAACACTGCTCTTATCGAACATAAATAATACATGGCGACTACCTGTGTAGACTCTTAGGTTGTCTGAGTATATAAAAAATAAGTATCATTAATGAGGGAAGCTCTAGCATGTTATTTCGTGGGAACATTGTGCGCGTGTTTTGGCGTATGTCAGAACAATGTGGCACGTGGGACTGCACGTGGTCCAAGTCCGCACTTTCCTGGTGAGCTCACCACTCCGGACGGACGGCGGAACGGGTTCTTTCAACCTGACCAATCCCTTTTGAGGAAAACCATGCTCAGGTTTGACATTAAATATCTATTAAACGTCTCATCCACATGGAGTACTTTCCGACAACGAGACCCATCACGTGCTGGGAATCCAGGTACAATAATTACCTCTCCACAACCACAATTCACTTAAATAACAAAAAGCCACTTTTAGCATCCATCTTCTGGGAAATCTACAGATACGTTTGGGTGTTATGTTTGAGGTAATGCTCAGTGTGTAAATTTACCACACAATCGTTCTTGTATAGCATTCCATTCTACATAGCAACGGGTTTCCTTCTTATTTATATGAACGTTTTTCTTTTATTCCTGAGACTAACAGTTGGAACACTCGGCGCGGAGCTTAACTGCTGTCAATTAATATTCATAGATTTTCTATCTTCGGTACATCATTTAAAGTTTCTGCTTGGCGACCATGAGAACTAATCTACGAGATCACATAAGAGACATTGGCGAGCGTGAACGGTTTAGTGCTGTGTTTAAGGATCATCTGTTTTGGCCCATGAGGGATTCACGGTTTGGTGGCACTGGTGAAGGAATGATTAATTATCTGAGGGGAGCACAACATGGCAACATAGTCTATCTTGAGCGCTTGGCTCCTTCCTAATGAGTTAATGACGTTTTTTCAAATACTTTGATGTTTAAATATATATATTCAACACAGTATTTGCGAAACATTTGGGGATGTAAATATTCAAGATAACACCTTGACGCGGTCGTTACGGGAAGCTTTAGTTAATAGCAATGACTCCGGCCGCTTAATCATATGATTTAATATTAAATAGAACTAATTAACAGAGCTTTGAACGTTTTGGGTTTATTAAAATAAACTGTATTTAAAATTTGCTAAATATATTACTTTCGAATTATTAATAGAATATTGAGTGTTTTATACATCTTTGAACTTAAATTCATGGTATATGAGGAGCAAAATTAGTAACTTTGAGAAAGTTATGCTAAGCAATGTACAGAAAACACTCTTATTTTATTTGTATAGATTGTACATAATCTTGTCATTATATAACTAATAGAATATTTTTCATAAATTAACTTTCATGTTAGTTACACTTACAATTAATTATAATATCGGAATATAGTAAGAGTGTTTTTTTTTTATTTATTCTGTTTTATAATGAATCCACCCACCCATAGACGTACGGTGAAGAGGTGAATTTGACCAGGTCACAACCTCCAACGTACTTTACATATGTTGGTTAAAATATAGTTGCAACATAAAATATAATTTGCAAAGCATGGATGACTAACTTTTCAAGAAAGGTTTAGCTCAAGAAAAGTGAGCGTCAGAGGAAAACCAGTGAAAATGTTATAAATAACTAATTGTCTAAGGCTATGACCATTCACATACATGATTCAGTAAAACCATTTTGCACATGAAATAAAAGTTGTTGAGAATGAGTTAGTCATAAGGGGTTTTCCAATTATAGAAACGGACAACATTTAGTTTTACAATTGAACGTTTGACAATTGTCGATAAAATATAAGATGCTGCAAAAACATCTACAAAATTGTGAGATAATTTTAAAACGTTGACTACCTTAAGGAATTTCGGTAGTGCTAGTCAATTTTAAATTTTGTTTTAGCACCAATCAAGATTGAACGGAAACTTAACATTCCGGAGGAAATAAGAACTAGCTATGAACGTGTGTGGCCACCTGAACATATGGAATGCGAGAATCTTTATTTTGTACACATTTTGAGCTGGAGAACAAGTGTGAATCCCACTTTTCCCAAACATAACACCAACGTTTCCTAATTGGATCTAATGTCTAATACAGATAAGTTGTATTGAATGTGCGATTTTTTTAGTGTATAAGAATTACATTTTATAATTATCATAATATTTAATAAATTAGTTTGGACTACTTAAAAAACAACAATTGAACGTTACCAATTGATATTTTGTAGGAGACTTTCTGATACAACAGATGAGTTGTATTGAATGTGCGATTTTTTTTACTGTATAAGAATTATATTTTATAATTGTCATAATATTTAATAAATTAGTTTGGACAACTTAAAAACCAACAATTGAACGTTACCAATTGATATTTTGTAGGAGACTTTCTTCATAAAATAGAATACAGTAATATATTTCTATCAGCCTTTAAACTAAGTCTTCTAAGAATTATTATAACTTTTTTAATTGAAGAGTTTTGTAAAAAATAGTTAAACGCAATGAAAAAACACCCACAATCTGAAATTGAAAGTAGGTAAAAAGTGACTTTTGCAATCAAAGGGCAGAAAACAAATTCCAAGATTTGATAGTCATAAAGGTCAAAATATCACAGTACTTCCGCACATTTTTTGTGTGTACCCTAATCTTTCAATGACAAATTCGATAATATTTGTTATTATAAATATAATATATCATGTCAAATACTTTATATTTGTTGTACCTTACACTTGCTGTGTCAAACACAAACTATTTTATTAGCTTTTTAAGTAATTGAAAGCTCTACGTGCTCTTAAATGGTACCAAACGCGTAATCATTAAATTGGGCTAGAAAACTTATAATTGATGTATTAAATTTTGACAAAACTAAGATATAACTAAAAATTGTCACTTTTTCATTCGTAATGCTAACTTTTAATACAAATTTCAATCATTAAATGTTTAAATTTAACAAACAGTGTGCACTGAACCTTGCATAATCAATTTAGGGCCAGAGGATTATACTGAACCGCCGGCAGATCAAGTTGGACCCTCCAGTGCGCGTTTTATGGCCTAAAAGAAATGCTCGAATTGCGCTCATTGGCCAAGAGGGCCATAAAACTGGCGCTCGAGTTGTGCGCAACTACCTGCGGCCGTACGTACCATCAACGAAATTACTTATACAGTGTATTTTCAATACGCTAATAATAGATATTCATACTGCAACTAACTTTCTGTATCATGGGTTAAATACAAATACTAAATATTCAATACCATCAATGAAATATAAATATACTGTATTTGAAATGTGGAATTTAATCTTGATTATTGACATCAATAAAGTATAGCACTCTACAAATGTATGGCCTATTATTGTAACATTTGTATTTGACGTTTCTCTATGAAATATAAATTAAATTACATACTAAAATTACTTTTGTTTAATAAATATACTTATTCTAAGGACATTTTAGAGGACGTTATATTGTTTTGATTTAAAATAAATATATATATATATATATATAAGTCAATTTGAATTAGTTTAAGAGTGAAAAACCATTCAACACAAAATAGAATATTTTAAACCATTTTATTCTCATTTGTTTTTAATATCAAAAAATATCTATATAAATTATCATTTTAAACATATGAAATGAATTGTTTGCTTCAGTGGTTTAGTTCAAACAAACTTGTGGTTAACATGGAAAAAACTAGTATTTTAAATTTTTCTATTACCAAAAAGGAGAGTGACCATGGAATGCATGCTTTAGGAGATTCTTTAATATGCCCTGTAAAATCTGTCAAGTACTTAGGGTTGCTTATAGATGATGACAACTAGATATATATACATATATATATATCTAGGAATATATATATGTATGTATTCTATGTACGTACAGTATTGTTCACTAGAATAATTGACGCCTGCCCATGTACTAATTGTATTATATGGCAATAAAGTTTGATTGATTGATTGATTGATATGTTTTAACATACTCTTGTGACTAAATGGTCACTCTTCTCTTGAAAACTTCTCCTCTTAAAAACTGCTTCTCTTAAAAACTGCTCTTCTTAAAAACTGCTTCTCTTAAAAAACGTATTCTTTCCAAATTTCTTCATTATATATTAAAAAATATATGTCTCATTAATATATTTATTAACATGTATGAAAATTCAAAAGTAAAGTTTAATCATCCTTCAAGATGGTATAATCAATCTTGTAAAAATAATATTACAGCGTCTTTAAAAAACGACAAAAGATTATCAATTATTTGTACTGTACTTTTGTTGAATAACTTAAAACAATGTGCAGTAATACGTTGTAATTTATTTAACAACGTTTTCTATTACAAAGTAAAATGCTTCTAACATTACTTACCGCTTAATACTAAACACTGTATTAAATTTACACAAATAACCAAGAAGGTATAATCACAGGATGAGCAGATATCTGCTTATTATGTGGTATAAGTTTAGTGCAATTCGGAATCAGACCAGTGACGATTCAAGGTATTTGTGGTGGTTTGTGATATTTACGGAAATATTTCTTTTGCACAGCTTGTAGTCTATAAGTTTAATTTTTTAGCGGCCAAAACTGGACAGCCTACCTGGGATCGGTATTGCGCGCAACTCAAGCGCTGGTTTGGGGCCTGCCTGGGACAGCGCAATTAACGCAGGTAGGACTGCGCGCAACTCGATTACTGGTTTGGAGCCACCCTGGGACAGCGCAATTAACGCAGGTAGGACACGCGCAACGCGAGTACTGGTTTGGAGCCTCCCTGGGACAGCACAATTAACGCAGGTAGGACACGCGCAACTCATTACTGGTCCTTCTAACACCTTCCGGGCCTCAGGTAGAAGGATTGTGCGGAAGTAACACGATACGAATTGATTGTACTTGCTAACCCCCCCCCCCCACATAAGTCATTACGACCGACGTTTGTAGAAAGGGGAAGCAGACTTGTTTAGAAAGCCAGTAACAAGTTTGAGATAATTGCATACAATCAAAGTGATCTCAATTTGTTTTCACGTTTTTAAGCACGTTTTTCGCGTAATTTGTGTTTCCAAACTGTTTTACAAAAACAGTCTCTACGTTATGGTGGTCTCGCTCAACCGGACACAACAAGCATGTCTGATCTGCTTGGTACTAATTCACCGTAAAAGACATCATCAACTATTGTGAGGTCGTGCGTGCTGGTGATCAGCTGTTCAGTGGTACGCGGATCTCTCGTGACCTTGAGCTATTGTAATCCAGTTCCAATGTCAAGGTCACTACAATGTCCACTGTGGATTACTTGGACTGTCCGGCCTGGCGGAGATCCCACTGATTCAACGTGCTTGACGCCCACGCACTCCCATCGTTCTGTTTGACCGGAACTACCAGCATCGATGTGATTGAAATACGTCAGTTATTTAATTTAGATTAGCAGCGTTAGAAACTGGACTTCACAATGTCGCAGTTTTATTTGTCAGTATCGTGGAAATGTGGAAGTTTTATTTGTCAGTTGGAAATTCGATAGCCCTACATAATCCTGCTGTAAGCGGGCTAAAACATGCTAGTCTATTTTAACTGTACCGTTTACTTCGATAGCCCTACACAATCCTGCTGTAAGCGGGCTAAAACATGCTAGTCTATTTTAACTGTACCGTTTACTTCGATAGCCCTACACAATCCTGCTGTAAGCGGGCTAAAACATGCTAGTCTATTTTAACTGTACCGTTTACTTCGATAACCCTACATAATCCTGCTGTAAGCGGGCTAAAACATGCTAGTCTATTTTAACTGTACCGTTTACTTCGATAGCCCTACACAATCCTGCTGTAAGCGGGCTAAAACATGCTAGTCTATTTTAACTGTACCGTTTACTTCGATAACCCTACATAATCCTGCTGTAAGCGGGCTAAAACATGCTAGTCTATTTTAACTGTACCGTTTACTTCGATAGCCCTACACAATCCTGCTGTAAGCGGGCTAAAACATGCTAGTCTATTTTAACTGTACCGTTTACTTCGATAGCCCTACATAATCCTGCTGTAAGCGGGCTAAAACATGCTAGTCTATTTTAACTGTACCGTTTACTTCGATAGCCCTACATAATCCTGCTGTAAGCGGGCTAAAACATGCTAGTCTATTTTAACTGTACCGTTTACTTACTTTATTTCGTAGGCTTAATCGGCTGATATCATTGCTAATAACTAAATCTTCCGGTAACGACGACGTTATTTATTAGAGATACCACTGAGTAAATATTGTAGATAACACCTTGACGCGATCGTTACCGGAAGATTTAGTTATTAGCAATGAACCGTTCATATTTATTATCACGATGAACTATAGTGAACACTGTATGTTTATTAAAGGACAATTCTAGTGTACCATAAGTTGATGTTATGCGTTTTCAATTTAAATACGTCAAAAATGAAATTTAAAGCTTCACATATTTAACTGTGAAGAAATTATAAAATAATAATGTTTTTAATAAAACACATGGTTCACTAAAATAGTTCGTCACCCATGACACTTTAAGTATTGCTATACGATCATATCACAGACCATAAAATGGACGCTTGTTTTTGACGTTATTCGTGAAGCGAAACGGCCCCCAAAAGTCCTATAAGGAAAATGGGGATACGATTTAAACTCTCTGCGCAGGAAACATTTAACAATTTAATAATGATACCAGTTGAACACTATCTCTATACACATTGCTAAAAATATCTAAAATGCGTTTCAGTTTCCGGTTTCACTGAAGAACGACTCATTTTGTATGCTTTTCAGCAATAACTGACAGTTGCGGTCTTAACGTATTCAACTAAAATCAGATCACGTAGACTGTACTGAACTAAAAACTAGTATATTTAAAATGTTTTCGCATTAAGCAGGTCCCACACTATTCACGAATATTCAGGCGAACTTCTTGACATAGGTTCAGTAATTAATGATAATAGTATAGTGCATTATCATTTATCACGGTTACTCAGATCGGTCGACTCATATCTCCGCCTTTAGGATGTCTATACAGGGTGTCTCATAAGTAGCCAGTCAAACATCTGGAGGCCATTCCTTGGGTTAAAACAAACAAAATATAGCATGTGTAAGTAATCTCACACAGTTATCCGTCTGCCTATTTGTATGTGATTTTTTACAAAAAGCTGAACATCTCTGAAGTTATTTGAAATAAAATTATGAAAATTAGTATACCTATTGGTTTTTATAGTGTTCATAAACCATTTAAATTTCATTTTTGTAAAATAATTATTTTCAAATTGGTGGCCATTTCATTTTTGTAAAATAATTATTTTCAAATTAGTGGCCATTTAAAATTGCTAAAGCTAAATATCTTAAAACCCTATCTAAATATTTTAATAACAACTTGTAAGTAACAAAAATGTTGAATAATTTATTTTAAAAAAATAGCATAATAAATTGTAATTTCTAACAACTATTAACTAAGGAATTGAAATTGTCATCAAATAAAAAGGATTTTCTGGCCGAAGAATCCCGTTATTATTAGACGAAAATGTCAGTTTCTCTGTTAATAGTTGTTTTATCAAACTTTTTATACTAATATCTGTAAAAATAAAATATTCAAGTCTTTGTAACCTAATGGTTTTTATTAAAACTAAAAGTTATTAAGATATTTAACTTTAAAAAATTAAAGCGGCTGCCAATTTGAAAAGGAATATTGTCAAAAAATTAAAACTTAATGGTATATGACAATAATAAAGATCTAGAGTGACAACAGTTTTATGATTTTGTTTCAAATAACTTTACAGATATTAATTTTTTTGTAAACTCTAATATCTATTAGATTTTGTACATATGGTGTTTTGTTTGTTTTAACACAAGGAATGACCTCCAGAAGTTTGGCTGGCTACTTTTAGGGGACACCCTCTATACATATTGTTTTCACAGCAAGAGTGCAATTGGCACCTTCGCAGTTATTTTTTATTCTTGTAAGATATTATCAGGATTTAATTATAATATCACAGGCTAATCCAATATTACAAAAATGATTGTAGTGATCTGCAACAATCTAGCGGTAAGTTTTATAATATTGGTTTTCAGTTGTAAACTAGATCATGTGAATGTATATATAATTTAAAAAAATGAATATACTAAAGTATATGAAATCTACATTTTCATTGTATATTTGAGTTTAGCAGTTGTACTTCATCAACCATCAACCACTCCTTCATGCGACAACAATATTCTTAATTCAAACGTCCGTGTGTTGCAAGTGTGCCTTCGCCAGGTTGTGTAAT
>JAQJVL010000038.1:1676334-1983834 GCA_035578905.1 Stictocephala bisonia | reverse complement strand
ACTTTTTTGAAAATCGACATTTTTCAAACACTTTTTTCATTGTACGTGTTTGTTTTATGCTATATACGAATATATAAATGGTTTTTCAATTCGCCCAGAATAATACTCGTTTTACTTACCTAACCAAACATAACCTAACTTATCCTACTTGTCTATTTACTCAAAAAAATTCATTGAATTTGGGTGCCTGGCTTCCGGGAGAGCCTACCGGCCGTCTTATAGGTCTACCGGCGGATATATAGGTAAATTCTGGTTTTGTGGTTACAGTCGGTGTTTATAGTGATCACATGATGGCCACTAATCGCTATTCACCGTGAGAGTAGTTTTCCGTTATATCTCGAGAAATAATAATAGTTATAGATCAAAATAGTTTTCAAATTCGTATTCAGCGCAAAAACACACCAAATTAAACAAAGATAATTGAAATATCACTTAATTAACAGAAATATGTAAAAAAATACTTAAAAGTTGTGACATTGGTTTTATTCAAACCTTTTTGTAAAATCCGTGATTTCAGTGCAAAATAAGAAGACCTCACAAAAATGCTGTCTATTCTCGACCCATTTCAGTTTTCAAATTTTGTAAGTTGGCAAGAAACTGGGTAATATCCCAAGTTTGTTGTATTTCGTAATTGGCAAAGATCTGAAAATATCTATTTTAAGTAAAATTGATAGGATTATCCGTTGAATTTATATACACAGACAAATATTTCTCATGTCTCGAATAATTAGGTGTTTTTGTGATCCGTTGTGGAGCGCTAGTGTATACCCATGTAAATTTAATGCAGCCTAAACCAGCTGCTGTGACATACCCCACTAATAACCGAATTACAGGTAAATAACATTAGTTCTTCTTATAAGTAATATAATCAAAGGGTTTAATTTGCCCGTTCTAAAAAGTAAACTTCTTTTTCATACAGAACTTGTGCATAAACGTATATAAAAAACAAACTTTATTACATTAATTAATTCTTAACAATAAAACATCGTATTGCATTCTCGTCCATTCCAAGAACGTAGCTCTGCGTGTGGACAAGGTAAGATAAATGCCGGGACAATTGTATTTTAACATTTTAAACAGCCAATTAATTGTTCTTATCTGCGTTTGCTTTGCTAAGCTTTTCATGTTCAAAACAGCTAATAAATATAATTCAACTAGAATAAGTATGAGATGGGAAGAGGGGAATATATATATTGCAATCTTGCTGTGAAAACAATATGTATACAGTGTGTCCCCAAAGTAGCCAGATAAACTTATGGAGTGTTAAAACAAACAAAAAATTTCATGTGTGCAAATCTCATACCGCTATCCGTCTGCCTGTCTGTATGTGATTTTAACAAAAAGCTTAATATCTCTAAAGTTATTTGGTAAACAAAATCGTAAAAATTGTTGTGACTCTAGATCTTTATTGTTTTCATATAACATTAAAATTTCAATTTTGTACAATATTCCTTTTCAAATTGGCAGCTATTTGAATTTTTAAAGCTAAATATCTTAATAACTTTGAATTTTAATAAAAACTATTATGTTAAAAAAGAGTTGAAAATTTTATTTTTACAAACAGTAGTATAAAACGTTTTAAGATAGAAAAACTATTGACTGAGAAAGTTACATTTTTGTCTAATAATAACGGGATTCCTTGACCACAAAATCCTTTTTAATCGATAAAAATTTCAGTTTAACAGTTAATAGTTGTTAGCTATTAAAAATTGTTGTACCAATATTTGTAAAAATAAATTATTCAATATTTTTGTAACGTACAAGTTGTTATTCAAATTTAAGGGTTTTAAGATGTTTAGCTTTAGCAATTTCAAATGGCCGTCAATTTGAAAATAATTATTGTACAAACATGAAATTTAAATGGTTTATGAACACTATAAAAATCAATAGGTATAATAATTTTCATGATTTTATTTCAAATAACGTCAGATATTCAGCTTTTTGTAAAAATTACATTCTAACAGACAGACAGATAATGGTGTGAGATAGTACCATATGTAAACGTGCCATATTTTGTTTGTTTTAGCCCAAGGCCTTTAGATGTTTGACTGGCTACTTATGAGACACCCTGTATAGACATCCTAAAGTTGGAGATATGAGTCGACCGATCTGAGTAACCGTATTTAGTAGAAACGCGAGGCCACTTGGCACGATATATTGTGATTCACACCAACACGGCATTGAAGAAATTATGATATTCATTCCAGCCTTCATGAATACTGAGATACACAAACCTCTCACCGACCAGGAAGGCCCTCCTGACGACAACTAACTGTTCATCTTGGTGATCATTCAGGATACTGTTGAATTGTCGCCAAATAATGATTGTTGAACTTAAACTCAAGATTGATCGTTAAAACAAGACCAGAAAGATTGGATTAATTAATATTCAGTAGTTATCTTCCATGTATTATAAATTACATCTCAAGGTTCTTATTCATCTTTTAACAATAGTGGGAGTGCCTTTACGTCTTTAAAGTTGATCTAAGATAATAGGAAGAGTAATGTGTGTAGAATGGAAAAGATTGCCACCAAGCTCTAACATGTGTGTAGGGAGAGAGAGGGATTTATCAATCTGTCGTGAATGTAGGATGAGAGACCACGGTGACTTTAAAGTCAGTGTCGTAAATGAAGTCCACATAAAATATAAAAACAAAAAAAATATGAAAATCCCATATGGCGGATGAGATGACCATGGTTATCTAACGTATTTTATATGGTGGTAGAGTCTACTAGAAAAATAAGATGTGCTTATGGTAGGAGAGAGAGAGTCACAACGACTCTTACCTGTTGTATAGAGAAGGAACCCAACAAAATCTCGGTATTTGTTTATGGTTAGAGAGAGGACCACGATGGATCTAAGATGTGGGTAGAGAGAAGAGGGCCCCACCAAAATGTTACAGTTTGCTTATGGTTAAAGGGAGGTCCACATGGATCCAAAGGGAAAAGGTCACCACTGTGGGAGAAGATGCGTGAATGGTTGTAAGGACGATAAGTATTTTATTGTATATGGTTAGTGTATGGGAAAGTCTGCAAATTTCTAGTTTATGTGTATAGGGCAACTAATATTAATCCTAATAATTCTAGACTGCTTAGTTTTCTGGACAAAAATAAAACTGTCTCAAATGATCAATTCGGATTCAGAGAGGGTAAATCAACAGTTGGCGCAATTAATAATCTGATTATCCTTATTACTGAAGGTCTTGAGGAGAGATGCACAACTCTTGGAGTTTTTCTTGATTTATCCAAGGCTTTCGATCGCGTTGACCATACAATTTTGCTAAATAAATTATATCATTACGGTATTAGAGGAGTTCCCCATAGTTGTATAGAGTGTTGTTACCTTAGAAATCGTTCTCAAAAAGTGGAAGTCTCTGGTAAACTCTCAGAGTCCGCTAGACTGAGTTATGGGGTCTCACAGGGATCTATTCTCGGCCCGGTTCTTTTGCTACTGTTATGTAAATAATGTTAACTCGTCTGCAAATTAGGGTAGCGTAGTACAGTATGCTTATGACACGTGTCTCTTTTTTCAATCAAATCTAAATATTATTTTAGAAATGTCTGTCTCTCAAGACGTGAACAATTGTGTTCAATATTTTGAGAATTTAAAATTAAAAACAAATGAGTCTTAATCTAAATATATGTATTTTTAAACACGAGAAACTGTAAGTAAGGGCAGACCTGACGTTGCAATCGGCGATGAACTTTTAGCGGAAGTTGATAACACGAAGTTCCTGGGAATTCACCTCGATAGAGAGCTGACCTGGAACTTTCAACTTGATCAAATCTGTAATAAGGTTACATCAAGTATTTACGTGTTAAGAGATTTATCTAAATTCTGTTCTAAGGCCATATAAAAACGGCCTATTACGGCCTTATCTTTCCACACCTTTCCTACGGTATTGTACTATGGGGAAGTTGTTCCAGACTTAACTTTCAAAGATTGTTTATTCTACAAAATAAGGCCATCAGAATTATTATTAAGTTAAATTACACAGAGTCGTGTAGAGAGTCCTTTAGGGAGCTCGATATCTTAACACTGCCTTGCATGTATATACTTGAGACTGTGATATTTTGTCGCTTCAAGTGTATTCTTACACAGGGTAAGTGACATTCACAACTACCCCACAAGAGGCTGGAAAAACTACAGAGTTACCCAATATAGGCTTCAAGCGTACAACCATCTTCCATCAGAGATGGGGGTGCATTTTCTAAATAGACTTCCGAACTCTATTAAATTCATCAAAACCTCAAAATTAATGGTCTAAATTGAGGGTGTACCTAGTTTTAAGTAGTTTTTTCGACGTGGATGATTTTATAGAACATTCTATATACTAGAGAATATCCATTTCTATGCATTCCAACGTTTCGTATATCAATTCATGGCATTTATCAAATTGAAACTAGTCTTTTATAAAATGATATAACTTTAGAATAAAATACATAATAATTATGCGCATGTAATACGAACACTATTTGTCAAACACAATAAAGATATGTCTATGTTTGTGAAATGTAAAATGCTGTGTTAAGTTGTTTTCTATTTATTGAATATAAACAACAACAAAAATAAATAATTTTTTTTGTAAAATTTGAAATTATTTAAACTATACTAAACCATTAAATGTTGCATTTTTAGGAATAATGCACTATAAATCAATTTTAATTTGCAAACATGAAAATATTAAGTGGCTGTATTTGATTCTAATTGAAAAGAAAACAAATAAACACCTCATATTTTAAAATTGTATAACTCATTAATAACGTTGTACATCCGTTCTTAAAATTTACAACGCTACTTATATGATTGTTTACCTCTTAATAAATTTTAACAGGTAATTTAAATCTTCGACATTTAAACTGAACAGAAGCCGATTACTTATGTTTACAGTTCGTAGTTAGTTACCGTAAATAAGTGTGGATGAAACTAAAGTATTAATTACTGATAGTTACAGACTCGAATGAACGCGGCCCCTTGCCTAACCCTGGTTCGCAGGCGTTCTACAGGCTGTATTGTAGTGGGCACACTGGGCTATTAAGTCGTTTGATAATGATGCCATTATTAAATATTTTCTATATAAGGCTTTTTTTTACAGATAGTAACGCTTTATTCAATTGATACATTGTTTAACAAATCACTGATTGTTATTTAATTAATTTGTGAAAATCAACCTTGTACAACTTTACTACTTATTTTTCACCTGCATATTTTATATCGTGTCATGAAAAAACTCTTAGTCTACTATGTTAAAGAACACGTCATGTTAGCATAGCAATTTATTTCTATAATATTACTTTAAAATAACTTACTATGTTTATCAAGGAACATTACGTGAACATTTCAGTTCTACATAAACATACAACAAGGGTTTGTAGTTTAAATACATATAAAGTGCTTTATTTTACTTCGAAATAAAACTTTTTTTACGTTTATAAAATATACAAGACTGTTTATATATAAATTAATGACTGTTAGTTTGTGTTTAATTTTAAATGTGCACTACATAAATTCGTTAGGTCACATCTGTTGGTTGTCGAAATAAACATAAAAACGCCTTCATTATTTTAGATACTACATGTGACGCATGGCTGTACGATGGATGAATCCGCGATCATTCAAGTCTGTAACTATCAGTACTTAGTGTGTTTCTAATATGGATAGAGTTTCAATGAGTAGTAATATTTAGCTAATTGTATTACGTAAAAATAGGTTTTTTATTTCATGTACTCTTATAAATATCCTTATGAATGACGAAAAAGTTTTGCAGTGCTAAGATTTTTTTTCAGGACTGGATGTCATTTTATTTTTATTATTTTTCCATGAGTGAAATGTGCTACTTTGGATTTGTTCGTTAAAAAGAAAATTAAATTGTAATAAAGGTAACAAATAAATTACTGTTCATAGTCATGAGGCCAAAGGCCACCTCCGTGGGCCCTCGAGCGTGATATTTTCTTTGAATCACAGAACAAGGTTAAATTTACGTACCAATTAAGACAAGCGTTCCACACAAACAAATTATGTGTTACTTTCCCTAACCGAAACCAATTTATTTTAATTCAGCATTACGTTTTTATCCTTAAACATGTGTTCAATATGCAAATGGTTCGTTGTTCCTTAGCTCGAGTCTGCAAGGATTTCGGTGACGTTGAGACTCTTACTTTCCTCTTCCCCTTTCCTCGTCGATCTGCTCTGTCTGCGTCACAACTTCCTCCGCACGTTCACGACGGACTGGTTTACCTCTGACCTACATCGTAAATGAACGGTTATTAAATTATCGTTCAATCATGGCAAGAGTAAACACTAATGTACAGTTAATATTTTCCTGGTCTTATTTGGTATCGCGGGTAAGTTGTAACAGTAATGTGAAGGCCAATATTACACATACAGTCATGTACAAATACACGTAAAAAACTTACCAAATAGCTGAAATCAGAGTAATACTATGTGGTTCGGATTCCACGTAAAGCTCTTGGTCATTTAGTCGTCTCGGCTATTGGGCTATTAATAAATGGTCCTTTCTGAGCTAAGTTGACCTCAGTTAGTAAAAGTGACTACACTCGTTCATCTACACTCATCACACTCATTCACCCCTCATATTCGCCGGTACCTTTACGATCGGCGTCTTGGTAATGAGTAATGAATAAATAATAATTCATTTATTCAGGACCAAACTAATTTTTGAAAGGAGATTCTGTCCACTCAATATATCTCAGAAGAGGTTCTCAAGAGGGAACTTAAGAATCTCTATGCTCATAAGCTGTCTCTACGGAGTATCTGTTGATTAAAAGTTTGTTTCTATTTATTGGTGCTCGGAGTATTTATTTTTATATTTACTATAGTAATATGTATGTGTTTTTTCCATTGTATTTTTAGTGATGCACGTTGTAGATTAGTACATTTTATTGACTATTCATAAATATTTATTTATTACGTTTTTTTTTTATTATAGTCTATTCTGGGTGATGCATAACATTGCCTATGTTTGCTACTTAGTTTAATATAATTAAATATTATTAAATATAATTTTCTTTATTAATGTTTGTGTTAATACACAATAAAAACTGTTACTTTTATTTTTCACTTGTACATTTTTATATATATGTATAAAAAACTCCCTCTCCCTCTCCCTCTCCCTCCCCCTCCCCCTCCCCCTCCCCCTCCCCTCCCTCTCCCACTCCCCCTCCCACTCCCCCTCCCACTCCCCCTCCCACTCCCCCTCCCTCTCCCTCTCCTTCTCCTCTCCCGCTCCCTCTCCCCTCCCCCTCCCTCTCCCTCTTCCCCTCCCACTCCCTCTCCCTCTCCCTCCCCCCTCTCTCTATCTCTTTCTATATATTGTTTTTTCATTTTTAACAATATATTTTTGTTGCATACTGATTCAAATACAAGTGAAATGTTATAAAATATGCAGCGTATTTACTCAGAGAGCTGTTATATAACCTTATCCAATTGTTATTTGCGCTCGCTAAATGTTATTTAGTTTTCATGTAGCTTTCACACTTTGTGTTATCTCAGTCATCAAGGCCTTGGCCACCAATGTAAATAAGCTCATTACTAACACCGAGGTATGGTCGTGGTAGTGTAGTCGAGAACAAAGTTACTTTTGCTACAGTTATTGAAACATAGATAGCTGAATTATTCTTTATAGCTCAATTTAAAATCATTTTGGAAAACAGCGTAACTTTACCGGTTTTTGTTTTAGTCAAAAAAAAAAAAAAAAAAAAAAAAAAAAAAAAAAAAAAACAGATGGTAACATTTATTTTTTTAATTTTATTAGTTTTAAACTTCAATAAATATGTATAAAAGTTATTTTTCTTTGACGTTCGTGGTGAGTTCATCTAGTGAATGTTGTGGTTAGTGGTGCCCAGTGGAGTTGGAATGGAGGATGGAGGACTATTTTTTCTTATTTAATAACCTGATCTATGTTTTGTTGAAAATTTTCATAGTTGTACTTTATACGTGTTTCATATTGTATTTTACATAATTGTGTTAATTGGGATAGTTTTCAAGAACACTCGAATTTCTTAACAGTCTATAAAAATGTAGTGTTTTTTAAGGAGAAAAAGAAAGAAAATAAAACTATTTGTAAATGTAAGCTAAGGCAGTAAGTAACATTGGAAGATGACAAAAAGTTTTTTTATTTACTTGTCGAAAATGTTTGTTACTTAAAACACTAATGTATTGGACATCTTTGAATATTACCATCCATGAACAATCCAATGGTAACATATAAATTTCAAAAAAATTGTAATTAATTTGTAAATCAATCAGTTATTTTTAAATGTATCGCGTCATACCAGGAGTATTGTTATTTTGTTAGAGGTATTAAAATTCCATGTTCATGTACTGCAGGCCTAAGTGTTTTTTATTGTACAAGTAAAGACAATGACAAAAAATGGTAAATACGCTTCCCGATTACCTTGAATTTTCTAGTTCATAAATGTATGAATTGTAACAAACTATTAACGGGAAAGAGGAATGTCAAAGAAGCACTCAATTGACCTCGGTGGCCGGACGGGTGAAGGATAGCAAGGACGGTCAGGAGACTACAACGCGCGAGCATACTGAAGTCGGCAAAAAGAATGCAAATTTAGTAAATCTGTCTTCTATTGCCGGCGCAGAAATTATGTGTACCCAAGTTCGAAGGTAGTTTACTAAGAAATGTAGAGAGGCCTTTTCAAAGAGGCCTATGAAAAATCAAATCACATCATTAGTTTCCTTGTTTAATTGAACGTTACGACATATGCATTTTAACATTTTGTTATAAGTTTGAATAATTTATGTCCCTGAAAGAACAAAAATGTACCGGCATTTTAAATAGTTTTCATTGAGCGTCAACTTAATAGTTTTGAACCAATATTTTAATAGGTGTAGGTAGTTGACAAGATTATTTTCTGTAAGTTTCATAAATATGAACAAGGAAAAAATTAATATAACATATAATAAAATGTAAAAATGCATATGTCATAACGTACAATTAAACTATCATCAAATTAAATCATGAATCCTTTATTGGTACACAAAAATCTGTACAATAGGGTCAATGGTATCAACTGTACAAAATCAAATTAAATTACTCGTAGATAAAGTTAACGTTTTCTATAATAAAATTATTTTTTTTTTAAAGTTTAACTTTTAAGTCTTTTAAACTGATTAAAAGTAACAATCTTTAATTAGACAATATTAGGTCTGACAATTCAGGAATTCTTTAATGCTATACAAAACGTGCTATGACAAAAAAATTCCTAAACTCTTCCCAAAGCGTCCACAATCACAAGTCTTGATAGATAGTGGTAACGCATTGTACAGCTGAATGCCATTGTAAAGGAGGTGCCTTTCAAAGAAACTTGTTTTGTGTTTTGGTGTCTAAAATATTAAGGTCTCTAAGGTTATATCTGGATTGTCGATAATTTGTCTGGAAAAGATGAATATGGCTATGGACAAAAGTTAAACAACTAAAAATGTAAATGGAAGGGAAAGTTAAAATACTATTGTCTTTAAACAACGACCTGCAAGACGTGCGGTAAGGTTTTTTTAACAGCTCTCAGCGCCCTCTTTTGAAGACGAAATACAAATCCTGTCACTAGAGTCTCCTAACCCCAGACTGCAACAACATATGATAGATACGGGAATATTAAGCCATAATACGCAGTAAGAGCCACGTGTGTATCGGAGAATAACATATATCCCTGAACTTAATTTCTTACAGACATAATCTATATGGTTGTGAAATTTGAGCCGGCTGTCTAAAACCAAGCCCAGAAATTTGGATGAATCACATGAAGAAACTTCTTCATCTCCAATCAATAGGGTCAGGGGTTCAACTGATTTTCGATTATTTATAGGAAATCCGATCATGTTAGTTTTTGAAACGTTCAGAACCAGTTTGTTTTGCTGAAACCATTGGAGAACTTTGTGTCGTCCGCGAATAGACAGACTTTTCGCGTGTAAACTTGTTTTTGATTTATGTTCTGATAGGTCGTTGATGAATAGTAAAAATAGAACTGGGCCCAGTACGGAACCCTGAGGGACGCCCAAAGAAATACCAGATAAATCTGAGTTACCCTGACTTCCACTCCCCCAGCGTTCACAAGAGGCAACAGAACAGACTGCATTCTACCCACAAGGTAAGACGAGACCCACGTCTTACCAAACCTCGTATGCCAAGAAAATAAAGTTTCTCCAGAAGAATAGCATAATTCATCATATCAAATGCTCGCGTGAGGTAAAACAAATATACTTAAAGCAGCATCCCCGGAGGCAAGAGCTCCTGTGAGGAAGGAAACACTGTATTTATGGCATCAAGGGTAGATTTATCTTTTGTGAAAACATATTGGTATGGAGATAATATGTTGTTTTTTCAATGAACTATCAAATCAATTTCATGATTGGATTTTTCATATGCCTCTTAGTTTCTTAGTATATAACCTTCAAACTCGGGTACACGCAAGTATCAAACTCGGGTACACGCAAGTATCAAACTCGCCGACGCAATTCCTGCGCCGACGGTATTTCACTCAGAAACGTTACAAAAAACTTAAAAAATAATCTATAAATTCAGAACACTTGATTTTACTTAACTAAATGATCAAAAAAGAGATGCTCTTAAATATTTGACGGATATTAGTAAAATTTTAATTTTTTTGTTTACTTTAAATTGTTAAAAAATAACTTTAATTAAATGAGTAAAAAAATTTAACTAATACAAAGAAGAAAGAAATAAAGTCGTCACGTACTCAATAATTGATACCTATAGATTTAAAAGGTTCTTATCTATCTTATTTTGAAACATTTGCTGTTTTATACTTTTAATAAAAATCTTATCTTGTGAAATTACTACAGATCCTATTTCATAAAACATTTTGGCATCTAGAAAAGTTTGTTTTGAGTATCTTAAAATTGATTTCGTCTGGGAAAATTGTAAAGCCAAATTGCATGAGACAGCAGTGCTCCCTTTTAAAAAATTCTCTAGAGTATTTTTTACAATGTTTATTGCACTCAAGTTTATTAAATAATAACATATCCGTATTTAACTAAAAAGCGTTAATGTTTCTTACTTTGTATTTTATTACCAGTTTTATGATATTTTCATCAGTTATGATAGTTAATTAAATTTAAATTTCGTTTTTATAGACTTTTTGCTGATGTAAAGTCTACTCTCCAGATAGCGAATGTTATTATAATTAACTGACCATTAAATGGAGGCAATTTTTAAAGCAATGTGAGCCAGTAAAAAACATAAATGTACAGGAAATCAACTATATCTCGACATAATTCTAAGCGTACAGTTAAGAAGGCTGCTCCTTGTAGTACTAATGATACCATCTGTGAGATTACATACTCCAAAATAAATTTAAAAAATAATTTTGCTAAAAACAACTGTTAAATTCAATATTTCACTAAGCATGCTTCATTATTGAAGTGATTAAGTGATTTGTGGTACATTTTAATTATACAGGGTGGGAAAAATATGGAAACGCTTTCACAAATTTGTGACTTCACTTGTAAAAATGAAATCTTGTACATAATCATGGTTACAAAGAAAACACTTTTTGACGTCATTAGTGACATTTCATCTTTTCATTAGCCTAGGCTGAGCTTGGTATTAAATAAAATAGTTTTTTAATTAGCATAATACGTGTTGGTACATATACAGTACAAGTAAACGTCACACAACACAAATTTATTACAATATAAGCACAAAATGCACAGATATACTACAATACAAGCACAAAATGCACAAATATTATGCACAGATTCTTTTGTGAATCCCTCTGGTCTGAGGAAGGTGAGCGTGGTTCACCGAAATCGATCACCATAATATTTGTGCATTTTGTGCTTGTATTGTAGTATATTTGTGCATTTTGTGCTTATATTGTAATAAATTTGTGTTGTGTGACGTTTACTTGTACTGTATTAAATAAAAGGTCTACTGAAGAGAAATTAATTGCCGCAAACCGCATTTCGAAAGGTTTATCCTTTCCAGAGTAGTGGTCATTTGAATTTCAAAGTAACTAATTTTAACAATATTATTTCTCCGCTATTTAACGGTTTTAAATAAGTTATTATTGATATTTTAAAAAATTAAATGATCAAATTATCTATGGAAAAAATAACGTTGTTTTGAAAGCATTTCCATATTTGTATAACTGGTTTACCGTTTTTTAAATAATAAACTCTAAATGAATGTCGTGTGAAGAAAAAAAACCATAGTACTACGCTATTAGCCTTACTTAATTACAATTAATTAATCTAGTGTTAAACGTTTCCTTATTAAATGCAGTTATCTAAAGTATGTCTACAATTTTATCTTCAGTTCACTTTTATGTTCTTTCTTTGATACATTTAAGTTAATAAAAATAATATAATATTTTATTTCACATGTATTCGCAAGTTAAACAAGTTCAAATGATTCTATTTTAGAATCGTTTGGTCTTAAAATTAAGACCGATTTCAGAGCGTTAAAAAAAATTTTTTGTTTACTTGCTGCACCAAATTAATGCATAAACAGACTGTTTATTGAACAACAAAATGTATCTATTGAATAATACCAAATTTAGCTTCAAAAAATCTTCATTTATATGTACGTTTACCTTTCCACTAACAACTGAATAACAACACTTTTATATTATGCACAATACACAAATTTTACTAGTAGAAATCATTGTAAGCGCTGTCTAGTTTATACTAAATAAAATCATTTGGTAGCCAAAATTATAAAGTAAGTTTATCTGTTCTGGCCATCTGACAAGCCATCACCTTGGGAAACTTAACAAAGTTAGAAGGTGTGCTACAGTAAGTTGCAAAATCACTAAGCAACTTGGTAACGCCTTACTTCAACATTGGGAACGTTGCCAATGAGCGATTGTTCATTCATTAAGGCTAAGATGAGAAATCATAGATTAATTTGCTTATATGTATGTTGTAATTCATATTTACTTTGAGGATGTAAGGCTAAGTTATAAGAGAGTGGTCCCATAAACTGTGCCAAAACAAAACAACATTGCAAATATCACAACTACCGTCGGCGCAGACATCATGACGTGTACCCGAGTTAGAAGGTTGTTCACTAAGAAACTAAGAGATGTAACAAAAATTCAATCACACCATTGGTTTCTCGTTTAGTTTTACGTTATGAAACGTGCACTTTAAAAATTCACTATACATTTAAATAATTTTTATTCTAACTGGAAGAAAAAAGAACCAACATTTTTACTAGTTTTTTATGTGCATCAATTTTATACTTTTATTACTGAAAATCCGTTAATGTATTCCATTTATATTTTAATAAAGGGTCGACAGGAATATTTTCTATAAGTTTTATCAAATTTATAATTTTACATTTTTTATAAAAACGTTTTTATAAATCTCCTGAAATGACGTTTTCTTGTCTTCTAGAGGTCGTAAAGTGAATTACTTTGTCACGTTGTAGTCCTTATGACATGTATAGTTACGGTAAATTACTATTATATGTGTAAATAAATGCAGAGATTTTAAATTTATTTAAATCAATTCAAAAGGATCTTGCATTGATTTATATTAATTTTAAAGCATTGCATTCACTTAGGCATATAAAATAATGTATCGCAATTGTACATTTCATAAGGATTACAACTTGACTAAGTAATTTATTTTACGATCTCTAGAAGAGAATAAAATGACGTTTCAGGAACTTGATAAGAACGTTTTTTATAGAAAATTGAAAATTTTGAAATCGATATATCTTTATTAAAACACTTCTGTTAACTTTGTATTAAAATATAAATGTGATATATTAACAGGTTGTTATTAATACAATTGTAAATTCAACGCACAGTGAAAACTAATAAACACTCCTGTATTTTTTATTTCTACTAGAATAAAAATCTTTAAAACTTATAATAAAATTTTAAAATACATACGTCACAAGGTACAATTAAACGAGAAACCTTTAGTGTGATAGGATTTTTCTGATAGGTAAGAAATTTTGCTAGCTTCCGACCTGATGTCCGCTCAGGACTTATCTATTCTCCATCAAGACAAATGTTAATTTTTGTTTTCAATTCAAGCTAAAACATAACTCAATGAACCGTTCGTTCAGCCGATTTTAACGGTTTAAATATTAGAAGACTCTTGAATAAATGCTTAATGTTGATAGTTTTTTTGTTTTTAAATTTACTACAGTAGTATTTTCATTTTAGCTAAACTGTTAAATAAGAACAATATCAAAGTACGTTAATCACAAATAGTAAAAATAAAAAAAGGTTGAAATATGGCAAGTAGGCCTATTTAACAGTGTCCTTTACAGTGCCCTACAAAATAACAACTTATTAAATACTATGTTATCAGAAAAATACGTAAAATTTCGGCTTCACTAATTAAGAGTGAGTGAGTGGCCTCAAGGAGATAAGGCCAAGATGGCTGACTGCGCCAGCCCCACTTTTTTAACAGTATTAGGTTATAATACATCTGCGATAACTGTAAAAATTAACTATCCAATAAACAAGGTAATATTGTATTTTTATTTGACGTTCAGAGAGGTATTACTGCAGGTGATGACTTTCATAATACCCTTGATTACATTATTACTTACAGATAGACATATCATGTAAATAAGGATATTTGTGCCAGTAATTTGGTTAGTTAGTGATGTCAGTGGTTTAAACTGCATTACATTTACATGGGACTACACTAGCGCTCCACAATGGACCACAAAACAGCTGATAATCTAAGACAACAAATATAACATTTGATGGGAAATCTATCTGTGTGCTTATAAAATCAATTATAATATCTTTGGAGTCCGATTCACTATTGCTGTAAAATTTTACGCCTTTTTGATCGAAATTTCTAGTTGAACAAAAAGTGTTCAACATTTATTGTAGTTCTGTCTCTCTCTCATTCAGCTTGAATGAGAAGCACTTTTAACTGATTGCTGGCATCCTTTAGAGATGACCATCGCCGCTCTTTTGTGTGGTGCGATCATTACGGTCTGGATTTCCCCACGTTTCAAAGCATGTTACACAGATTAACTTTTAACGTGATAGTTGTGACAGCACATTTTAAAATACATATAATATAATAATGAGATGTAATTGTTTACGTAGTACAAAATAAAATACTGAGGAATGCAACAATGAGGAAGAAAATTTTACAGAGGTGGCCATATTTTGGGCCGAATTTGGGACGCCTCAAATCACTGTATTTCTAGAATTTTGAGAGAGTCGACTGAAGGATTGTATTAATATTCATCAAAAGTGGCTTAGTTAGGAGTTTTTGAAAAACAAGTATATATGTTTTACAAACCAAACATAATTCTTAAAAATGAATGGCATTTTTAATTATTTGGTATTAGCTGTACCATTTTGCTTAAACTTAAAAATTTTTGTTTATTTGATGAATGAATAATTTAAATATTAAAGTTTAATTTGCTTCCCTTGGTGGCTCAGTGATCAGGGCTTCGTTCTGTGGTGTGTAATGTCCAAGGCTCGTATCCCAAACTGAGCTGACGGTAAGTTCTCGCTGAATAATGTTCAATCACATGACTGCAGTCCCATGTGAACTGGTGAATAAAATTTTTATTTTTAAATAAAATTAATAATTTAATACCTAACAGAAAAATAAAAAAAAATTAAAATGCCCGTTTCTGATGGCTGTGAAAAAATTGGTCGCTGTGATAGAAGAAACAAACGTCACTTTTTTATGACCACTGCGAACACTTCAGTAACAGTTACATCTAGATTACAAACTATGTATATCTCTATAAATATGTAGCAATAATTACTGAATTTATTCTTGAGAGTTTGGGGGACTGACAAGGTGCTGGCCCTGCCATCTGACTGGTGGATTACAGATCCAACTACTCGACACACTAACTGGAAAGCGTACAATCGGATGCAACCTCTGTTTATTTATTCTCTGTGGGTCACCTTAAATACTCAAAAATACAATAATTAGTTGCAAATAAAATATCTCTGCTTTATGTTTATGTTAAGTAAAATTGCATAAATGTGCCAATAAATGAGAAAAATGTTCCTGAATATGAGTAACTTACACGCCGAAACTGTTTGCCAAATAAACAAAGCGAATTTGTCCTTCATATAGATGTCGGATTACGTGCAAGGCAGGTAAAGCGTTGTGAGTTTGGCAAGGAGATAGATAAGGCACAAGGAAACAACTGACTATACATTTTGTTAACATAAATTTGAAAGAAACAAATTAGTCACAACGAGAATTCTAGATGTACTTTCAAACATATATAAGGCTTCGAAAACCTATAAAAACCTCTCATGTAGCCCAATATTTCCACTTCCCAATGTTCCTGTTATGATAAAGTAATCTTTTTAATCACATTGCTCAATGGAGTATGTTTTAAACCATAAATCTTTTCCCAAAATAATAGACCATTTTATTATTTTTTCACTCTCTTCGTATTCTTTCTTGTACCAAAGGCCAGGACAGGAAAACCTTTTATTTGATGCCTCACTTTTTTTAGTATGTTTAGAACAATAATGTGTTTTACAAAATATAGGTCCATTTGGGGTTTTACACCAGTATCATATGCTTCCTTTTCAGATTTTAGGTAAATATATATTGATTTTATTTTTGTTCAAAAATCTTTTGAAACTTTAAATATTTAAAAAAATTCCACCGTTATGGTTTTCAACCCACATTCTTTGATTTGATAAACCTAAAAAGGAATATTCTTCATTTTGTTTTTGGAAATTTGGGTAAAATCGTTTGAACTTTTTAAACAACCTTTAAACCTTAACAATTATTTGAACCTGAAAATTCTGGATGAGATTACCTCTAATTTGATGCTTATTTTGGTGTGAATAGTTAACTAAAACACACGCGCGCGCACACACGCACACACACACACACACACACACACACACACACACGCACACACACACACACACACACACACACACACACACACACACACACACACGCACGCTCGCACGCACACGCACAGGCACAGGCACAGGCACACGCGCGCGCGCACACACACACACACACGCACGCACATGCGCGTGCGCGTGCACTCAATATTTTGTTTCTGAATATGAGGCTCACATTTGGTTGACCTGTAATAAAGTTCTGATTTTTTTATATTTTTCATCCTTTACTATTTAAACGCTAAAGGTAAAAAAGTGTTATATGCGTTAAACATCCATAAAAAGACCATATATGTCTAAAAGTACAATAGAACAACGATTGAACAGTATTTATATGTTTATCGTGATTTCAGTTTAAGGCACCCATCCAGATGCTACATTTTAAATACATAATCTCTCCACAAGTACAGTGAAATTTGTAAACCAAAGTGCTTTAAAAAAACATTTAACAATTAATCATGGTGGTATTTTAAGGTGATTCAGCCTAATGTCCAAAGTTAATTTGAAGTTATTTAGTTTCAAAATCTTAGAATTTGTATGAATAATTATATACCTCAACTGTATTATAGTAGAATATATAATCTATTCCAAAACTTAATATAAACTTAAATAGTGTACGCAGTATTTACAGTACATTTATCTTTTCCAATACTGCCGTGGTAGTGGCCAATACAGTACAGTACTGTACTACATGCAGTATTTTGGCATAGCAGGGCACCTTAAATGTATAAAGAAAAACGTGATTATAATGAATTATATTCTCTTATTTTCAGTTGTTGAACACCACTTTTTAATAATTTGAATATATTACATTTTGAAAACACTAAAAATCCGTTAGTCATATTCTTTGATTTTAAAGTTAAGTTGATTGAATCAATTTAATTATTACTAATACCAGAAAAAAATAGTTAAAATTATTCATCATGAATAAAAACTCCCAGTAAATTATAAAACTCAATAAAGTAGGACTAAAAAATATAATACAATTTCTCACACTGGTTTTCCTTCATTTCTAATTTTTACCTGTTTAAAATGTATTTATTTGGATTGTAATTTTAAGGTTACAATCAGCCTGAATAGTTAAGCGTTTATCGGAACAAAGTTGTTTTGTTTGTAAGGGGTTGAAAATTATCTTTAATTTCCCCATTTACTTATTTTTTTTTAAGATAAAAGTTAACTTTTATACTAAAACTAACTACGCTATTCTCAGGATAATAAATTTGTTACTACAATCATATAAACTGTACATGAAAAAAAATTGAATAGAAACTATAGTTCGATTGAAAATACAATACAAAATAAATAACCATGATTTATATATATGTGGTAAAAATAAACATTTCTCAACAGACAACCACTATTTTTAGAATGATATCTCTTATGAAATAAAGGATTTCTTAAAAGTCAGCTATGAAATAAAATAGATGTGTGTCAAGCTGAAATTCGAGTTATTTAAACATTCCAATAAAGCTAATCGGATTATCTAGCTACTAAATGATACAGATTTTTTAAAAGAAGAGAAAATGAAAATGTTCTGATGGTGTGCAAAACGTTTTTTCAACTTTCATATACTTGTATTTATTGACTTGAACAAAACCACCAAACAAATTTTGCACACAATCAGAAAAATTACATTTTCTACGTTATTTACTGTCCGATTCTAACAAATGAGGTACCAACAGATTTGCCTCTTTCTACGATAAATATTAGATACTGAGACAATTTTTTGTTATTGATTCTGTTTTCATGGAATTTAGCATTAAAACTTTTAAACGACCGCCATTTTGAAACCGGTACGAATATTATTTTATATTTTTTAGATTATATTAGGTGGTGTGAAATTAAATATTCGTGTCAAGTTTCAAAACTATAGCTAATACCGTTTAGGATACATGGTATTTTTTTAAAAACACAGATACAGACGCCAAACTAAGCGAGATAAGACACATTTTCATAAGAATTTTTTTGTTTATTTTTATGTATTTAATGATTTTCTGAAGTTTTGCTCCACAATTTTCAAACATCCTGTATATATACCGAAATAATGTCTAAACTCACCAAAGATTCTAATTTATTCTAGCACCCTCTTAAGACAATACTATCTAAATTTATATGATTGTACATGTAATTCATCATATGCCTTAAATTACGTCGTCTAGTTCAATATGCAGTACTGTCTTTAGAAAGGACTGCAATGGTCATTCATGACCCCATACATCGTTTGGGAGAACCTGTGTGAGAACGGGATGGGCAACATTCCAAACAACCAGGGGCGGCGTCGGGGAATCCCCTGCTCAGAACTCGACTGAAGGTCAGAGTGTTGCGGAAAATGGCTGAGAGAAGACAGTGATCTCTCGGATGGCGAATCGCAGGAGGTGTGACCAATCTGGAACCTTGGGGACATCCTCGCCAGCGCTGAACAATACAAGTTGGCGCTGAAAACAGGAATGCCACATCCTGCTGACGTCATGAGGTCCTGCAGTTGGGACTCGTGTTCATTAGAGAGTGACTGGCAGAATGGATCTGTGTTTATAACACCGCTACTAAAATGGGATTCCAATTCGGCATTTGCGGCCAAGGCTGCAAGAGTTATTTTCAGCACTCAAGCGAATTTGAAGAACTATTAACACCCTGAGAAATTTAAAAGTTTTTGCTTGTAACAGTTTTTTTTCAAACGATCCCCAAACGAAGTAGTAAGTTCACATGTATACATATATATTAAGCATATATATATATAAAAACAAGTAAAACGTCAACTTATATTTATTTAATCCTAACCAAACGTAACCTAACAACCCGCGGTGGAAGTCTTACAGCCTAACCTGAAGGCACCGATTGATAATTAAAGCGATGACGCTTATTGTCTTGTAGGTCAAAACCACGTGGACATTGTTAAAAGTATATAGTTTGTAAGTTTAGTTCTATAATTGGTTCCTATACAATCTTCACGCGTATTCGTTGCTTTCCCGTATGCTGGGTCATTCCGAAAAAAGACCCATTTGTTTTTCTTCGTACGTGTGAAACTGATCGATTGTTTCTCAGCAATGTTACAAACTTTTCCACAGTTCCTGCAGTGTTGGTGCTCTATTAACAATGAACAATTAGCGCTTACTCAAACGATAGAACTATGTTGAGTATGAATTAATGATGAAGTACGTTAAACTTTAACAGAAGAAACAAGCTAACCTAATACAACTTAACCTAACCAAGGAAAAGTTTTATTCGAAAAAATGTTGTAAAATATTGTCACTTACGAGTCTCATGAAAAAAATGAGATTTTATATTTGTCTTTGTCCCTATTGTAAACTTCCAAAGTCAAATCACACATAATTGAAAAACACCAATTAAATTTTTTCGGATTTTTAAATAAAATAAATCCAACCTCAATTTTCTCTTTCTTTATTTTTTAAATATCTCATAATAGCTCTAATTATACAAATGTAATTAAAATATTATAAGTGAAATGAGCAATTTTAAAATCTTAGAAGCAATAACATGGCTACAAACGGCTATTAAACACAAGTTAGCACTCCTTTTACTGCCGGAGTGCTCAAGGCTAGTCATTTATGGTTTTAAAGTGAAAGCGCTTAACCCGGTTTATTGTTGACGTTGTTAGTAATTTAAGAGTTTCAATCAATATGGAGCTATTTAAAACATTAACATAAGTATTGTGAATAAAACAATTAATTCTTTGCAAATCTATAATGACTGTTGTTAAATTAATTATAGTCTGAGGATGACAATTTGAACACATTCAACTGAAATCCTCATTATTGCACTAATATGTACATACTGAGTTTTAACTAAAGAGAACTACAGAAAATGTACAAATTTCGTTTCAATGTATGTTCCCCCAGTTTCATTTGGGAAATTATATTGTGAAAAATTGTCCATCCAAAGTAAAAAATACTAAATCAATCGTGTTTTGGATACGAATTCTCTTCCTTGTTTTGGGTATTATTGTAATATAGTCTCCCTGAAGTAGGCATTGTTTAATACGCTTTTGTAGTAAATAATTATTTTATTCAATGTCTAGTGCAAAGTAAAAAAAATATAAACTTTTAATTAAAAGAGCTCCACTGTGTGGACAGAAAACAATAAGAGGACTAAAGGGAACGAGAAAATGCTACAATTGATAATAATAATGCGTTTATTAAAACACATTATAAATGTAAGATGTGATTACAATCGTTAAGTTACTAATTATTTTACTCCCAGCCCTAAAAGAACACAATGTTATACATTGTATAATGTTCTGGTAATAAAAGTATGGTTTGAAATAAAATACAAATTTATAAAAAAACACACACACAAAAATCAGTTTATGAATATTTGAATAGAGAATGGTAGTAAATAAAATTAACAAAAGATAACACAATAATGAAAATCCAATTATGTTTTACAAAAATCAAATTTACACTTAAACACTTCCTAATTATAAGGAATAGTAAAATAAAAGTGGTACTATCAGTGTAAATTAACGTTGCCTGTATACTGTAAATACTGGCTTACACGATAAACTTGATTTTCTTGTAAATTAACCCAGAATTCACGTTGACACGTGACAATCTCGTACACACTTCAAAGGTATAGAAATAGGGTTACAGTCCACAGGTTACTAAGAATGACACTCAAGAAGGCGTCAGAAGTTGTAAATGTCCTTGTGTCCTTCATAAGTGAGTGCATCGTTGGAAAAACGACGTAGTGGTCAACCATGGGATTGCACCAGATTGTGTCTACCATTGCCATCTCGTCCTTCATCTAACATTGACGCGTGTCGAAGAGTCTGTATGTATGTGTCTTACAGATATGAGTGCATCGTTGGAAAAACGAAATAATGGTCTGTCTTGGGATGGATCTAGACGATTGTGTCTTCCATTGCCATCTCGTTCTTCATCTAACAGTAACGCGTGCTGATGAGTGTGTGTCTGTATGTATGTGTCGTTCACTTGTGAGTGCATCAGTGCAAGAGACGATGTAGAGGTCTGCCCTGGGATGGATCCAGACGACTTTGTCTACCATTGCCATCTCGGTCTTCATCTAACAGAAACGCACGCCGATGAGTGAGTGTCGGCTTGTTTTTGTCCTTTACTTGTCGGTGCATCGGTGCAAAAAACGTTATAATGGTCTGCCCTAGGATTGCGCCAGACGATTGTGTCTTCCATGGCCATCTCGTCCTTCATGTAACAGTAACGCGTGCCCATGAGTAAGCCAGTCCATTTGAACTCACTGGAGCGAAGCAAGGCCAAGAGAAGCGTTACGCGAATTTCCCAGCTTGTATTATTCTTTGAGATTCTTTGACAGAGCGGCACAAATAAGCAGATGTTCATCTGACTACAGTTGCACAATCACTACTACAACTGGCCTAGCGGAAATGAATTTACACCAGTCTCTAAGATAAACTTGCAATATTTACTGAGTAAGTCCAATTATAGTAAATATTCTAGAATATCATTTTACATATTTTAGTGCATTATAACGTAGTGGGATATTTACGTAAGGAATTGAACTTTCATTAAAGTATTAATCGTAAAGACAATACGAGTGAGATGTATTTGTTAGTTGATCATACAGTTCATTAATGTAACTAGTAGACATTTAAATAAAGACTCTCACAAAATGTAGTTAGAATCAAGATTTTCTAATTATATGTTTGGTTTTTTGTAATTATATGGCAACAATCATTTTGAAAAAGAAGGGAAATTATATTAAAGAAAACACCGATTTAATACCTCACTAAACCCATATACTTAAGTGTTTTTTTTTTTTTTTTAATTTAAATCTTTTCTTATATTTAGACCAATTTGTAGGTTTTAGTTTTGGATAAGGGTAGATAACCTCTTCGACACAATTCTTATGTATCGTTGTACTGTATATGTAAATAGACAATACAAATATTTATTTATTATGAAGTTGCTTAGGCAAGATGGACTCCGTCTTTTCACGAATGAGTGGGATTTTCGAGTGACTGAGAGTTGATGATCAACCGTGTGATTGTAAGTTATTTGGGTGGGCCATTAGTTACCAGTTTACAGTGGTTGAAGGATGTATAGGACAGTGCGTATATTTTACCTTGCGCACACACCTTTGTCGGCCTGAGTTCCCAAGTAACATAGTATCAGTTACGGATATCAATCTAAGTTAGGGAACGTTTAATTCATATATCATTGCCAGTAGGATATGTTTTACAACCCAGAAATTATTTTAACAATAAAAAAATTGCCGCATAACGGTACGTGTTGGTGATCACGTATTCGGGTGATAAACTTTCACTCACATCACCTTCAGCCGCTGGTAATTGGTCACATTGTTGCTGCTTTATCAGCTGATTCCCGCTGTGTGACTCGTAATTGGTAAAAATCTGGAGCCTTGGCTCGGCGTTGCATCAGCTGACTAATGCCACTCACCTGATCTCAAACCCAGATGGTGTAGATCATTTCGTAACTTTTATTTGAGGGGTTTTTATGTTCAGTTTTAAGGTTATGTTGGTACTGCAAGAACGTCTGCCAATCCTGTATGATTTTACAAGTGCTTATCCGTTGGAAGACATATTTTACAGTAGAGTTTCTTCAATGAAAAAGGGTTCTGTCATTTTGTAAAATAAAAAGATTTAAAAAAAATTAAAATTTAGTCATTTCAAAGGTTGTTTCACCATTTGTGTCAAATTGGCTGGGTCTCTCTCTGCGTGCATTGCCAAAGTTGATCACACATGACAATAAACCACTATACCAAACACAACCACGTTTTTAAACAGAATGGTTGTGTTGCGGTCCTACAACTTAACAGGAAAACAACGAACTATAAGCTCAGTATCACATCTTATAAGCTTTAATTAGCATCTTCATGGAACGCTAATTGACTTCTGGGAAAGTCAGATGGATAAATGATCAAGTAATACAAAGTAGTTTGCACTTATTTTTGTATGTGCTGGATAAAACTAATATTTCTTTCAATAAAATAAAGCGGAATGTTTTTAATACTGGAAACGTATCTTGCTTGAGTAAGAACTGAGAGTCAATATCATCAAACTGCATCAAAACATATTTTTGTTAAGAAAAGCATTATTTTAATTGTAATGTTAACGATGGAGGATGCAAGAGGTTGTGAAATTATTACAGATACGTCATCGTTGGTGTGAAGAAATATGCTTAGTGTTACTGATGTGCGATATAAGTTTAATTTATAATGAAAATTAAATCAAACTTGAGCAAATATTTGTTGTTTAAATTAATCTAACAATTAATAACAATAAGCTCTCTCTTCTCGTGTTGCAAGTGTAAAGTTCTCCAGGAAAAAGCACAATGTTCTCAAAGTTTTATGGCATCAGATATTATTAATTATCTAACAACCTTTGAATGGATAAAATTTCTTCAAGAAAATATACTAATAATATTAAAACACTGGTGCTTAATTAATACCCAGGAGTCTCTCACATCAGCTGTTGGGACATGTGATAAATATGGGTTTGGTTCGTTCCACGTGTTCCGCATACTGTGACTGAAGACGAGGAAAGTACGGAATTGAACTCACATGGGTCCTGCTGGTCATGTGTTTCAACCAACCGTCAAATTTATGATGATAAATTTGATAGCCAAACTGTCTGGTATACTGCCTACTTCCAGTCCTGTGGCCACACTAACTGATCAAGGAAAGTCGTAACAGGAAACTTGCTTAAAACAATTTCTTGGAAATCCCCGATCTCTAGTTTCAACTTTCAAGCTCTACCTGGTAACACAGTTTGATAAGACACCCTCGTAATTACTGCCAACGGCAAAACAAAAAATTTTCACAACCTACCATTTTATATTTTTCTTCAGGCTTTGATAAGAAAATGTTTTTCATCGATCAATATAATGTGATTTCATCACTAATGTGGTTAAACTGAAAGTTACCATTATGTCCACTTTACAGTAAGTTTGTTATAGGAACACACTGTGACCTATCTGTGTAAACTTCTGTAAACAGTCTTTTTGATCAAATGTGAATCTATCCGGGGAAAGTTACTTAAAGGGGTTTAAAAAAATTGTCTATAAAAGTATCTCCTTTAGTAAGTAAACTTCATTTTATTAATTTAAAAATAAATAATTTTGTTATTTAGCCATACATATTTTTGAAGAATACTTATATACTACAGAATGGATATAATTAGTAACATTCATCAGATTCTATGCCATTTTATTGTACAGAACTATATATTTAGCGTACGGTTTCTTGTCAGTTATCATTTAATTTAAAAATATGTAAAAGCTGCGATATGCACTAGGAAAAAGTCCGAAAGTCATGTGATATTAATAAAAATGTCAAGTCATCTCCTGTCACAAAGCAAAATCCAATAAATTCATCCATTTCAGACCTGCCTCACTGATCCTATTTATTCTAGCTGATCTCTTCGTAAAAGATTGCAGGGGACCCTATGTAACTATGCGATTTGTTGTTTGGATAGACTCCCCGTAATAACATTACTGATCTAGGGTATCTAACAAGGTCAGCCAGTACAAATGTTGCATTTAATTGTGTGTGGAAGGGTTTGTTTATTTTAGTTATTGTTGTACTGTGTACATGTTTGGAAAAATAACGTTTTATTCTACGATATCCTCGATGGTCTAGATCCTCAACCAAGACAGAAACTTCTTTATTAATAAGGTATCACTTAGTCACATTTTACGAATACAGTAGGCAATAGCTGTTTTTAAACTATCCCACATGGGTTGGCTGCGGCGGATTTTACACCGGAGACAAGTTGGCCACCCATACGGATTTCACACCAGAGACAACTTGGCCACCCAGACGGATTTTACACTGGAGACAAGTTGGCCACCCATACAGGTTTTACACTGGAGACAAGTTGGCCACCCATACGGGTTTTACACTGGAGACAAGTTGGCCACCCATACGGGTTTTACACCGGAGACAAGTTGGCCACCCAGACGGATTTTACACCGGAGACAAGTTGGCCACCCAGACGGATTTACACCGGGGACAAGTTGGCCACCAATATGGATTTTACACCGGTGTCAAGTTGGCCACCCAGACGGATTTTACACCGGAGACAAGTTGGCCACCCAGATGGATTTTACACCGGAGACAAGTTGGCCACCCAGATGGATTTTACACCGGAGACAAGTTGGCCACCCAGACGGATTTTACACCGGAGACAAGTTGGCCACCCAGACGGATTTTACACCGGAGACAAGTTGGCCATCCAGAAGGATTTTTTTTGTGAGGATCAATAAAAGATTATGTTTAAACTAATGCAGTTGAAAATGAATTAGGCCTTAGAAACAAGATTGTTGCAGCAGAAGCAATAGTTCGACAGAAACTCGTTCAATGTTATCGTGCGAGGAATGAGGAAGAGCTAGAATGTGCATGAGGAAGCAATGAGCACATTAGAAGTTGATTTTAAATAAATTAACTCAAAGAGTTATTCAATACAATTTTAAAGATATATTGTTAGTTATTATTGTCAATAAAAATAACGCGTTAAAACATTTTTTTATTTGTACGACTTCCTCTGTGAGCTGTCCCCCCATGGTAGGCATGTCATGGTAAAGCAAGGAAAAATAGTTTGCGTAGCAAAATAAAACCTGCAAAGTTTATAGATGTTATCTGCTATGGTTTATAAAATATTAAGCCGTACCCAGATTTTATAGACACCATGTATACTATAGATACAGTTGTAAAGAGTGTTTATTGTTGATCATCAGTCTAGTGATTGAAGTGATAACTTTGTAAAAATGAAACATGTCCTCAAGTGGAGTAATTAACGAGGAGTGTCCTGTTCACAGCGGACGTCAGGGTAGTGGTGTAGGCGTGATCTTGACCCAAAGCCCTCACAGCAAGGCGACACGTACCACATCAAGGGAGGCCCTACGTGCAAAGCGAATCTCTTTGTCCATACGGCATAGCTTCGTTAACAAAGCCTCCACAACAAAGAACCGACAGAATAAAAATAAACGATTGTTGAACGATAGTTGATTCCAATTAAATAATCCCCCAAATATTTGTACTGGCTTCTCACCTTTTGTTTGGAAATGGTTAAGCTAAATTGCTACCCTAAATGTTTTTAACTGCTGGAGCAGACCATTTGTGAGTGAAAGTTCAGATTCGTGAAAACAATGAGAGCTGACATTCTTTCACAAGGCCATGCTAACGGTACTGTAATGGCTTTGTATAACTCAGGATGTGCTAGTTAAATTTGTCAATTACCAAAAATTAAAACAAAACCTCCATGGCCACAGTGAGAACGCTGTTTGAAATATGATAAACTGAGTACAGGCAAACAGGTTGCTTTCCAAAATGTCACTTTTTAACTTGGTCTCCTTGGGTTCCCATGAAAAGGAAGCACCTTTAGATATAAGGTGCAAAATTCGACTCTGTAATCTAAAACTTTTTCTTCTTACGTGTATATTTATTTTTTATAAATGAATATCAAATATTCTATAACATATCCACCAATTAAATATTTATGAAGTTAATAAATATATTTGTTTCAATTAAAGTTTGTATGACAAATTCAAATTAAAAAATATTTTTAATTTTCATTCATGTGCATTTTGCATTCATAATGCATTCATTTGCGTTGTTTCTATTTACGACAAATTGTCTCAAGGGGTGCTTAAGATTTTACAATTTTAATTACTACAGTTAACGTTAATCAAGCTTATAATCAAATGACACAATTTTAACTCCTACAATTTGTCTATCTTCTGGATATTTGTTTTATGTTTTATTCGGTTTGATCATTCGTTGATAACAATTACTATTACGTGCATTTTTCCCACATTTCAAGATAGGCCACATTTCTTGCAATATTACAGCAAAAATTATGTCAAGATTAATTTTCTTTGATGTTTTTGGTTTCTTTTGAGCAGAAAAAGGTTCGGCTTTTGAAAACTAAGACCTTGAAAGTAGGTTTCTCTTTTATACCTCAGATGGCAAATAGCTATAATAATTACCATCACTTGGAAGATTCTACTAAGATAAAAACTGTTCTATATTTGTCTACATCGTTGTATCGTCAAGAGTCACCAACGTCAAGCTTTCTGTATCTGTACACAAGTGTCTGTATTCCTCGATGGGTCAAGGTAATTTCGTGTAGATACATGTTGATACCTATGTTAAATACGTACTGATACAATATGTATTCACACGTATGCACTGATGTTCATGTTATACATAAGTACGTATAGATATTCCAATGGATTCTGTCACGCCCCTTATCTATAATATTATTTCCAAAGGATATTGGGAAATGATGCAAGAAACTTAATTAACGTTTGACTAACCATTCAATACTAGTACCAGCTAACAAACAATTTACTCTGTTTGCTGTGATATGAAGAGGTAATTTAAAACAGCGTTTTATGGTTATGGTATTCATTTTTGCAACTGTGTAGCACATCTGCAATACTTGAGACGCTTAAGCACATTTAATTTTTAACGCTTAGTGAAGAGCGTAGACTTGTAACTATCAGTACTACGAACTACCCTAGCTCTAGACACCCACGACATTTATAGTACAGCAGCATCTGTAATCTTTGACACATATCACATGTATACAGCAGTAGTATCGGTGTTACTTGACATGACATACACAATGCAGCAGCAACAACTCCAGTAATATTGTACATTAAGACATTTATACATCAGCATCTATCCCTTGACACCAACGGAATTTAGTAGGCAGCACCATCTGTAATTATTCTTGACAAACTCAACATTTAGAATGCACCATAACCTGTAATATATGACTAGAGTGCAGGGATAACTGCAATATTTGACACTCGAGACATTTAGAGTGCAGCGCCACTTGTGATATTTGACATTCACGCCATCTAGATAGCAATGCTACCTGCAATATTTGACACTCGAGACATTTAGAGTGCAGAGCCACCTGTGATATTTGACATTCACGTCATTTAGAGTGCAGTGCTATCTGCAATATTTGACACTCGAAACATTTAGAGTGCAGAGCCACCTGTGATATTTGACATTCACGTCATTTAGAGTGCAGTGCTATCTGCAATATTTGACATCCGAGACATTTAGAGTGCAGCACAACCTGTACTATTTGACACTCGTGATTATAGTGCAGTACCCCTAGAACAACTACTTAATTTTGTTGAGTTAAAAGTTCCGTAGATATCAAGCGCCTTTCCATTATGCTACTAGTTGTAAAGTAATCATTCTCATCCCATCGACAACAATATACAAGTTAATTATCGATAAATATACTAATCAGCTGTACTTACACAGAAAAATGGCTGTAAAATACAAACTTTATTAATTGATAATTCAAATCCCAACTGTTCATACGTGTTAGCTATGAAGTACAGAAGCATGAACGAGCTGAATGTATATAAGACTATCTACTACTCTAACCTAGGCTAGGTATGGTCAGGGACAAGGTCGTTGCTCAAGAGTTCGCAGGTTGAGCTCTGCGGCAGGCGAGTTACAGGCTTCCATGGTCACTTGTGCAATGTCATAACACGCCACCTCTTTTAAGAAATTAGGTCTTCCACTCAATTAAAGTACGGTTTCAAAGAAATTATAGACTGGAAGGAATGCGAGCGTTCGTGGCCGTACGTCCTTGGGTTGGTTGTTGAGTGTTTAGAGCTTCAACAACCATGACTATAATACATTTTTACATACAAGTCGTACATTGTTGATAGATAGAATGGGACTATTAAACTAATGTTTATAGCTGAAAAGACAATAAAATCTTATTCTTCTAAAGTCAAATTATAAAAACATGTATGTCGTACAAATCACAACAATGCATACGTTCAAGCAACCTCTGCCTAAGAGATTTAAAGATACATATTCATAAAGAAAATTACATAGTCATATGTTATTAATGTATGACAAACATATCGACATTTACCATTGTAAATATATTTTGGATGGCAACATTGTTTCCATAAGTACGTAGAAAGTGTATAAATAATATATTTTAAAGTGTATTAAATATTTAAGCCTATATATTGTGTGATTTTACGTTATAACATTTGTATCGACGGAATAGTTTATTTTAAAATTTAGTTTAATTAATTTTTACGTAATTGGTAATTGTTTATTTTTATGTGCAGTTCTAAAGTTCAAACATACACATTCGAAGTACACAATTATTTGATTAAAGTAATTCTGTTTGCTGAACCTGAGAAGTAGTATTGCTAGCACTGAGAAGTAGTATTGCTAGCACTGAGAATTAGTATTGCTAGCACTGTGAAGTAGTATTGCTAGCACTGAGAAGTAGTATTGCTAGCACTGAGAAGTATCTATACTGATACGGTATTGACTGCTGAATGCTGACCTATCCTAATATAATTTAAACTTATCAAAACTTCTATTTTTTGCTCAAAACAACATTCTTTATTTTCAGTATAGTGAGTCATACGATTACAAGTTTTGTAAATGTTTGAAAATACATTTACTACCTTGTTTTCTTAAAATTAGGAAAATAATTTCACCCCAAAAAGCCCTTCAAATCTAGAACGAGCAATATTTGAAATTTTGTGGTTGACATAAAGATCGATCTATAGGCAAACATTGAAACAGTAGGGCTACAACCTTTTGGGAGGGGCCTTAGAATCTGTGTCACATAATTTTATAAGTAATCAACAATACTATTCAGGGAATTAGAGTGGCATATGATTACATTTGCTTTGCTACTATTTAATACAAGCTAGTTTGACTTTAAAAAAAAACGAGATTTATTTGATTCAATTAACCTAATTCAAGTAACTTGTTGCTAGTAAACACTTTCGTCAGTTAGTTGTGAACTTGACAGAGTATAAACATTGATTCATATATAGGTGTATACAGGGTGAGGCAGACCACCCGTGCAGCATGTATAGCAGGAGAACGGTTTGGTCTAGTGGCCTAAAACAAAATGCTTTCCCCCTATATTGCATATGGGGAGTCCATTAAAAATGTTTTCATCAACCTTTTCGTAAAGAGTGTTGAAAAACTAGGGGTCATGGGTTCGAATCTCTAAATTATCAAATGCAAACATATGGCAAATAATACATCATTTTAAAGGTCTTGTTGAAAGAAACTCATTGATGAAAACAAAATTCATTTATCATGACACATTTCAAAATGGCGGCCATTTTTGTGGAAAATATTGACGTTTACGGAATACCCTATAGTTTTCTTACTGTTTGAGATAGGTTCATTCCGATTTCAATTTTTTACTTGCAAAATCCTCAGCTTCACTCTGATATGCCGCATGACTACTTTTATCATTATTTTGATATTGGCCCCCTAATACGAATTTTGAAAAATTAAAAATTCCTTAAAGTCAAAATGTTTAAATAGCAACATGCATCATGTTGTATATCATTTTAAAGCGCTTGTTAAGACAAACAAATTTTGCATTACACTTTTTTTTGTATCTCCAGTGGTTTTTGAGAAATAAGCACAAACGTATTTTTAATAATAATTTTCCCACCTTTTTACGTTACTTTGGCCACTGACATCCAAAACTCAAAGCACTGAGTCAAAATCTAACATTTTAATTGCGTAAATCGAAATAAGGAATTATGTAAGCAAATTTATTTTTTATTAAGATACTTCAATTTGACAAATACAGGCAAAAAGTGTTTTACATTAAGTACTGTGTTATCATTGCTAATAATACAGATATGGTATTATTACTAATCTGGTATTATTACAATCTGGTTTAAAGCTTATTACTAAGATAATCTTGAAGGGAATATGTGGCAGATGGCCTTTTGGTTCCAGATTTGTATGATTCTCTAAAATTAAGAGACCTTTGTAAAAAACTGAAATCACCATAATTGTAATTTTATCATTTAAAATTGTTTGTTGTATTTTTATACTTTAATATTATAAATAAATATTAATAGTTTTTATACACAGTACCATTACTCGCTTCGCATGGTTAGGTACCTTTCACAATTGGCCTTTACTGTTCAGTACAACCAGTTGATACTTTGCTCCTGGGTTACTGCAATTATTATTAATCTTATGATTGTTTAATCAGCTGATTATTTTCAGCTGTTTATAAAATCAGCTGTTCTAGTGCATTATTGTACACTTCATTTTAGTTCCTGAAACAAAACTTATTTTATTTGACAACCACTTTAATTCTCCACTTTATTCCTTATTTTGTTCTTTTATTGTGAATGATAGTTCTGTATTTACTGAAATGCCGTACACAAATGAAGAGGCTTTCCAAATGCTAATGGTGTTAGGCGAATGTTTCCAGAATTACTCAGCTGCTGCGAATCTCTACGCAGAACGTTATCCAGACAGAGAAGTTCAATCACGAATGGCCTTTCAAAGACTTGCTAGTCGTGTGCGTGAAAAAGGACAGGTTCAGCCTGATTTCAATAAAGGAAAAACCCTAGCTAGGCCTGTAAGAAGTGATACGGCACCAGACATTTTGGCAGCGGTTCAACTCAATCCAACTGACTCGTCCAGAAGAATAGCTCTAGATGCGGGTGTGAGTCAAAGGTCAGTGTTGAGAATCTTGAAAGATAACAAAATGCACCCATACAAGATATCATTACACCAAGAACTGCATGGTGATGATAGCCATCGAAGAATGACTTTTTGTTTGTGGGCTAGGGAAATGTTACAACAACGTGAACATTTTTTTCGTAATGTACTGTGGTGTGACGAAGCAACTTTCCGCAGCAACGGTGAAGTGAACCGCCATAATATGAGGTACTGGGCCTATGAGAATCCACACTGGATGCGAGAGGTGGATAACCAGAGATACTGGACTTTGAATACTTGGTGTGGCATCCTTGGTAGAAAAATTATAGGTCCCTTTTTCTTCAGAGAACACCTAGTTGGAGACACTTATAACAACTTTTTGCTAAATCACCTGCCTAACCTATTAATAGATATACCCGACGAAGACATAGAACATTTGTGGTTCATGAATGATGGGGCACCACCTCACTACGCCAACAACGTCAGACAAACTCTTGATGAACAATATCCTGAAAGATGGATTGGAAGAGGTGGTCCTGTCAACTACCCTCCAAGATCTCCTGATTTAACTTGTATGGATTTCTACTTGTGGGGTAGGCTGAAATATTTAGTGTACAAAAGACGACCAACAACAATCGAAGATATGATGCAGAGAATCAGACATGGTATAAATTCTATCAGTGGCGAAGAAGTATTGCGAGCTGTAGATAGCTTCACCTCCAGAATAGAACTATGTATAGAAAATAATGGTTTTCAATTCGAGCACATGTAATTTACAGTAAAGTAAGTTCAGTTGGATTCTGGATATTTTTGTACGATACTCTTATTACTTATTAATTTTTTTAAGGTTGCAATTATGTTAAAAGTTGCAAATAAATACAAGAATTTACAAATCTTGTAAAAAATACAAATCGTGTATTTTTTAAGAGACATTAAGAGTAAAAATACCAATTTATATTTTTATAAATCTGATCATTTTTTAAAATACAAAATGTATGGCCAAAGTAACGTAAAAAGGTGGGAAAATTATTATTAAAAACACGTTTGTGCTTATTTCTCAAAAACCACTGGAGATACAAAAAAAAGTGTAATGCAAAATTTGTTTGTCTTACCAAGCGCTTTAAAATGATATACAACATGATGCATGTTGCTATTTAAAAATTTTGACTTAAAGGAATTTTTAATTTTTCAAAATTCGTATTAGGGGGCCAATATCAAAATAATGATAAAAGTAGTCATGCGGCATATCAGAGTGAAGCTGAGGATTTTGCAAGTAAAAAATTGAAATCGGAATGAACCTATCTCAAACAGTAAGAAAACTATAGGGTATTCCGTAAACGTCAATATTTTCCACAAAAATGGCCGCCATTTTGAAATGTGTCATGATAAATGAATTTTGTTTTCATCAATGAGTTTCTTTCAACAAGACCTTTAAAATGATGTATTATTTGCCATATGTTTGCATTTGATAATTTAGAGATTCGAACCCATGACCCCTAGTTTTTCAACACTCTTTACGAAAAGGTTGATGAAAACATTTTTAATGGACTCCCCATATGCAATATAGGGGGAAAGCATTTTGTTTTAGGCCACTAGACCAAACCGTTCTCCTGCTATACATGCTGCACGGGTGGTCTGCCTCACCCTGTGTAATCAAAGGCATTACCCATAAGGCAGCATTGACTACTGTGTTTGAGGTTATGTTTTATAATTAAACTGTCTTATGAACCATTCTCATTTGAAAACATGAGAAATATAGTATTTACGCAATTTCTAGACGCTTCGTATACTTGAAATTGTTTACCACCAATGGATAGAATCAGGTCTATATTTTCAGAAAAAACTCCCTTTATTCGGTAGAAATCACGTTTTATTTAAAAATGAAACATTTAAATGTTCGAAAATGTTATTTTGTGTTATATATCCGTACTTTTAAACATTTCTTCTTTATAAAAAAAATTCAATGTAGTTTTTTATGCTGAATACGAAATTGACAAATGTTGGTCTTCAATAATTATTTCTCGATACATGGTGGAAAAACTACTATCACAGCAAATTGACCATGGTGGACATATTATTCATAATGAAAGTAGAAGCTATGACCAACCACAAAAAAAATTTTCATATAGTCCCGCCAGAGGGCCAGCAGGACGTCTCGGAGGACAGGCACCCGATTTTAACGCAAATTACAAATGTTTGTGGAGTGAATAGAAAGTTAGGATAAGTTATGTTCTGTTTAGGTAAGTAAAAAGTGTATTTTTTGGCCTTACAAATTAAATTTATTGAAACCCCAATTAATTGAGCATAAACAAAAGTTGAAAAATAACGATTTTGGAATAAGATATTTTTTCACTATCAGATAGTAAGCTAGTTTTTTATTTTTTTTAGTAAAAAAAGTTTTCCGCGCTTTAAATCAACCTCCTGAAGGAATATATTGCACTACTTTTTCAACAAGAACTCGTATTTTCAGTAGCGTCTAGAAAGTGCACGATTGCAAAATATGTAGTTCTTAATGACATTAACCTAGGATACAAACAGTATGTAAACATATATTTCATATTATATGTTTACGTACTATATATGAAGGTACGGCACCTGTCTATTAGTAAGACTTTACATAAACATGTGGTTACATTGACTCTTAGCGTAGCCTAGTGTAACCTTATGTAACCAGAGTGAGGGTCATGGTGAAGGTCACTTTCACTCAGTCTTGCCTTGAGGTTGTCCTAAACGTAACGTCTATTGATAATGGCCTGAGAAAATGTGAATCTAACTCGTCGATATAAAAGACGAACATTTTTTAAAACTTGTATCCTTATGTACTGGTTTCACGAATTGTAAAAAGGTGAATTATAGAGGCAGTTTATACTGCTTGTTATATAAAAAAAACCAACTGCTGTAGTTCACGTATAAATTAATTAGTTAACTATTAGATAGTTTTTTTAGTTGAAGAAAATATACACTTTTTCTAATAAATTTAAAATATATTTCTCGAAGCCTTTTGTAAACAAAAACTTCTTATTTCTTTTTAAAATAAGCTGGCATTGTAGCACAATGCCGGAACTTTGTGAAGATTACAGTAGATAGGCTCTGATCTCAATGATCTCGATACTGATATTGCGTCTGCTCAATGATTGCCATCGACGTAGTCACTACTACAGCAGTCTGGGGTGTCCGCTTAGGTTGCTAGGATTCGAGATTTGTGGAAGGGAGAGAACTTATATCAGACTTCTCAGTACTGTATGCAGAAAATCAGACTTTTACTACGTGGTTTGGATTCCACGCTAAGCTGTCTTACCCAATTAGTAAGTGACCCTTCTAAGGAATAATCGGCGGTAGTTTGTAACAACGACTAAACTCGTTCGTACATGTACCTGTATTTAGTGTCACTGAGTTGCATGTTATTGTGTGTAGTCTGACAGGACTGACACAGTTTGTTAAAACCACTAAGTAGAGAGAATATGTAATACAGTCAAATATGGAAGACCACCTGGTACTCAGACAAAAGCGTCTTAGACCGCTGTATGATATGTTAGGAATTCCGCAGTGCGGTAACTGTGACGTGAAGTAGCCTTGAGGAAAGAACGGCTCAATGAATTCCTATCGCCAGCTATAGACAGGGATGGCAACGCTATATCGATACATCGGAAATATGTTTCGATATATCCATATATTTGTATCGATATTTTCTTATGATAATATCGGCCATGTCGATATTTTGGTCAGATAAATTTCTAAGTATGACGTTATTCTCGCTCCTCAAAATCATCACGATTCGAAAAAAACAGATTTAAATTGCCTCTTATGCGAACAAAACATATATTGAAATAATAAATTAACTTTATTTAGTTTTTTTACGCGAGGTTGACGCACTAAAATGTAGTTTTTTTACTGTAGACCAGTGGGTGGAACGGGTAAATGAAGTTGTGTGTGAGTCACTCACTGACCATCCACAAAAAATAAAAATAAAAGAGAAATAAATAATAATTATAATAAAATAACAATTTTATTACAATATTTTTTATAAATTAACATAATTATTTAAGGTGTACTTATTCTTATTTTAAATTATTTTCATTCGACCTCACAGACCACAAATTGTTTCCTATAAATAATTGTATATAATTTTTACATTCCTAAGGGTATTCTAAATAGTGACAGCAAAACATGAGTGTATTTTTGGTCATGACACGAGAGTTAGTGCATAATTTTAAAGAGATAAATTATATACAATTCGATATATCTGTTACCCAATATATCAATATTTTTCTTTCAATATTATCGTTTGCGAATTATCGATATATAGATATGGTTGAAAATATTTGCCATCCCTACAGTAGCTATTTATTCCGGTTTAAGATGAACCTGACTATTACCAGAGGAAAACATAAGCCCTGCTATAAAGTCAACCTGATTTCTTTGCATAAAAGTAATAAAAAAGGTATGCAGTCACAGGAAAGTGACTACTCCTTATTGGAGAGGGCTGTGACTATATGTCTTTAAAAAGTACGTTCACTGATTATTAATTGATTATTTTTATATTTGAAAATAATATGACACATTAAATTCTTTAAAATAAAAACATTTTATTTTTGTGACATTTATTACATTTAATATATAAATGATTGCTTAATTCTTTATACTAAAGTAATAAATATTTATACATTTTCATTACTATAGTTTACACGGTTTCTATAATTTGGTCAGTAACATTTTCACTACAATCTTGTACCTGCGAAATAATTGCTTTATTTTCATTGTCATTATACTTTAACATGAAATTATGGGTTCATGATAACTGAAATAGGAAAAAAACGTGTATATGAGTATAATTGTGTTCCGTGACTCGGAACGAAAGTTTTTCCTCGTGAAAAACACATCCATATCCCGCCTTGAGAAGTAGCCACTTGAAGCGTTCTGTAACGCGGAACGAAAGTTTTCCCTCGTGTAAAACATACAGTACATCTATAGCCCGCTATAAAAAGATGTCACTTCAAAATGAATTATTAGTATTTTTTATTAGAATAATTATTAATAATTATTAGAATAATTATTATTTTAATAATGATCTAATAATATATCTTTAGTTGAGGATTCTGGTAAACGTATAGACTAGACTAGTGTGGTTCAAAAATATCTCATTCAAAAACAACCTACTTATCTGATCCATAGAAATATGATCTGGATAGATTAAAAATAGTTTAACCAACGTAAATAAGATGAAAAGATATTATCATCACTAGTAAAAATAATAATAATAATAATTTTTATTTAAGGCTACAAATATACATAAAGCTCCAAAATAAATTATGCCAAACCTACTAATATTGAAGCTCAGTTATAGTTATATATATAGACGTTTCTTATATAGTAAAAAAATATATCCAACATCAAAGTGACAAACAAACTCCCTTTCGATGTATAATGTATCGATTGCTATCGATCGAGGGCGACACTCAATCAGTATACAACAGGCCGGAGTAGATTTACTCAATCTTCGAATAGACTTATCGATCTTTGTTGTTCTGTCGCAATTCTTACCTAGTTAGGTGTGATTGTGTTTGTGTAGGCCTAATTGTAAATTTACAATGTAATGCTTTGTTAATAAGTTTTGCAAGAGGTTATCCGCCTCTTCTCTTGAGGCCTTGCAACATCTGTCATCGTAAAGGCTGCAAGCAACTGTCTTCGTAGGGATCTCTAAGCAAACCTATCACATAAACTCGAGTTTTGTTTTCGGTTTTTTTTAGATACACCTGGTTTGGATTTTTGGAACATTTGTAACAGGTATTTTAAACTATTTGTTAAGGTGTTCTGTTTCCTCCATTATTGGCACATTTATTAGTAAAAGGATGCTATAAGAATACCTCAAGATAGTTACAAGCTTTATATAGAGGATGTCCCTGAACTCTCTGAGGATCTTTTTAAGTATTGATTGTGGATAAAAAACAAGACATCATGTTATATTTAAAAATTCCAAATCACCTCCGGTACCCGTACAGCTGCCATTTTGTATTTTTTACAAATTATTTTTTATTTTTTAAACTATTTAATCTATATAGTTCAAATTTGGTATACATATTAATAAAACCATCTTCTTACTGAAATAAGAAAACGAAAAGTGAATCTAAATATTTTCAAAATGGCGGTACTTTGAAATTTTGTATCCTTTATAACTTTTAAAAAGTTAGGAATAAAAAAAATTACAAGAATACGTTTTTATTGCAAATTTTATTAGCAATCCAAAAAAATTAACGTTTTATAAGACCGGATGAGAAACAACCGATATTTGAGTATTTTTTTATTTAATCATTTACGCGTGAATGCGTACAGCCATGGTGTCGTGCCGCGCGAGTCAAGCACAACAATACATCAGGGATATATTCTGATTACTCTTATCACAGAAAAACACTACAATAAAGTGATTTGTGACATTATTGTAATAAAAATACTCCTAGCAGGCAACGGGAAAAAATTTCCATGTGACTTTCGTTGTTATTAAATTAAAAATTAATTGTAATTAAAACTAGAATTTTTGTAAAATTTATTTGTGATGCAAAGAAGGTTGTAGACATAAAACAAGTAATATTAAAAAGGCATTAGACTATAAATTGGAACTTTAATTAAATTTATTTTCACGTTACAAACTATGCTCAAAATGTCGTCATCTCATTTGATTGCAAAGGAAAACGATTGGAAAGTTACTGGCACACAGCAGCAAATTCGTTTTTTCTTGAATAATTCCAGCACCTTCAACAATTATAACAAACTAGAATTTACAAAAATTCTAGTTTATAGGGCACTACTTAAGGCTAAAATTAATTTTTAATTTAATAACAACGAAATCATCTGCAAATCTTTTCCCGTTGCCTGCTAGGGGCATTTTCATTACAATAATGTCACAAATTACTTTATTGTAGTGTCTTGGATGAAAGTAATCAGAATATATCCCTGATGTATTGTTGTGCTTGACTCGCACGGCACGACACCACGGCTGTACACATTCACACGTAAATGATTTAAATATAAAAATACTCAAATCTCAATTGTTTGTCATCCGATCTTGTACAATGTTACTTTTTTGGATTGCAAATGAAATTTGCAATAAAACTGTATTATTGTAATTCTTTTGTATTCCTAACTTTTAAAAGTTATTAAGGATACAACATTTCAAAGTGGCGCTATTTTTAAAATATTTAAAAAAATTTTTTTATTTCTTTGTTTCAGTAAGACAGTTGCTTTATAAATGTGCATACCAAATTTGAACTCTATAGATTAAATAATTTTAAAAATAATAAATAATTTGTAAAAAAACAAATGGTGGTTGTACGGGTTCCGAAGGGGATTTGGAATTTTTAAATAAAATATTATGTCTTGTGTTTGACCCACAATCAATACCTAAAAAGATCCTCAGAGTGTATAGTTGGGCGAGCCGGTGGCCGAGCGGTCTAAGGCGTCAGGACTTTGAGCTTGGGTTAGAGATAGCGTTGTTTCGAATCCGGCCTATACTGGAACATTTATCAGTAATATTCACCTTCTACTGTACTGGTTCGCCCCTTACTCTGTCTGAATAAGTTCCTTGTACAGATCAATAATCTATGAGGAATGGGCAGAATAAGGTAGAGTAAGAATCTTTCATGTAGCACTGGTGAAAGTTGCTTGTTTTAGATCTTAATTTTAAATTGAAACGCTGATTCCAATAATCAATCCAGAAATACCTATAATATTTTTTAGTAAAAACGTAATCGGTTATTTCTTCAAAAATTATATTAGATAAGTATCTTATTTTATTTTTTTAGAGTTCAAACAGATCTTGGATGTTCTGAAAACCTTATAATACGCAGCTTTTCACGCCAGGAAGGCCGATTAAAATCTTGAAAACCTCCCCTAAGTACTGATTGTAATTTAAATAGAACAAAGTTGTTATCCAATGACGCCTGGGCGCAGTCTAGGAAATATGTGACGGTTGAACTAAGTTTATTAAAGTCAAACTCGTAACTTGTGTTTGTGACGCTTCCCTGTGAAATATGGACTTTACTGAATGGACTGATATGGTATAGATGGACATTTAAATGGATAATGACATAAGGTGCATTGTAGAGAATATATGCAAACATGGATCGCATAGTGATTGCCATCTATGCTTCAGCTCGGAATAATTAGCTGATACTCACATAGTTAGTGAGGTTGTTTTGTAATTAAGCTTTATGCATCGCTGTTCCTTTGATTTAAAATTTAAGTTTTAACTATTGTATTGTATGGTTATGTATGATTCTTGACATCGCACGATGTGTATTCATTATTATTTAAATTATTTTAGAGTTGTTCACTAATTATTCAAGGTTACAGTATTGCTACATTTTATTGAAAAGAAAAGATGGTTATCCAGGGTTGTTATGGAAAGTGCTTTGCAGATATTTGGAATAACACCTAATTTTATTTCAAGGTCTTTGTCTGTCCAAAATCAACCCAAAAAGTGTATTCATTTCATGTGCTTTAATGAAATAAAATAACAGTACTGTGTTTATTACTTGAAATCTTTTAGTTTTATATAATTTATCATTAAGTCAAAAAAACGTAATACCTTTAGCTGCTAATTCCTTTAGCTGCCCGCCAAACCCAAATTTTTTCTATATCAAATATCAATAAAGGAGATATGAAAGATGTTGCAGGACGTATTAAATACTCACTATACAATATGTCATAGGCGCTTTCTTCACATAAACTCACAAAGACATTGTGTAGGTTAGGTTACAGGCAAGCTAATATGTAACCTGTCATTGCAAGTTAGGTTAAAAATGAAGCTAATAACAACAATTTCTTGTAAATATATAAGTAGTTTAGGTAGTTATTGGCATAGAAAAAGTTTGGGTTTGACGGGCAGCTAAAGGAATTTGACCTCAGTTTTCGATCAAACGTGAAAATCGTGTTGATCTTGCAGGTAGAAGGTTAATTTTGGACTTACCGAGACCAAGAAAATAATAAATGTAATAATACCACACAGGTATGCGTTACCGTGTCGATTACGTTATTTTCACAATTATTCAAAATTGGGACAAGATCAGGTAATTTTGGTAACCTTGAGTGATCTGGGCCAATCACAGTCCAATATAACAACCTGTTGTCTGTCTGAGAGTTACAGTATAAGAGGTCTTATGGGAGAAATCAATTATAATGCTTTTAATGCCCTTCACCGGATGTCAGGATTAGCTGAATTAACCAAATGTGTTTGAGAGGTCTTGACATGAACTTGACTTACAAATATCAATTGGACGATGTAATAACTTCTGACCTAGGTTATTATATCGTTATTTTTATATCGTGATATAATAAACGAGTTTCCTAGTTAACACCACCCTTCATACGTAGACAATTAACTTTAATCTTATTAATGTCGTCAACAATAATTGAGGAAAACTATCCAAAGTAGGGACAGTGCTTTTTCAGGAGTTTTCTGTATACAATAAGTCAACAACCTAGATTTTTCTCAAACATTTCATAATTCTCTTCATTTTAGGAAGGGTATCTGAATTTCAATATTTTTAATTAAAAGCATCAATTGCACACATTTTTTCGTTCAAAAAGCTCTCTATCTCTGAATTTTCTGATCAAAGTCCACTATAACTACTCGTATGTTAGTTTTAAACTACATCCCCATTGAAAGCCCTCTCACTCACCCAACATCCTCCTTGAAAGACCTCTCACTCACCCAACATCCCCATTGAAAGGTCCATCACTCACCTATTATCCTCCTTGAAAGCCCTCTCACTCATCCAACACCCTCCTTGAAAGCCCTCTCACTCACCCAACATCCTCCTTGAAAGGCCTATCACTCACCTATTATCCTCCTTGAAAGTCCTCTCACTCATCCAACACCCTCCTTGAAAGCCCTCTCACTCACCCAACACTCTCCTTGAAAGGCCTCTCATTCACCCATCCTCCTCCTTGAAAGCCCTCTCACTCACCCAACATCCTCCTTGAAAGCCCTCTCACTCACCCAACATCCTCCTTGAAAGCCCTCTCACTCACCCATCCTCCTCCTTTAAAGACCTTTCACTCACCCTACATCTTCCTTGAAAGCCCTCTCACCCAACATCCTCCATGAAAGGCCCTCCCAACACGTCTTGAACAGTCCTCCCACCCACCCAATATCCTCTTCGAAAGGATTGATTAGAGTGCAATTTTTTGCTAGTTGGCAAATAAAAGTAGAAATAGTAGCGAGTTCAATAGTGTATTAAATTTAAGATTACTATCCTAATTGATAACATAGAGATAAATAACTAATAATAATAAACCTAATAAATAAAATTTACTAGTGCAAGTTGAGATACCGCTGTTTTACTTGCATCTTACTACTTATTTATTCGCTATCCAGCTTGCCAGTACGATGTGAAATGTCAGTCTGGAGTCTGGTTAAAATTCACATACTCATAACCTATAACGATACTGACCGAGTTGTTGGTAGGATACCTTTATCGTGCACTTATTGCTATCATGAAATATTTAATAAATGAATTAAGAACGAAAATTGCTACTTTGAACATAAAAACACAACTATAGAGTGGACAAACAAACAAAATCCTTCTTTACTAGCGAACTATAAAGTGATTGTGATTCACGTTTTGTATGGATATCACACGTTTTCTTACGTGTAACACAAATATATAATAGACTAACAACGAACCAGATAGAAACTTTTCTATTGGCTGACTGTCAAGTGATTGTATATCGCATTTTGTATGAGTACCACATGTTTTCTCACGTGCAACACAACTATAGTGTAAACTAACAACTAAAGAGACCGAAGCCTTCTTACTGACTGACTATCGAGTGATTTTATATCACGTTTTGTATGAACACCATACGTTTTCTCACTTGCAACATACTCTATATAGTGTGATGTAGATATTTATTATAGAGTGGACTAAGAACCAAACAAACAGAATCCTTCTTACTGGCTGACTATCGAGTGATTGTACATCACGTTTTGTATGAACACCACTCGTTTTCTTACGTGCAACACAAATATAAAGTGGACAGACAATAGTCTAGTATGTGACACGACCGCACTTTGTGCAACTGCTCACTTACTAATTCTCAATACAAATAATAAAAATTATGACTGTCCGGACAGATAATTCTCAAGTATTTATCAATATTTTGCATAATATACCCCCATAATCAGTTGACGTGGTTTTCTCCCACCGACCGTTGCCTGAGTGAGTAGTCGGCCGCAGCGAAGATAACCTGAAGGTTTTAACCTTGACTGTTATCACTAACTACATCGTTAGTTGAACTGTAAAATTCAAATCGCGCTTAAGCAAGTCACAATGGATGGAAACTAGGAAAGAAACATTCAAATGGAATCGAAGATTTGTTCTAGGGTTGTTTGATTATGAGGGGCTCTGTGTCTATTACTCTTGACACTTTAGAAATGGCGTATTTAAATAATTACATATCTATATAACCTAAAATAATGCAAGGAACAACTTATTGTTGTAATGCAAAATCGCCCTATCTATATTTATAAAAGAGGATGTTTGTATATATATGTTTGAAGTTTATGCGCTGCCAAACCATCCAACCGATCGCCATGAAACATTAGGATGTTGTCCTGTATACTCCCGAGATGGTTTCTGTGAAGTTTGATGCAGATCCGTCCACAGGGTTATTCAAATGGAGAATCTGAATTGTTTACAAAAAACATATGACTGTGTGGTTTAATGTAGTTCCACATGCCATAAGCAGATTGAAGTTCTCACAACAACAGTACTGTATATGTTTTGATTTATTGTAGTTCTACATTTCACCTTGAGAGTGTGGCACACACTACAAAAAACCTTTACATTTATATACCAAATAAGAAGACCAAAAATATTGTTTACCCTCTTGCACTCATTTAATAAATAATGGTTTTTTCTATAATTCTTTTTATTGCTTTATTTTGGTATGTCAATGAAAAATGAAAGGCGAGACAATGTCCGCCGGGTTCAGCTAGTCTATTATAAAGTCACCTATGTTATAGATTATATTAACCTAACTTATTCAGTAACTTGTGTCTCCCAATTCGTCTATAGTATTTGTTCATTTGAACCATTAGCAATATTGCTTATGGCGAAGCTACAAAGTTAAATAGATCTAGTCGATAAAAATGTCAATCAAAACAATGAAGACTTTAAAATGAATATCTTAGATAAAGTGAAAATAATGGCTTAGACAGCATACAAACAATGTCTTAAATTGTACTAAAATAGTATATTTCATAACAAGAGTGGAAAGTGGGGTTTTGCATGTTCGAGACCATATGTTTGAAGTACGAGACTTGTCGAGCACTTCGAATGGTCGAGAACATACAAAACACTTTCACTCGAGTTTTGAACGATACTTTTCACTACACTACGGAATAAAAACAGGTGTTGTTGACTGTGGAAAATTTTCGGTTGTAAACAATGTTACTTTCGGTAGTAAACAATAGACAGCTGTTGAAAATGTGATGTTTCGCAAGTTGTAAACACATAACGAAAACAGCTAAACTCATAGGAGTGTAGTGAAAATAATGTTTTATACATCACCAAAACAAAGATTTACACAGAATAAAAAAAAAATAGAATGAACAGCTGTTAAAAATAATGACTTAGAAACTCTGCAAAAAAATCATTCATCAAAATATTTCTAAACCCATGCCTTTGACGCGACACAATAATTCCTTATTGGTGATTTCAGCAATTCTCATGAGTACAGGATGTTATCCAAACTTTTTTTAGTTAGTCATGTTTTATTTAATTAAAATAATATATTTAATTTCCTCTTTTGTACGAGAAAAATATTTTAATTTTTAAAATTAAAGAGATAAGCAAAAAATAATAACACGTGTGCTTCATGACGAAATCGAAATAGTGAACCAGTACAAAAACAGCGCAGGCTAATTTTTTTGACAAGGTAATTAAATCATAATAATATATAAAGTCAACTAATTGCTATAATTTAAATATAACATTGAACTTTCCTGACAACATTTATTACCCGGAATAAATTATAATATTATATTTTGAAAAGCTCATATAATAAAAATGTAATTTTCAAATTTAATGTAAATTAGAAGTATGGCTGCTGTGTTACATACCTACTAGAGGCGTGCGCGGCGTTGGTTCGACTGGCCAGGACCCTGTCTTCCCGTACGTCCTTCTGTGTAGACCTTGTCGAGTGCCCTGCAGGTTGAGAAACACCCTATCTACAAGACAACAGCCTCCGAAGGAGGATCTCTGATTATGCCAAATAACAACAAAGACTCTAAGCAGTTTCTCATTATCAGAAAGGCAGTTGTTGTAAATTACTTGTACACAGAAAAGAATAATTCATCTATAGTCTTTAACATTCGACTTACTATATGTCTACATATATAAAATAAAATATAAAAAAAGATGACGTCTTTGCTTACCTAAAGTCTCCACGACGACCTAAAGTCGTCCTATAACGAGAGCTGGGACCAGTGATTTTTTCGTGTGATATCTGTGTGATTTTGGACAACACTGTTCTACTAGTATCTCGTGATTGTGTGTTGTTGAAGATAATATTTAATTAATTTGATTGGTTTACGAAAATGATCACTTAAGTTGGTTGCCAGATAAATAGACAAACTATCTTGTCTTTTGAAATTTGAAGATTGTATTTACCAGTAACCAGTTGTACTGAATGCTGATATGTTACCTTCCTTTTAACGAAAGGGAGATGAATAAATGAGGTCACAAAAGAAACAGATGTCGCTTTCTTATGAAGCGTCATTGGCGTAATATAGAGATTATAACTAATGCACATCTTTATAACTCTGAAGTAAAGTACTACGTTTATCTTAGTTTGGATAAGAGGAGAATAAAGGAGGGACTGACAAGGTGCTGGACCTGCTATAGAATGATGTACGGATAAATAACTACTCGACACACACACACTTAGCGCATTATTGGAAGCGACCTCTGTTTATTTCATCTCTGTAATCACGATACTATAAAGTACTGAGAAGGTGATGTTGGAAGACTACCTTACACTAAGATGGTTTGATATGCATGAGTAAAAATTAAACAAAATTCTTGGTTCTACAGTAGTTGGCAAGAATACATAGAGACTTGGAACATGTATACCAACTAGTTGGTTGTACAGTAGTTGGCAAGAATACATAGATACTAGGAACATGTATACCAACTAGTTGGTTGTACAGTAGTTGGCAAGAATACATAGATACTTGGAACATGTATACCAACTAGTTGGTTGTACAGTAGTTGGCAAGAATACATAGATACTTGGAACATGTATACTAACTAGTTGGTTGTACAGTAGTTGGCAAGAATACATAGATACTAGGAACATGTATACCAACTAGTTGGTTGTACAGTAGTTGGCAAGAATACATAGATACTTGGAACATGTATACTAACTAGTTGGTTGTACAGTAGTTGGCAAGAATACATAGATACTTGGAACATGTATACCAACTAGTTGGTTGTACAGTAGTTGGCAAGAATACATAGATACTTGGAACATGTATACCAACTAGTTGGTTGTACAGTAGTTGGCAAGAATACATAGATACTAGGAACATGTATACCAACTAGTTGGTTGTACAGTAGTTGGCAAGAATACATAGATACTAGGAACATGTATACCAACTAGTTGGTTGTACAGTAGTTGGCAAGAATACATAGATACTAGGAACATGTATACCAACTAGTTGGTTGTACAGTAGTTGGCAAGAATACATAGATACTAGGAACATGTATACCAACTAGTTGGTTGTACAGTAGTTGGCAAGAATACATAGATACTAGGAACATGTATACCAACTAGTTGGTTGTACAGTAGTTGGCAAGAATACATAGATACTAGGAACATGTATACCAACTAGTTGGTTGTACAGTAGTTGGCAAGAATACATAGATACTAGGAACATGTATACCAACTAGTTGGTTGTACAGTAGTTGGCAAGAATACATAGATACTAGGAACATGTATACCAACTAGTTGGTTGTACAGTAGTTGGCAAGAATACATAGATACTTGGAACATGTATACCAACTAGTTGGTTGTACAGTAGTTGGCAAGAATACATAGATACTAGGAACATGTATACCAACTAGTTGGTTGTACAGTAGTTGGTAAGAATACATAGATACTTGGAACATGTATACCAACTAGTTGGTTGTACAGTAGTTGGCAAGAATACATAGATACTTGGAACATGTATACCAACTAGTTGGTTGTACAGTAGTTGGCAAGAATACATAGATACTAGGAACATGTATACCAACTAGTTGGTTGTACAGTAGTTGGCAAGAATACATAGATACTAGGAACATGCTACCAACTAGTTGGTTGTACAGTAGTGGCAAGAATACATAGATACTAGGAACATGCTACCAACTAGTTGGGTGTACAGTAGTTGGCAAGAATACATAGATACTTGGAACATGTATACTAACTAGTTGGTTGTACAGTAGTTGGCAAGAATACATAGATACTTGGAACATGTATACCAACTAGTTGGTTGTACAGTAGTTGGCAAGAATACATAGATACTTGGAACATGTATACCAACTAGTTGGTTGTACAGTAGTTGGCAAGAATACATAGATACTTGGAACATGTATACCAACTAGTTGGTTGTACAGTAGTTGGCAAGAATACATAGATACTTGGAACATGTATACCAACTATTTGGTTGTACAGTAGTTGGCAAGAATACATAGATACTTGGAAAATGTATACCAACTATTTGGTTGTACAGTAGTTGGCAAGAATACATAGATACTAGGAACATGTATACCAACTAGTTGGTTGTACAGTAGTTGGCAAGAATACATAGATACTTGGAACATGTATACCAACTAGTTGGTTGTACAGTAGTTGGCAAGAATACATAGATACTTGGAACATGTATACCAACTAGTTGGTTGTACAGTAGTTGGCAAGAATACATAGATACTAGGAACATGTATACCAACTAGTTGGTTGTACAGTAGTTGGCAAGAATACATAGATACTAGGAACATGTATACCAACTAGTTGGTTGTACAGTAGTTGGCAAGAATACATAGATACTAGGAACATGTATACCAACTAGTTGGTTGTACAGTAGTTGGCAAGAATACATAGATACTAGGAACATGTATACCAACTAGTTGGTTGTACAGTAGTTGGCAAGAATACATAGATACTAGGAACATGTATACCAACTAGTTGGTTGTACAGTAGTTGGCAAGAATACATAGATACTAGGAACATGTATACCAACTAGTTGGTTGTACAGTAGTTGGCAAGAATACATAGATACTAGGAACATGTATACCAACTAGTTGGTTGTACAGTAGTTGGCAAGAATACATAGATACTAGGAACATGTATACCAACTAGTTGGTTGTACAGTAGTTGGCAAGAATACATAGATACTTGGAACATGTATACCAACTAGTTGGTTGTACAGTAGTTGGCAAGAATACATAGATACTAGGAACATGTATACCAACTAGTTGGTTGTACAGTAGTTGGTAAGAATACATAGATACTTGGAACATGTATACCAACTAGTTGGTTGTACAGTAGTTGGCAAGAATACATAGATACTTGGAACATGTATACCAACTAGTTGGTTGTACAGTAGTTGGCAAGAATACATAGATACTTGGAACATGTATACCAACTAGTTGGTTGTACAGTAGTTGGCAAGAATACATAGATACTTGGAACATGTATACCAACTAGTTGGTTGTACAGTAGTTGGCAAGAATAAATAGATACTTGGAACATGTATACCAACTAGTTGGTTGTACAGTAGTTGGCAAGAATACATAGATACTTGGAACATGTATACCAACTAGTTGGTTGTACAGTAGTTGGCAAGAATACATAGATACTTGGAACATGTATACCAAATAGTTGGTTGTACAGTAGTTGGCAAGAATACATAGATACTTGGAACATGTATACCAAACAGTTGGTTGTACAGTAGTTGGCAAGAATACATAGATACTTGGAACATGTAAACCAACTATTTGGTTGTACAGTAGTTGGCAAGAATACATAAATACTTGGAACATGTATACCAACTAGTTGGTTGTACAGTATTTGTAGCATACAGTCACAATTAATGAAAAGTATTTATACTTGTGAGAAGTATAAATATGATTAAATTTTTTACATTGTGAACTAATATGGAAGTCTAAGAAGTCCACCCATACATGTACAGACATACATTGGCTTATGTAGACAAGATTATAAAATAAAATCTGTACAACAGTGATAGTGTTAAGTGCTTTAAAATACTTGCTTTTTTCATGAGATGTTTTTTCATTCAATTTTAAATATATTTTCCCTTCCATTATGTATCGAACGTTTGTTTACTTATTTTTCTTATAAACCGATTACCTATTCAAGATTTCGTTTTATTGATCAAAATGTACAATTTAGCATTATATATTTGAAAAGGGACCAATTTGGTTTTTATTATTGTAAAGTCTCTACCGCAATCCAACTTATGTGATGTCTCTAGACGTCTGAGGGAAGGAATATTTCTTAAACTTAACTGTTTTGTTACATTTTATCTCACTCTTTCCATTAATTACTCCAGCAACAGATATATTGACAAGACAATCAAATTGCCCACAATCATTAAATTTGATTGGCAATTACCAACGACATTGGTGTACGCACATATATTTTTCGTTATTTCTGTTATTGTTTTCCTAAAGATAAGCAATGTTAGTAGCAATCATTACCGTTGTCACAATGTGGATAACATCTCCTAACAGCTAGGCGTTAATTGGGCAATGCCAATAATAGTTGATTTGACTTGACAACCAAATCCTACGCACATATACGTATTGATAAAGGCAGTAATTAAAAATAATCCCACGCTAAAGTATAGAAAGTATAGAACAATATTGTTTATAAATAAAATTGTTTGCCACACTTATGCTATGGGTTTAAAGAGATGTTTCAGACGTTAATAAAGGGTTTTGGGCATTAAAGAAATATTTAGAACGTTAAAGAGATCTTTCGGATGTTAAAGATACCAGTCGAACATTTAAATATATTTAGAGTGTTAAAGAGATCTTTCGTATGTCGAAGATACATGTCGAACATTTAAATAATACTTAGAACGTTAAAGAGATCTTTCGGATGTTAAAGATACCAGTCGCACGTTTAAATAATATTTAAAACATTAAAGAGATCTTCCGGATGTTAAAGATACCAGTCGCACGTTTAAATAATATTTAGAACATTAAAGAGATCTTTCGGATGTTAAAGATACCAGTCGAACATTTAAATAATACTTAGAACGTTAAAGAGATCTTCCGGATGTTAAAGATACCAGTCGCACGTTTAAATAATATTTAGAACATTAAAGAGATCTTCCGGATGTTAAAGATACCAGTCGCACGTTTAAATAATATTTAGAACATTAAAGAGATCTTTCGGATGTTAAAGATACCATTCGCACGTTTAAATACTATTTAGAACATTAAAGAGATCTTCCGGATGTTAAAGATACCAGTCGCACGTTTAAATAATATTTAGAACATTAAATAGATCTTCCGGATGTTAAAGATACCAGTCGCACGTTTAAATAATATTTAGAACATTAAAGAGATCTTCCGGATGTTAAAGATACCAGTCGCACGTTTAAATATTATTTAGGGCATTAAAGAGATCTTCCGCATGTTAAAGATACCAGTCGCACGTTTAAATAATATTTAGAACGTTAAAGAGATCTTTCGGGTGTTGATACATGTCGAACATTTAAATAATATTTAGAACGTTAAAGAGATCTTTCGGGTGTTAGATACATTTCGATCATTTAAATAATACTTAGAGCGTTAAAGAGATCTTTTGGGTGTTGAAGATAACTGTCGAACATTTAAATATATTTAGAATGTTAAAGAGATCTTTCGGATGTCGAAGATACATGTCAAACATTTAAATAATATTTAGAGTGTTAAAGAGATGTTTCGGATATTAGATACATATCGAAAATTTAAATGATATTTAAAGCGTTAAAGAGATCTTTTGGATATTAGATACATGTCGAAAATTTAAATGATATTTAAAGCGTTAAAGAGATCTTTCGGATATTAGATACATATCGAACATTTAAATGATATTTAGAGCGTTAAAGAGATCTTTCGCATGTCGAAGATACATGTCGAACATTTAAATAATATTTAGAGTGTTAAAGAGATGTTTCGGATATTAGATACATATCGAACATTTAAATGATATTTAGAGCGTTAAAGAGATCTTTCGTATGTCGAAGATACATGTCGAACATTTAAATAATATTTAGAGTGTTAAAGAGATCTTTCGTATGTCGAAGATACATGTCGAACATTTAAATAATATTTAGAGTGTTAAAGAGATGTTTCGGATATTAGATACATATCGAACATTTAAATGATATTTAGAGCGTTAAAGAGATCTTTCGTATGTCGAAGATACATGTCGAACATTTAAATAATATTTAGAGTGTTAAAGAGATGTTTCGGATATTAGATACATATCGAACATTTAAATAATATTTAGAGTGTTAAAGAGATCTTTCGGGTGTTAGATACGTGTCGAACATTTAAATAATATTTAGAGTGTTAAAGAGATCTTTCGGGTGCTAGATACCTGTCGAACATTTAAATAATATTTAGATTGTTAAATAGATCTTTAGGATGTTAGTTACCTAGGCCTTAAGCAGCCGGTGTCATAACTAGAATATAAATTGTCCGGTGATAAACGTCTAAGTGATAGACCCACTGAAGATGCCACATCACAGCATGAGTGAAACGTCTGGTTATCCTTTTAATATTGTAGATATAACAATGAGGTGATATGTTATTGGAAAATATTGATTCTAAATATGTTTTATTTTTGTTTTAAATAAGGATAGGCTCTATGATGAAATTTTTTTAGTGTAATTTTATTTACCTTAAATCAGGTTTTACTTAAATTAACTCATGATTTTTGTTATGTACATGGAAATGAAATCAACTCATATTTATTTTCTTTTAATTTATTACTGGACAATTTTGTTTCATGTCATGTAGGCTTATTATTTGGTATTACTTTTTTTCCATTTCTAATAATTACTACTAAAAGAGTTGGTAAACTCTAAAACCCCTAATATTGTCTTCATTATATTATTAGGAAAACTTCAATAAATATAGAAAACAGCTGTGGTTGTTTCTTGATTGAAAAATATTTACCCGAAAGGACTAATAAAACGTATTTGTATGAAGCCTTGCAGTTGCCAGTCAGTTGGTGTTATCAACAGTCAGTTTCAATGTGAAGACATTAGTGTTGTTAGTGCTGAAAATTGCATTTTGAAAATAATAAAGTATGATCAGTGAACTTCAAGAGGTTTTGTAATGTTATGCTCTTTGTAACACTATAACGTAAGATGTCAGATTAGTAAGGGACGTTTTTAGTGAAAAAAAATATTTTTCGGTCATTAAAAAAATCTTGTTGATGTTAAAGTAGCTTGCAAATGCTTTTAGTTTTAAAGTTGAGTCTGGTGTTTTAGATATATTTTAACTCTAATTTAAAAATTATCTTTTGAGTATACTTAAAATTTAATTTTCTATGTAATATGTTTTTTACAAGACCAAATAATCATTTGAAATCTTTTGCATGCTAAAAACTTATACATTAAGTGTTGAGTTTTTGAACTGAGCTTTTTAGTTTAGTTTTTATTTTAGTTTTATAGTTTAGTTTAAGTTTTTTGGTTTAGTGTTTTAGTTTAGTAAAAACAGGCCCATATAATTTTAGTTGGCAGCAAACTTTGCCGTGGTCATCACTGTACAGCCACAGTACAAGATATCTTCTATGATGACGCAGGAACTCCTGGAACGCTCTTGCTTTCATCTCCGTAACACTGATCTAGATTCTGACACACTTCCGCTCACGTAATAGAACCAAAACAATTCCATTAAAAGTGAAATTAATCTCTGAAACATGTTAGAGAGCACCGAGTTGCGTGTTTAACTCAGTCCCGGCCTCACATTGACAACCCAATGAACATTGTAAACCGACATAACCACAGATTGGATTTGTATGGAAATATTTATTAAGGAAATAAGATAGTATAGAATATTTTGTTATTAGTTCACAAATCAGTGTAGAAGATCCAATTTGTTTTTTTTCTTACTACTTAAATTATTCTAAATACACAAATACATCACATTACAAGTTATGATTTCTTTAAATGATTACATAAATTAATTGTTTCAAACATATCGTGTACAAAGTGATACGTTTTTGTGTGTTTTTTAGATATCGATCTTTTTTAAAATTGTTTTCCTAAATTAAAAAAAATCAATATTTGTGTAAGCAAAATGTTTAAGAAGTTTATTTTAAAGACTATGTTTTTAAGTATATCAGCTTCAAATACAATATATCTACGATTAAATTCATGTTACATGTTATTCGTCATTCTGTCAATGTCCTCATTAATCTATCTTTACATATTTATATTGCTTAATACATCTTTACTGGTATCTTTTAAACAGTCGGAAAACATGAAATGTAGGGACCCTGCCGAATTTTCGTGACTTTTTTAACTAGTCAATATTTACCCCATAGACACGAATCCATAGCAATTTCCCCCTGAAAACACCAAGTTTTGAAAAAATAAAAAAAGGAAAACCACTACACAAAAACGTTGTATTGTAATGATGTAGTTTTTCTCCTGAACTCCACACACATATATCTATGGGTTGTTAAACAACTCAACAATTAATATATCTGATTAATGATAACCTCGTTATTAAAATGACATTGTAACTGTAACAACAAATCAATGTATTACGTTTGTTCTGAAGACTTTGAAACATGTTTACCAGTTTGATTATTTGTTTTAGGCTATTTAGATAACCAATATTGGTTGTACTTTTAAAGTAAGTAACTGCACAGAAAGATACACAAGTTGCTTTTTAGGGCCGTAGTGAACGCCTCGGTGGCAATTATAAATAGATAACAACTTATGTTTATACATCAGTATAAATATGTATTACGTATATTGGGAATAATAAATGAGGGACTGACAACGTGCTGGCCTTGCCATCGCATGGAAAAGTGGAAAACTAACTACTCGACACACATTTAGCGCACTATTAATCTAACCTCTACTTCTTTATTCTATGTGGTGACTAACATTACTTATGTTAGTGAATAACATTATTTTCTGATGTAAATAAAAATGTGAGTTTCAATCAAAGGCTGTGAATACATTGAAAATTTACATAATAAGACTTTAAACGAGTCATGTAATAAAAATAAAAGTACAAAGTATATTATGGAGTAATTAATGCTAGTTACGGCACGATCAAAAGATGTTCATCTGGGAAATACATTAGTTTAACCCGACACGCTCAGGCTGCATGTTCCCTTGGCCCGCCTGCCCAACACGGCGAGAAGTGGGACAGGGACCCGACTGGGATACCGGGAAGATCCGGCGTAAATCACACGCTTCTAGATAAAATATGCAGATAATAACATAAATCAAGAATGTTTACAAACAGAACGATTAGGTCAATTAACGATAACGGGTACAGCAGTAGCCAGTGATCACCCTTGAGCCAGTTACTGCAGTGGCCCAGAACGACGCGATTCTCTCACTTTGGTGCTGAGTACGTGTGTCACATGAATTTTATGAAATCGATGGTTTTTATTAGCTATTTATTTTTGCCTCTTTTTTATCTAAATAAAATATTATGTTTAAATCCAGGGTGGGCCATAAGTAGGGAGTTTTGGTCAAACTGCGAAAGTAAAACTGAGGGAAATTTCATCGTGTGCTGTACGTTAATAATGTATGTTGTGTTGAGGGTTGGCATCTTGTGGTGTTTCAACAGACGCGAGCAACCACACAGCTGAATAAAATACTTCCTTGTTCAATATTTTAAAGAGGATGATGGAAATGCTAGCAAAGTAATAAAATTTGCCCCACTGATAGTTGAAAACTTCAAACACTAACCAGTTACTGCCTCACAAGCTTGTCCGAAGAAAATATCCCTTTAGATAAATGTTTTTTGTTTTGTGGAGACTACACAAATACTAATTTTGGTGGTGTTAACCACAAAGGGCTATTATATAACACATTCCACAAACTTAAAGGTAGCCTAGTAAGAGATATTGAAGGCGATGGGTGTTCAGCACACATTTTGCACAACTCAGTTTACAATTGTTATTTATTTAAATTGTTAAATGTTTAAATAAGTCGTGATAAGTCATGAACATAGGTAATGGGTCACCCCTCCCCCTCCCCCTGTGGTATGTCTGATGTCCCGGGTAGGCACTTGGGTAACATGGCAACCCTAGCCATAAGTCACTTGAAAAAAAATGCAATGGGACAGTGATCATTATTTTTTTAATATCAAACTTTTATTGTTTATACTAATTTAAGTATTTGAATTTGTTGCCGAATTGCGTAAACTAACTTCAACATAACCTCAAAACAGTATTGTTGTAACAGACAGCTGACAAGTGACAACTGCAGTCAAGTTGATACTGAGTCACTGCCAGGTCATGTGACTTATAGTCCACCCGCTATATTGATTTTTTTTATTTTTTAAAAAGAGAATGGTAGGTAATATTAAAAATATTTGTTACTGGCTGTTTTATGATTTATTAAATCAAAAATATAATCTTGGTACTAAGATTGAATGGGAGGCAGATCTTTAAAGTCATAACTTCATCTGATTAGGATGTTTTCATAATGTATTCACGACCAGTAAACTCCGAAAACATATTAGTAAGATACTTTTGATCTTGATTTTAGTAAATATAATTAAGAATAATAAATATAAATCACTCATTGTTGGGATTTGATTCATATTCATACTAAAAACTTTTGGTCTTGATTTTAGTAAATATAATTAAGAATAATAAATATAAATCACTCATTGTTGGGATTTGATTCATATTCATACTAAAAACTTTTGGTCTTGATTTTAGTAAATATAATTAAGGATAATAAATATAAATCACTCATTGTTGGGATTTGATTCATATTTCCACTTTATAACGAAATTGCCTAACTATTTATAACAAATTAGATAAACTTTTGCCTTTGCTAATTGGGCTATTATAAATGGCTCTTTATGAGAAACAGTCGACCTTAGTTAGTAACAATGACTACACTCATTCATTTACACATATCACACTCATTGGGACTTATATTCACCCATATCTTGAAATTCGGCATCTTACTAAATAATAATACTAATAATTGATTTTAAAATTTACTGTTTTCTTTTCAGTAACTATTTCTATACCTTAGTCATAAGTTTTGTATGGACATTAATTTTACAATCATTAACCAGCATTGGATGCGTCAATAACTTATAGGGTGTCCCTAAACTTAAGGATACGGTTTCTTGAATAAAAATAAGAAAAAAGTTCATAAAGGTATACATTTTGGTTGTAAAATGTTTTTTGTCCATCTGTTTGTGTATATTAAAGATCCTGTTGTAACTTAAGAATCACTTACCCTAAAATACACAAACTTGGAATAGAGGTTAATAATATCATGCAAATTTTATTAGATAATAGTAATATAATAATATATTTATATTTTTTAAGATAGTGGCCTGACAGTTTGACAACTACTTAAAAGCTAAGAGTCTGAAACAAAACGTAAATAATCCAAAGTGCCTCTAGTGAGTGGCATCATACATTACAGTTATCGAAATCGTGTTTCTTTGTTATTTATGATTTGATATTTACAAACAAGAAGTACTTGGATTTGGAATTAAATTATTAATGGGTTTTTAAAAATAATTGTTGTGTAATTTACGTCAGACTTCAAGCTTTTAAATTAATTTTTGTATAAATTTACAATGAAACCATTTATAAAAAAATAAGATATTGTTGATTAAATCAAAATAAAAGTTCATAATAATATTAACATCTTACCAATTTTGAGGTTTTTAATCTGAGTGGACCTCAGTTTAAAAAATCTTTAAAATTCAAAAACAGACAGAACACGAACAGAAAATACATGTTAGGACTTATATTTACAGGAGTTTTTTCTTATTTTGAGCTATAACCCATGTCCTTAAATTTTGAAACACCCTGTATATTTACAATTTGCAAATAATAATAGCGTGTGCTAACATATGTCATTCACCCTTCTTATACAGCTATTTGAATTAAATATTAATATAGGATAGGCCAGAGGCATAAGCACACATTAATATAACGACTTTATCAAAAACAACGGAAAAACTCAGTTTGCCCACGTTCAGTTATGGTCTGAAGAGGGATGTGTCAAGGTGTTCTCCAAGTCATCCTTGCAAGTGAGAAATGTCTCGGTTCAGGACTGAATAATTGGTAATAATATGTATTTCAACAAATGTTATACATTAAATAAATAAAAAAAGCTACAAAATATTCTGATTACAATTAAAAGGCGAGTAATCAGTTCCAAATATGCTAAAAAATAAGGTAAAGACAAAGGAGAAGGTTAAGGTTAAGAAGGAGATCGGCCTCTACTTTTACTAAAAGAAAGAGCCTTATCAACTCCAATAAAATAAAAATAATTTAACTTTTACCATATGTAATAATTTAACAATACGGACATTATTGTAAAGAACAATACAATATTGTAAAGTATACAAATATTAAATTTCTAAAAAGAAGTATAATAATTATGGTAAAATCAAATATAACGGAACTAAAGAAAAAAACAAAAATATCAAAAAGAAAATTTCAGAATTCTTGTGAAATTATTTCAGAATTTGTAACAATTGTTAATTTTTCATTATAATTAAATTAGAAAATTGTATTTAGAAAATCTTAAATATCTTCAGACCAGAACCTTTTTTATTTATTTGACTTTTTTTAGTAAATTTCTTTCAACTATTAAATCAAAAATTTCAAAATTCAAAATTGTAATAAATTTTCTAAATTCTTTAAAATTCTTTAAAATTTTAAATTGTTTAAATTCAAAATTGCTTTAAATTTCAAAATTGTAAATTCTTTAAAATTGCTTAAATTCTTAAAACCTCTATGTGCCGTAATAAATAAAAATTGAAAATCTCTTTGCAACAACATTCTAAGTAAAGTTGTACTGCAAAAATTTGAGTACAAAATAATAGTTCGTATGTAATTAATTAATTTGATACTGTGGGCTTCCCATAAAAGCTTTTGGTTCAGTACAATGCATAAATATTTGTATCTGTGATTTCGTAATGTCCTAGCAGTCACAATTATTTTTAACTGTGTTAAGATTGCAAGAATGACATTTCAAAGAAACGAATAACTCGTAATTGGCGAAACCACAAAGATAATATATTTTCTCTTATCCAGATCTACCTGTATTCTGGATATTTCATTCTGGTCACGTCCCTCCCAGACGTGAGACTCAGGTAGACGATCCCTTAACAAGGATGAAGATCGTTTCCCAAACTGCCACACTGAGTGCTGTACAGTACGGCCAGCTATCTGTACGAGCAAACACTACGAGTATGCTACTAGCCGTCCAGAAAACCTACCACCTCAGTTGCTGTGAGCATTACGTTCTGTTTGCCACCCGACCAGACCCTTAATTTGACTAATTCATCAATTTACTAATACGCTATGTTATTAAATAACGTAGACGAATTTAATATAAGTAATTAATTGATTGGTAATTAATGATAAACTATGTTACACGACTAAATATTAGAGTACCGTGAATAATTGTTGTCACGAATAGGCTGCAATTACCTACCATAAAATAGAGTAGAATATAATTATACAATACGCGTATGTGTTGGTGGATGGGTCAAAACTATTGTACGTGTACGGTTGGGCGGGTGGGTCAATACCTATTGTACGTGTATGTGTTTGCGGGTGGGTCAATACCACTGTACGCGTACGGGTGGCCGGGTGGATCCAAAATAGTAAACGTAAAGGATTATGTAATATTTGTTGTTAGTTGGTATTTGTTTCAGATGTAACCAAACTACAATCATTTAACTCTTGATAGAGGTTTTGTTTTTATAATTAGTATAAGAACAGTAAAATATATCACTTTTTATTTGTTCATGGTGTATTCAGAGCTAAAAATAATAACTATAAATTCACTTAAATTTAAAAATCACTTCTAGAGCTACGCTCGTTGGGGGATCAACCCAGTGAGTACAGAATATAAATAAAGCGGCCTTAGGTTACCGCGTTTGAAGCAGGGTCTCCGATCAATATGGCGGCGTGTGATCTGTGTTGCGGGTAGTGGAGAGCGTTCCGTGCAGGCGGTTTCCCACTGCGTCGTGGCAAGTGAGACATAATGTACTAACTGATCTCAAAGGGCTCGTTTCAGAGCTCATTTTTACGTCTTTTAAAGACATATTAAAGCGTTTCTAAAGAAATAGGACTTTTTAATGTTTTTTAGTTTATTCTTAATATCTCACTGTTGTAAATATAGTCTTGTAAATACTTTATTTTTATTTGTGTTTTTAGTATGGCTTGGAGTTCTGCTCGTGGTTGTAGTAACAGGGAGAGTAGTGATGGGATATCTTTCTACAGATAAAAGCACCTAAATTACACGTGATAAAATGTTCATTTATTAATTATTTATGTATTTTTTATGATTAGGCAGAGAATAAGATTTTAAATTTATAAGTATGACATCCAATATATAGGGTTATTGGCTTATTAGTAATTGGTATTATGAAGCACAGACCCAAAAACATTGTCATATTTTTGCAGGAGATAAAAATTGGGCAGCTGCATTCGTTATTACAACAAGTAATAATCGATGAGGTATTAAAATGACTATAACACATTGATATAATACAAACATGTATAAATGTTCTGTTTTTATCTTCAATATTGAAGATGTGTAACTGAGGGTTAATTTAGAAAATAAATTATCTTTGCGTACATTGGCAGTAAATATAGGCTCGTTCTTTTTTGCTATATTGGTCTTTTGAACCAAGTATAATTGAACCAAGACTTATCACTATTTAACTTTTTAGCCATAGTAAACTGATTGACTGTTAAATAAAAGTTGTACCACATACGTCATCACATTATACGTGAGATTATTTGTGAATTATAACATACGGTGTATTGAGAGATTTTTATTTTTCTCTTGTTTTGACAATAATTATCAAGGGTGTGAAGCATGTGTTTGAAATAGTTCAATGAATAATTGTTTAAACTACAATTACACTAATTTATTTTTATTGTTTATTTGTTTACCAATTAATTATAATATCACATATTTGTTGAAATTTACAGTAAAAATAAGGGTAAAAAAATATTATACGTCAACTTTTACATTATTATTTGAAGTTTGAATATACTTCCGATACATTTGAGACAATATGTGAATGTTGAAACCTCTTAAGGGCGTTCGTTCGAAAAGTTTTGAATAAAATTGTTTATATAGTTACGAGTAATAAGTGTGTTGAGGAAAAAATGAATATATGACCATCTTAAGTGGCTAATTTGGCCTTCCTTGGTTCCTAACTCATTAACAAACCGTGCGATATATTTTATTCAAATTTTGAGAATATAGCTGACAAATGGTACTAACCAACCTAGAATAATAAATTAAAAAAAATTAGTAAAAAGAATATTTTTTAAAGTGTAACCAATTATTATTTGATTAATGACGTCTGTACGAATTTCGAGTTGAAATTTGTACCATTATCTTTGGCCGAAAAAGTGGATTAATAGTACATAAAATCTTTATTGATAAAGTTTACAATAAATGAGGGAGTTATTCCCGGTTGTGCTCCGGACATGCAGCAAAAGTGCTGTTACTCTCCCATGCCAAAATCAAGGCATACGCTTTGCTACTTGTGGCGACAGTGATGGCGAAACGTTGAACTAAACTCTATCCAGTGCCGAACTTAGCCGGTCGGACGAACGCCCTTAAACAACTAACATTATCATTTAAATTAGACAAAAATAATTCATAAATATTAAAAAAAACCATATTATCATAACTTAATGATCCCTGTACACCATTACGTGCGCACTGCAGTATGTGTTCATTTAGACCTGCGGCGCGAAAGGGGCTGATAATACGTTGACGCTTTACTGTAATAAGTATACCGTCCTGGTGGGTCAACCTGCACTCTCATATTTAAAAAAATATATTTTATGTTAAATTCAATATCTCACCTACAACTTTGCTGCTGGCCATACTTCTCTGACCAAACAATAAAACAGTTAGCAGCTGACTAACTTAGCCGAGAGAACAATGCACAAGTGTAGGGTCGGAGTACTGTTTTCCGCCCGAGTCGCGGACCAAGTTGGCGGATCTTGTCTCACATCTAATGCACACGGCGTATAGGCCATGCCCTCTCTATTTATATTCTGTACTCACTGGCTTAACCTCCGTTGCCGGCTTTCCAAGTTGATCGTGGACTATAAAACATGCTGTTCTATTTCAACTGTACGGTTCGTGTTTATTATTATAATTATTTATGTTGAAGAATGTATGATTATTAAAGGTCCAATTTAGTGGATCTTACGTTGGTGTTATGATTTTTAAAATTTAACACCATCAAAAATACGTTTAAAATTTCTCATATTTAGCTTTTGAAAATTACAAAAATCAACTTATGGTCCACTAGAATAGTCTGCATATCACCGAAAATAACTATCTCCTAAAATAACGTTACTGTGATATGTGATGTGTTATCGCAATTCAACCTCGCTAATTTTTAAGGCAAACATTAGATATGGCCTCACGACGAACATATCATGTTCCTCTATACCATTGAGTTAACCGATGGCAAGAGATGTTTAACCAAAATGTAATATTAACACTGCAGCCGTAGATTTTCAAAGCCTGGAAGTTCAATTATTTTAAATAACAGATTTTGTAAATATTAAAATTACTTTTTAAAATATTGAAATTATTTTTTATTATCAAGTTCTCTGAAGTAGAGGGTGCACTTTTTCTTGGATTAAGATGTTTCACGAGATATCACGTTTCTGTCAATATATCATGACCTGCACTCTAATGGTCTATGTTGATTCAACTAAGGCATCCCACTTATACATATTTTTTAATACAGCCAACTACTTTACTGAATACTAACTGACGCGAAAACGGCTAGTAGATTCAGAAACACATTTAACCCTGTATGTGTTTAGTGTGAATACCAATGAACTAGAAATGTTGCGAAAATGTGTAATGTTGACTTTTGATGAACGAAACATGGTTCACTTCAAGGTACAGTTTAACAATAACATACAAGTTTTAGTTAATCCAACAAAAGTAGAAATCGGTGTTAGTCCACTTCAATTTGGTAGAAATATAGCGTATTGAAAAAAAGGGAGTGTCTATATAATATACGTTATAAGATGATAATACTATGCAGCGTTATCTACACAGTGATTCCAATAATGACAGAAAAAACGTTATACTATATGTGTGCTGTTTAAGTGTGGATATTTAATTGCGTGAATTCCGCTTGTTTGTATGAAGGTTTTATGAAGGCAATTCATGTATAAATTATTGTACTGTTGTAGATAATATTATTATAAATATTTCATTTTTCTCTTTGCATGTTAAATTGTTACTATTTCTCAAACCTTTGTTGTGATAGGCACAATACTACTGTAATAAAGCATTATTATATTAAAATAAATTATTTCCTTTACTTACTTTACATTACTAAATAATATATAAAATTTCAGTGTAAGTGGGCTAATCTGGGAGATTTTAAAGTAAATGTCTAGGCAAAATCGATGTAAGTGTCTAGGGAATGTCAATGTAAATGTTTAGGGGATATTAATGGAAATGTTTAAGAATAATTGTTGATGAAAATATCAATGGGAGTCGATGTAAATGTCTAGGAACATTAGACGCACATGTTATGTGGTATTAATTAATATACATTTCTAACGAATATCGATGCAATTGTTTAATGGATATGAATGTAAATGTCTAGCGAATTTCGATGTCAATTTTTAGGAAATGTCGATGAACAAAATCTAGGGGATTTCAATTTTAATGTCTAGGAAATTTTGATGTAAATATCTAGGGGATTTTGATGTAGATATCTGGGAAATTTTAATGTAAGTTGTCTTAGAAATTTCAATTTTAATGTCTAGGAAATGCCTTGGAAACTTTAATGTAAATGTCTGAGGTGTTCGGTAAAAATGTTTAGAGAGGTTCGGTGTAAATGTGTAGAGGGGTTTGGTGTAAACGTGTAGAGAGGTTTGGTGTAAAAGTGTAGAGGGGTTGGGTGTAAATGTGTAGAGGGGTTCGGTGTAAAAAAGCAATATACACAGTTGTAAACGTCACCGTTATAGAGTTGTAACGACAGAAATATACACCGTTCTAGACGTCACCGATATGAGTTCTAGTGACGACACCAGAAGGAAGCGATATAATTACATGCAGGAAGTAACTTGAAGTAAATGATAACCCCTCAACAAAGCCTTGAGGAAGGAGCCAATGACAATTGTGGCTTGCGTATCGCCCACTAATTATTCTCAATGCCTTTTTAGTTTATTCAAATAACACAATGATGATTACTCCATGTTTATAGTGTGTGTGTTGAATAGTTCAAAGTAAACTAACCACAATAATTGTTGTCTTACAACTTTTCAATTAAATTATTTTGTAATATTTTGAGGTGATACCAAGTCTTGGTTAACTGAAAAACAAAAATAATGAATAACCTCTATAGTTGGTCTCATTCAGTATACTTACACTGCTATTTACTGTTATTTATTTTTTATTACTACTCGAGTGGCAGTTCTGGCTCCACAGTGGAATAATACTTACTTACCGTAAAGTTTTTATGACTCGAAACTTTAGATTATCTATCATTTTATATAAGAAAAAAGCAGTTGCTAACCACACGTGATAGTCTTTTGTCTGATAGCCTGCAAATGCCGTTCTAATTTTGCCACCAAGATTAGCTAAACCAAAAAGTCAACAGAGGCAACATCGTGCATTAGTGACCACAATTGTTTTTTATAAACATCTCAGAATGGGAGTTGAAATTAGGAACAATTTTTTGAAATTCTAAGGAGTTGTAAAATATTTTAATTATGTTGGAAAAATATTTTTATCGATAAAGAAAATCAAAATACTATATCACTCAAAAAATGTTCACCAATCTTTTAAAGCATTAATGCAATAATCAGTAAATAATTCTTGAACTTCAATCACTTTTTATACGAGTTGTATCCAAATTGGGTCGTATTGATTCGATAGGAAACAATTTTCAAAGAACATGTCCATTAAATGCTGAATAAAACTAGACTTTAAAAACAACTAACATTGTTTAAATTATACACAAATTTCTCAAGTTGTGAATCAGAAATAGAGAAGATCGAGCGTGGTGAGAGATCGAGGGTCTTTCAAGAACTCGGTGTTGTCATATCGTGCAAACTCCAGAGGTAAAATTAGAACGGCTCTTGTATAGTTTGTAGGAGCAATATTTTTATACGATATTGATAATAAGTTGGGAAATAACTGGTATATTAATATTGATAATAATAATGCTAAGTTACAGGGCTGCACAAATAACTTTATTCCTAAGGTACTAAAAAATGATATGTTTCAAAAAGAGGTGGGTATTGACCCACCCATACAAGCATGGTAGTATTGACCCACACACCCTTACCCTTAGGGTAATATAATTTAGATATTTATATCAGAATAATAAATCGATAGAGTTGTTAATACCTAGAAAAAAATGTAGTGCTCTGACCAAAAACTCAACGCATTTATGGAGAAGCCTAATCAAAGATCACCGATGCAGGCTGTTCTGCAGAATGTTCCAATGAAATTCCATCCATACTTCATACCAGAACATAATTTCATTTATTTATTTTGAGAAGTTCCTGTTATTCAAATTTTCTTTAAATTCTTATTCAACGGATAGAATCTTACCTTTTGGGTCGGGTATTTAAAGCGTAGTTTGGTGGGTTTATTAGAGAACTTTGAAGTAGTTTAAGAGTACCACAAGGCTGAATTTGTAAACTTTGTTTATTATTATTATTTATTAACGGTGGACATAAAAAAGACCAAATCTAAGCGGAATTTTGTATCTCTACAGATCACTAAGACAAGACACCAATTAGCTCTTCAATCATCTATGTAGGATGGGCCAAAGATTTACACAAGTATCGAACCTTAGCCAAACAGTGGTAGTTTCTTTCACTCGTAAAACTAATTTATAATTCTTCTTTTACGGTTTTAATGGCAGTACAATCAACAGAGAGCATACAGATCATGTACATATATTATTCCAAGTTGATTTTCTCTGAACACATAAACTGTATTCTATCTAAAGCAAGAATGAACTTGGGCTATAAGGACCGTAAGGTTTTTAATGAAAAGCAAGATTGTTTGCATTTTTTCTTTAAGGTCACTCCCTTAAGAGGGCTCTAAAGGGAAAGAAAATATAGAAGTCATGCGACACTGGCGATAGAAGTTGGAACTACGTCCAGTTTAATCCGCCGGACGAAGTGCAATATAGTCCCAAGAATCATTTCCTGTATAGTAGGTTTTCGTAGTATTTTCAACCGGAAACCCCAATAACCCCTTCCTCCCGTCGGCCGTCTCCTCAGGTGGCCCGACCTTCTCTGTCTGAATGTATGTTGAGCTGAAAGGCCAATTCTTTTCAACAATTGTCAATTTTCCAGTCAGTACCGGAATTGCTGCTGTATTTTATTTCTTAAAATGTTTGTATGTCATTTTGTTTTTGTAAAAAATAGTAATATTTGTTTAGAAAAGTAGACTTTTTACGGCGAAATCAAATTATTCACTGATAAAATTAGGGGCCTACTAAAATATTAAGTTTCTACTTGAAACGTTTTCCAAACTCATAATTCTTATTAAAATCTTGTTATTCTTAAAACAGTTAAAATTTAACATAGTTAGGCATCGGCTTACCATAGTTGTATTCTACAACTGAAAAACAATTGAAGAGTTTGATCTATAAAAATAAAGATACACTTCACTAAAAACTGAGTAAATTATGTTGCAAAGCATGGTTTTTTGTAAATATTTCTTAAAGCTGTTGGATTGTACTCTAAATATTGGTTGTTATGTGGTTAAATATTTAACAAAAGGCATCAATTTGCAAATAAATTTCTATTTCGTATCTTTTTATGTTCGGTTGAAGATTAAAACAAAATAATATTAAATAAACGCCACAACAATTCTCAACACACGCTTAAAAAAGCATAAAAGGATACGTTTTACTGAAAACTAAATAAAACACGTTAAAAAGTAATAGTAAAAAATAGCGCCTGTCAATTTATTTTACGTTTTATAGTTTTGTACGGTTTATTAACTATTTTTAACAAAATAAACAATGATATCACATAAACTATCATAGTTTTATGGCAATTGCAACATAACACACTAATTTCCAAACATTAAAAAATAATTGAAATGTAGCCACTTTTTTATTTGCTTCTGAAGTATGCTGAATGAATTACTACAATACATGAAAATAAAACTACGTGGACAGTTTGGTTTCAAAAAGCAAACATTGGTATGGCAAACAGGTGGTGAACTTTGGTAGTGCCTGTGATTACCTTGGTTAAACCCTGTGATCAACGTGAGTAGCCTTACCTGATTGCCTTGGGTAGCCCCGGTGGTCAACGTGAGTACTACCTGTGATTATCTTTGGTAGGACCCGTGGCCAGCTTGAGTAGCCACCCATGATTACCTTGGGTAACACCCATGGTCAACTTAGATAGTACCTGTGATTATTTTGGGTAGCACTCGTGGTCAATTTAGGTAGCCACCCGTAATACCAGTAATCATTTTGAGTAGTACCTGTGATTGACTTGGGTAGCTCCCATGATCAACATGGTTAGTACCTGTGATTACCTTGGGTAGTACTCTTGGTCCTCTATGGTAATATCTCTGATTACCTTGGGTAGTACCACCATTGATCATTTTGCTTATTATATGTGATTTGGGTAGCTCCCATTGTCAACTTGGATAGAATCTGTGATTACCTTCAGTATAACCCGTCGTCAACTTGGTTACTATCTGTGATTAACCTTGGGCAGCACCCTTGGTTAACTTGGGTAATAACTGTAATTACCTTGTGTATCACCAGTGATCATTTTGGATAATATCTGTCATTACCTTGGATAGCTTCCATGGTCAACTTCGATAGCATCTGTGATTTCCTTTGGTAACACCCATGATCAACTTGGGTGTACTCGTGGTCAACTTAGATAGTGCCTGTGATTACTTTGGGTAGGATCCTTTGTGACTTGGGAAGCCACTCATGATTACCTTGAGTAGAGCCTGTGGTCAACTTAGGTAGGACCTATAATTATTTTAGGTAAAACATGCGGTCAATTTGGGTAGCCACCCATAATTACGATGGTGAACTTGGTTAGTGCCTGTGATTACCTTGGGTAGTGTACCGGGTCTTGGACCGGTACAGTTTCGTTTTTTTCGTCATTGTCTGCCAGGCTGCCTGAGATTCGTTTTTGCCCTGCGTTTTGCGTACTTTGGTGGCCGTTGGCCCAGTTCCGTTTCGTTCCGGGTTCCAGCAGCTTCGGTCAGGTTGGCCTGGCTGTTCAGTTGTCTTGTGCTGCCTGCAGAATTACGTTATGACCAGCTAGACACACTAAAACGTAAGTGTTCATTTTGTAAGTTTCAATATTTAATCACCCTTTTGGTGAAAATAATTTTGTTTCCATCATATTAATCGTTCTTGCTTGTGTTTTAGGGTTTTGTTAAATTTGTATTTTCTTTGTCTAGTTTAGTTAACCTATGTTTGAGCCATGTGCTCCAGGTTACAGGTTTACCAGTAATTGCTTTATTATATCTTGTTTTATTTTCAATTGTAATTCTGTATGATGTTTATTGAGCCTTTTTACAGTTGTAGTTACCGATTTACCATATTTTTTGTTCATTGACTATAACCTAGCCTATCTTTAGCTTTTCATGTTATAACCTATTGCTCATGTTTCCATAGCCTGGTTTTCAGTTTGTCATTTTTAGTTCATATACGCAATTTATTCTTTGGTAATTTGTTAACTTGTAATTGGTTGAATTGTAAGTTGTTAAATATTCCATAGCCTAAAGTTAAGCTTTCACTGTCTTGTTGCTCCAATCATGTATAAGTTTGTCTCTTCATGTTAAGTTTGGCGAAATCATGCACACTTATATTTAGTGGTTATGTGTAATATTTTGTTGTGATGGCTGGACTGTATTTGATGTGCTGTGTGTTGTGCCCTACAGTCCAGGGTCCTTGAGTGGGACTTTCAGCCCTCGGCCTGCCGTCCGGGGATTTTCTACCATCTGCGCTGCCAGCCTGGCCTGAGGACCATGTATAGAGGCCATTGGTGACCCTTCTGCCCCAGCTACATCTTTGGGTATGAGTCTTCTGTCCTCAGGTCAGTGCTTTCCTTGTTGTTTCCCGGCGGCTGAGCTGGGGGTTTAATTTAAAAGTGAAAAGGAAATGGAAAGAAAAAATAAAAGAAGAGAAAAAGTTTGTGGAACTGTTTAATTTGTGGCCTAGGCCTAAACTGGACAGTGATTTTATACCACAGCCATTGGGGACTTATATTTTTTTATTAAAGAGAAAAACTTCTTTAAAATACACAAAGATTTTGTTGATGTTAATATTTATTTATTTATATTTATTGTTATTTAGTTTAATTAGTTTATTTGGTTGTTACATTTGTTTAGATTTTTATATTTGTTAGGTCCCCATTGTTAAATCATGTTATTATTTATTCATATGTTTAGGCCTAGTTATTGTTATTTATTTTTTTGGGTTACGTGTATTAGGGGTGTTTGGAAGTGAATTTTTACTCGAACGGTACCGTGTTATATTTTCTTTTAAATTGTTTAATTTTTAAACTCACCAAAAGGGGATTATGGGACTTTTGCTTAACTCTTAATTCGGAGCTGCCCCGGGATTCCGGCTTACTCCCGGGCCTCGGTGGAATCAAGGGATGTGGGCCAAATTGCCGGCTTAATTGATGATACCAAAATTTTTGTTTCCAGAAGTTTTCTAAATTTTCACTTTTATTTTGGGGTTATCTAAATTTGTTTCTTAATGGTCATTTTTTAAATTGTTAATAATTTGTCTTACGTTTTGGGTGTCTCAGGCCCAACTGCAGATAGGCCATAGGCCATGTAATTGTTAACTTTGGTATTCGTAGAGTTTGTTGTTTTTGTAGCGTTAAGTGTTTTGGTAGCTTTTGTCGTTATATTGTTAAATTTTGTGTGTTTTGTTATTTATTTAACTGCAAATTTGTTGCGGCCTTCTGCCTCTTTTGTTGTGGCCTTCTGCCAAGTTTGATTAATTGATATTTTCTGGTTCTCATGATAATAAATTAGTTTTGCTCAGCTGCCGAGTATTATTTTGACCCTCCAACTGCCACCCGTGATCCCATCGCTCGACTTGTTTTGAGCCATCCCCCGGTTGGCACGCTTTCCAGCTTTGGTGGGGGGATGGGGCTCAGTAGGACCCATGGTCAACTTGAGTAGCCACCCCTTATTACGGAGTAACCACTAGGGGTAAAACCGTAATTAATTTGAGTAGCCACGCCTAATTATCTTGGGTAGTATCTGTAGTCAACTTGGGTATTATCAGCCATTACTTTGAGTAGCACCAGTGCTACAAGATAACAAGTGTGATTATTTTGGGTAGCACCCATGGTCAACTCGGATAGTACCTGTGATTACTTTGCGTAGGACCCATGGTCAACTTGAGAAGACACCCGTGATTACCTTAAGTAGAGTTTGTGGTCAACTTTGTCGGTAGGTCCTCTAATAATCTAAGATATAACACGGTCAATTTAGGTATCCACCCATGATTACTTTGAGTAGCACCATTGGTGAACTGAACTTGTGTAATCACCAGTGATTACATTGCTTAGCACCTGTGGTCTACTTTACTAGCCACTCATTATTGACTAGCCACGAGTGCTAGCCAAGTCTATGACGGTGGATGGCTAAGTTTATTACAGGTACTATGCGAGTTGATCATTAGTGTTAGCCATGTTGATCACGAGTGCTAGCCAAGCCCATTACGGAGGCTGCCCAAGTTGATCCCGGGTACTACCCTAGCTGACCATGAGTTTTAGCCATGTTGATCACGAGTGCTAGCCAAGTCCATTACGATGACTACCCAAGTTGATCAGTGTGGCTGCCACAAGTTGATCACGAGCTCCCAAATTAGGTCAGTGGATACTCAAGTAATTGAACATGCATTAAATAAATACAAAACCAAACCGATCAGAACATCTTATTTCAGCAATATAATAATAGTTGAACAATTTTACTTCAATACACAAGTAACGTACAAAAATGCAAATTTCATACAGTATAATACTTATACTGTATTGATAAAAAATAAGTGCAATATGTAGGCTACGAATGTTATGGTGATCGATTTCGGTAAACTTAAGCTTACCTTAATCGATCACCGTTATATTTGTTCAGTTTATATTAATATTGTATTAAATTCATCTACCAACACATACTATGCTAATTAAGAAAACTTGTTTAAATTAGTATTTTATTAATTCTCTTCGCATTGCATAATTTTTAAATATCAGTTATATCAAGTTTTACCGTCCTAAGTCTTCTCATTGGCTGTTCAACGGAATACATCGGGAGTGGTACGAGGTTCCCAAACACTACCTCGCCCCATGACTTCAAGTTCACAAAAGGATTGCCGCTCCGCCCCGCCCCGTCCCCCGGCTGTCATATTTTTCTGTCCTTGTTACCGTTTAGGTAAAATATTTGCTTCAAAGTTACCTTCTTATAAAATTACAAATAAATGACCTAGCATTTTTTCTACCACAACATTTATGAACTATAATAAATTAATAGTTACAACTTAACATTACTGTATTTATATATTTAAAATAAAACAAAGGCCAATGGTGACAGTGACTTATTATAGAATTACTTATTGCTTTGGTCAAGCCGGAATTATTGAATTAATATTTTAACTGTACGCATTCGTTAATGTAGTTTAACTGATTTATTTCATAAAAATGTTGTATATAGATGATTATTACAGTATTTTTCATGACATAATAAATATTGTGCACTGTCATTACGAATAAAAATGTTATGCTTTACTTTTTAGTTAGATTATATCAGGAACCACATGGGAACGCACATTTTAATTTAAACGAAATAATCCATTCAAAAGTAATTAGACTAACTCTAAGTAATCAGTCTGTAAAATAATACTGATATCAGTCGTCGTAGGCCTACATTGCATCCATCGATGTTAAATTAAATGAAGGAAGGTTTTTATGAATGAAGTAGTAAAATCCATCCGCGACTAAGAAGTTCGAGGTTTCGCCACTTGGATCTCACGAATCACCGCATATTTTGGCAATAAATTACCATGCAGGCATTTGCGCGGTCCAACATTGCGGCTACAGATTTAAAGATATCGATCTGAAACGAAAACTAAATTGAAACCAGATACATTTCTGACTAAAATCGCTTTTTAAAATTTTGATAACAGCTCTAGTTTTATTTTGGCACTAGTTTGAATATTGGGTAACTTCAATACCCTATAAAATCGAAATGAAGGAGAATTCGAAAATTATAAAAAGCGATTTGAGTCAAAAATGTCTTTATCTTTAAATAGATGTTTCATTTATAATTTTACGACAGTAAATAAGGGCAGTATCTTGGACCGCGCAAAGCAGTTTTTACGCTTCTCAGCGCGGGGGTTTAGAGCCCTCTTAAGGTTAGAAGTCATCTTAAGGACGCCAACATTGTTGGAAATAGAGATTGGGAGCAGAAGTCGAGGCTGTCAAGAAGAAACTACCTCATGTATAGTGTGGAATTTTCAGATTTTTTGTGAAAAACTTATTTTTTAAATAAGGCTGACAGCAATATAGGTTAGTATAATATCTTTGGAGTCATGAAGCAGTTTTTAAATAACATTTTTGTTTCATCTCTTATGGCTAAAATGACTACATAAATGTTAGTAACCTAAGTTTTATTCAAGAATTGGCCTTCTGATGGTATGGCCAATTCTTGTCTGAAACATGAAATAGTTTCACCATGATAAAAGAAAAAAAAATTAATTAAATTCCGATATTATATAGTGTGTTAAATTATATCAACAATAACATTTCTGTGCAGAATTGAACTTCTATCAACCCCTAGAGCTCCTATTACACGGAGCAGAGATCTGAAACAAATAATTAAAAGCACTTTAATATAATTCCTAACAGTTCTTGATAATTATGGATCAAGAGTGATATTTTAGTTATTTTGTAACCTTTAGGATTTTCATCCTATCCCAGTAGAAATAGTGCAGTCTAGTAGAATTGTTACAAATGACTATTGATTTTTAAAAAGTTGCTTTCTTTTATGATTTTATAAACCTCTCTTCATTATATTAATGAAAAAAGGAAACCCTATTTCGAGTAGTGCTGCCTAGTATAAACACAAATGGTTTTCATTTTTAAAAATGTTTCTTTTTGATGACTTTGATACACTTATTTTCTTTATTATGAATTCAGAAAACTGTTTAATTTTTTGTTTATTACATTTTTGGGATTTTTTAGTACGATCCATTCTAAATAATATAAATATGTTTGCTGAATTTAGTTCAAGGTCAAATTTGCAGACCCTATTTTCGTGCATCATACTACACACACTTGTATTGACAATAGATTTCATGTCTAGCTATTAATGTATGGACTAAAAGTCAAATTGTAGCTTGACTGTTCTTCCAAATTTGTTCAAGCAATAGAGCACTATATTTAAATCTGTTTGATTTTTGTTTCTATTAGTTTTGTTTTCATAGGCAAGTTTCTTTCAAGGATGTACCGTAATATCACTTTTCAATTCGTGTTAGAGTACGGAATAAATTTATTTGCTTATTCCGTACTCTAACACAACATTTATATGACTTCACATTTAATTATTTCCTTTTTATTGACATTAGAGTTTCTTTTCGCTGATCATGGGGCAGCAAATTAACATGTTGCTGTAGTATGTTTGCTCTGTTTGTCAATTTATCATAAATGAATTTATAGTAAATGCTTTGTTCAATGATTCAAATCATTAAAAAGTACTTGTTGTTCAGTTTGATTATTTAAAAAAAACTTTTCTGATATTAATTAAAACCAATTATGAACAATGTAGTTTACTATGCCATCAGCACATAAATTCTTTCCAACAACAGTCTATCAGTAAATATATAGTCAGCCCGTGCATAATTCAACAAAAATTAATTTATAAAAAATTCAATAGCCTGCTATAATATAATTGGTTTCTAAGTTGTATCTTCGTAATGTATTTAATGTTTGGTATATGTATACAACTACTACATGTTTTCGAGAAGGGAATTTTGTTTTTGTATTATTGAGTGTCAACACACTGACACATGGTTGGCATGTTCCTGGACCTGATCTGATCCGTCATTCTCTCGTTCTGTTTCATGAGTTTCTTTATTCCAATGTTTTGTTACTTACTGACATTGTTAAAGTAAACAAAACTCTCGAGTTTTCACCATTCAACCGAAGTGCTAAAAGTTTAACGGCTTTATAGTATTAAAAGCTAGTATCGAATTGACAATTTGCTACTTAAAAATAATACATCAATATAGGCCTAGATATTTTCTATTCTTCCAAATTTAGCGAGTGATAATGAGCAGTTCAACCGCTGATATGACTGAAAATGACTTTGCCAATCCAGAAAAACAAAAATCAAGATCTTTTTTGAGAGAACGATTTCTTAGAGTTTTATCAAGTGTAAAGGGTAAGTTAAATAACTATTTGTCATAGTTTTACTTCATCAAAAACCATATTTTAGGTAATTAGTTATCTTGATCGGCTATGACAAAACATAACCTTACTGTAACGGGCACATTCCAGTTCAGGTCTGGCTAAAGTGTGGTTCGATTGAAAAAAAAACTCGCCATAATCAGGACAAAATTCAGCACAATTTATGTACCTACACTGCTTTATATATAAAAAATTCTTAATTTTACCTATTATCATAATTTTTCCGCTGAGCAAAAAATCAAGCAAAAGTAATATAATCTTGCACTTCCAAATGTCAGCCAAAAATAATCGACTAGGCCCCTATTCCATAATTCAACAAAAAGTTACTCCTGTAGATTTAAAAGCATCTATCATGAAATTTATCCAGTTCTGGGTCAATTTTAGACAAAGCTTTCTAGTTTGTTAGGTGAACGAGTGTGGAACTGCTTAAATTACTCATTACATTACGTTGCTGGCCTTTTAGTAGTTTGGTATTTGTATTGTTTAGAACAGCTGCTAAAACTGATTTGTTTTCAGTTAACTGGGTGTTGGGTGATTTATACTGTTAAAATGTGTCACCAAAATGCCCGTCAGCTGACTTCCCCTGGCTTAGCATCGGTTGATTAAATCGTTTGCTATAGTGAACTGTTTCACTTAGACGCGATGCACTATACATCAATTTAATTGTGCTTAGTTGATGAATAGAATGGTGTATTTAGATTGTTCCTCTAATGACTGGAAGAAGATAGAATGGAAACTATACAAAGTAGCGTCATTTTCAGTCTATGCATGCTGATCTTAACAAATTTGGTATTTATGCACCATACAAATTTGGAACATTTTGCTTGAAATGGGTCTAGAATTCGCTGTATTTTCACGAGATATGCATTTTATTCTGCGGAAATAACGTATTTTACCGAACAATTTGAAAAAACCAATGTTACAACTTTTAGTATTTTTGTCAAATATTTCCATTAATTTAAATGGTATTTTAATCATTTTTTCTTATTATGATATGTTTTTGTGCTGAATACAAATTTGAAAACTATTTAGGTCTATTACAAATATTTCTCGAGATATAACGAAAAAACTACTATAGCGATTAGCGGCCACTATGTGATCATTATATACAACAACAATTAATCACAAAAATTGAATTTACCTATATTCCCGCCGGAGTGACGGCCGGTAGGCACGGTGTTTTTTTATGTTTAGCATAAAAAAACACGAGAAATAAAAAAAAAGTTGTCAAAAAATAATGATTTTTAAAAAGTTGGTTTTTTCACTATCAGATAAAACACTAGTTTTTCGATTTTTCGGTAAAAAAAACCAGTTTTTCGCTAATGAAATCAAGCTCCTCAAGAGATGTAACTCATATTTCACCACTTTTTCAACATGAAATCTTATTTTCAGAGGTGGCAAGAAAGTGCATAATTACCAAAAATTTAATAATACAGTAGTTATATTTATTTATTGTAATATACCTATAATATCGCTGTACAAGTGTTTAGTGATTTTTTATAGGTATATGTATAGTTCCGTTTTATAGTGATAAAATATTGTATGAAGTAATTTAATAAGGAATGGTGTATACGTTTCTAACAAGAAAATGGTTATAAATATGTAAATAAAGTGTTCTTTCTATTCTTGTATACACTATTTTCACCATTCCAAATTTATATTTGATTTTGAAAAACATGTTTTCGTGGACATTTTAATGCTTACCAGAACTCTAGTAAATTTTTGGTGTAAGTTGTTACAAAAAATATACACATATAAATGCATTTAACACAAACCCTGCGGCTGGGTCAGTACTCACCCGAGGCGAGCATCTGAGAGGGAGAGCTGTGTTAGCGTGGTCGCTTCAGTATGAACAACACTTCATTTTGATAGTATCGGCGTGGCGTTTTTATTTTTGTCTATTGTTCAAGGTATAGGCCTAATGCAGCTTTTACTTTTCTGTAGATACATATGTTATTTTATATCATGAGGCAGTTATTTTCAAGAGAATATGATTTAGGACCTTTTCCGTTAATTCACTACCATTACTTTTTCTGTTACTTCTCTACCACTACTATTTTTATCGCGGTTAGGTTAGGTTAGGTGGCTACTACAGTTGTTCACAAACTGGTAAATCCAATGATTGACTTGCCACCGAATGCTTTCTCTGTACGTATAAGTTCTTGGAAAGCGATAAGAGATAAGGAATACTACTCTTAAAATGATTAGAAACTCCATTGATGATAGTTAACATTTTTGGAATAGACTGTAATGATTTTAGAAAATAGATGGTTTTGAATACTCCTAAATTTACTTTAACATTTTGATGATGAACATAATAATGGTGGTTATAGTTTCTTCATATAAAATACATAAATTATAATAATTTTCGGATATTAACTATGGATGGGCTGGAGTGATAGGAAATTCTAGTGACTTCTGGTCTGATTTCCAGTTAGCAAGAATCTTTTCTCCATAAGTTCAATGTTACATTATCTCAAATGAAGCAAACAAGTCCATTGGTAACCCTTTAAAGTGTTTGTTCATCAGCAAAATTTGACGATTCATCAATAAGAAAAGATTGCAATTTTGAAGGTAGTTGTAATTGATAATGATGAGCATTAAAATGTTGAACAACTATAACGATACAAAAATATTTCAAGATTTTGTAGACGCTTAAATATACACATTTTTTAATATTTCACTATTCTTAAATATCTTCTTGCTCAGTAATAGGCATTTTATGATTAAACATAATATGTATGATATTATTGTATGGTTATGATTTATCAGTGGTGTACATTTAGTTCTTAACTGTATATATAACAAGTGAAATATTTACATTTTAACTAAAATATTTTTTTCAGATTTGGACTGTACTTTGCATCTTTATGATAAATCAACTGTACAAGCAAAATTTGGTGGACCGGATATTGATTTTTATAAGCTTTTTTTGAAAGAATTAGAAACAAAGGCCTCAAAATATCCCCACGTTCTGATGAGAACAAGTGATATTTTGAGAATAGAAATTCCAAAAGGAAGCTGCCAAAAACTAATTGAAGACCAACAAGAAAGTAATGAAATTGAAATTAAAGAAGCTTAAAATGACATTGTGAAATAAAATCAGACAATTAGGTGAAAAGTAAGTGTGGTCATGTGATATTTTGTATGATTCACTATTAAAATGTGTCAATTTTGTTTTTTAACTTTGTGTTTATCATTAAAGACATTTGACATGATAACATTTTATTATTCTTAAATTATTACCAGTGTATATTTAATTATAGTAAGCGCAAAACCACAAAGGAGTGATTCCAGTAAATGTTATATTTTAATCCCTGTGTAATCTTTTAATAGATAGTTGTAATTGTTTAGTATAAGAAAGTTGCAAAATTTCATCATCTTACCAATATTTGAGAATATGGTGAGCATTTTTATGAGTCAATAATTGATATCATTTGTAATGTAGAGGTGGCTATAACTTGCAACTCGCTTCTGTTGGAGGGGAACTGTGGTAGGAGAAGATGTCTGTCTTTCGCTTACTACCCTCCCTACACCCCATTCAGTTTGGTTTTATCTTTACTAGCCTGTATGGATTTATTGTAGTTTGAAGACCTCCTAAATATCATTTTCTGTGCCTAACTGAAACTAAATAGGAAGTCGTGCCATCTAAACGGGAATGATAACAAAAATATTCCTTTAAACACAAATAAATAATAATTCAGTATCTAACTGGTCCAGCTTAATGTTGTGGGCGTTAGGCCGAATTTAGGAGAAGGCAGATGAACGAGAGGCCATTTAAAGTAGCACTTTGAGACATAAAAATTCTTTGCAAAAAGTTGATACAGTACTATAATTTAAAGTTATTGTGCCCAACTGCTTTATCCATTAGCTCTGCATTTTTGTAGTTGATGAAAAGTACAATGCAGTAAAAAAGATATGAAATGTAAGATAAAATACTGTTCAGCTTTTAAAAAGTAAATGTGTTAGAAAAAAAACAACTGCCCTCACTATCGAATCAACCAGACTGAAAGTCACATCTGTGCCGAAATATATTTTAAACATTTGCAGGAAACTGTTGTCATATCCATCAATGTACAGATGAACAGCTATACCTGGTACTTGGGACTGGCGAGTCTGAAAGAGAAGGGGGCGGAAATCCTTACTATTCCGAATCTTACAACGTTGACCCGGGCCACTGCCTTGTTTATTACGGCCGGCCAATGAGTGGTCAAGTGCTAATAAGGGCCGGTCTTCTCTGACTGATGTTTTCAGCCATGAGAGTAAATGATTTCTATTTTGAGCTGCCAGGTTACAGCTGTTCATCTGTAACTGATTCTATTTTCATAGTTGCACTGGGAGCGTTGACATTGATTTTTTTTTAGTCCCATTTCAGATCTCAAACATATCTTTCTATGTTATGTAGTATTGAACTTAACTTTAAGAAAACATCATTTTCTTATTTCCTCTTAAAAACTGTTTCCACTTCAGCTTGACATTGTATATAAGCTGTAGCTTCATGATATTGATCTGTTTTATTTTGCTAAGTTATGTATTTGACAATAAAACCACAAAATTGTGCAGGACTATTTTTAGGTCGAATTACAGGGAAGTCTGGACAATTGAGGGCTGATCTTGTGAGGTTATACTGTAATAAAGAGATTGGTTTATAATTTCTAGCAAGACACGAAGATCACTTGAGTCAGTGATCGTCATTCATATTTAGTTTACCCATTTCTACAAGAACAAGAAAATTAGCCTATAAAAAACATCTCGTTCCCTGTTAATTGTTTCTTGGGAGCTATTTTCTATCTTTAAATGTTAAATTTGTCATGAATTATTCGAATTATATAGTAGTGTAGTCTAGTTTAGATTTAAGATTGATATAACCATATATATATATATATATATATATATATATATATATATAATATATATATATATATATATATATATATATATATATATATATATATATATATATATACTAAATGACAACTTTTATACCTTTTGAGTAGGGTTTTTGTAAAGGCTGATGTAAATAAATAAATAAAGACATCCACTCATTATCCTGGATGGTCAAATTTTTCAAGGGAAGCACTGGATGTTTAAACTTTCTATGGAAGAAATAGTTAAAATTCATATTTTGTAGCCCCTGAGCTGCTTATAAGACTAAATTAAATAATTACCTTCGTCAATCAGCTGGACTTCAATGTCTGAAGAAGGCACTTTGATATCGAAACGGCCGTAACATTTGTTACAAACTTATGAGCTGATTGACGAAGGTAATTATTTAATTTAGGAAGAAATAGGTTTTAGTGAACTATGATTTTAAAATACTTTTCATGGGATTTGATTCTTTGTACATGAAAATTTGTATAAGCGTGGCTGGCAATTAGTATAATTGATAAGCCATAATTAAATGGTTTACTTACTGCACAATCTTGATTACACTTGGTCAAAAATAAAATCCATTTATGTTCGGTTTGAATGATATTTTAAAGTATATTCAGTATTTTAACCCTTAACATGCAGAAATTATTTTTCCCTATTATAAAGTAACGCGTAATTATGTAAAAAACTTAATTTCAATAAAATGCGACGTTAATTTTGTTTAAGTTTTAGTAACATAAAGGAGCATAAAAAACATTGATTTATATTTATCTTAAAATTATAATTTTTAACGCTATTTTACTGTAGATGTACAATTATATATATAATGAAAAGTAAAAATATAAAAAGTTTTCAACAGTTTAATTGAAACCAATAAGCAGTTCGCCATTTATGATACAATAATAACAACAAAATAATTGAAAACTACAAAACAAAAAAAGGACCATAAGTGATGAAAACAATGTGCTTGGGTGCAGCGACAGACCAAGGATATTTCCGTTTTACATGTTTGCAAAGGCAGGAGACGGTGCCGCACCCATGCATGCTCTGATTAGCTGCTCCGTCTTACTTCATTCATAGACGATTTGTTTTTGATAGGCTGAGGGAGTTAACTAAAGACATGTATAAGTTGATGCTGCACTCTAGCAGAAGTTTTTGGAACTATCCTTTACTCTAATGACAGATATATCTGTTTGCTGCTTACAAAGGGTTAAGATGACCACAAAAGCCTGTGTAATCACAACATTTTATGTATAGTTTTCCTTGTAACATTGTGATCTGTGAAAAATTAATAGGCTTTTATCTAAAGACATAGAAATCATTCAGTTCCTAACTCAAAAATTGTTTGATAAAACAGGAAAATTAGCTTCTTCAGAGAGTACCACTAAATGATCTATTTAATATAATGTGAAAGAGTTAGTCAAATGTATAACAAATAATAAAATGAATATCTCCACTTTTATTTTCATCTGTAAAACAACAGTATTTGGCAATTTATATTAATCAACAATAACACATTTCACATTTGGTACTACTTTAAAGAAATTATCTAAGGCATGTGGGTAAATTAAAACTGTCATAAAATATGGATGATTAGTTTTCCAATACAAATAAGCAAATAATTTCGTAAGAATTGACAATATAAAATGTAATAACAAGTCTATAAAGTTTATAATAATATTAAAAACAATAAGGTTATAGATAAAATAATGAAACAGTTACAAATTAACTATCCAGTTTAAACTTAATTATATTTACTAACAATATTTACAATATGTTACAGATTAAAGAGGTATTTTAAGTACTGCACATTTATTACCGCTTATTATTGCATAAAGGAGTTTTCCAACATCAGTATTAATAAAAACTTGTGTAAAAGGTTTTCTGAATGAAAATGTATTTTATAAACATAAAAACTATTGTAAATTAATTTTAGCATTGGCTGTTAATAAATAAACCATTTATTAGCTGTTCAATAAACTATGTTAACATCCTCAGACCACTTAATTCTTCCATGAATTCCTTTGAGGATAGCAAATATGGTTTACAGAAATAATCGTAGTACTGAAATAATTGTCTTTTGTAAACCAAACATTTTTTTGTGCACATCCAGCAAAATTTAAGATTTAGCTAGTTAACTACCTTGTAAACATTTACATGGGCTTGGCATTTCCCTTCTAATGCAATACAAATTAATATAGTGTACTTATACTTTTATCCTAGCTTATTTAGATGTAATTTTCTTTATTTTATAAGTTTACTAACTAACAAGTTATATATACACAGTTTTATATACATAAATAAAAATGCTTAGCTCACAATTTTTTTTTATGGATAGTAAAAGTAAAATACTGTCGACGCTCTATAAGCCGACACCACTCCATGTCGACACACCACATACTACACATTCAGTCATTTTATAACAAAATACATTTCTTACCTTTAACCAATTTATGTTTTTATTTATTATTACCTTTAACCAATTAAAACAGTCCTTCTGCATTGTATTTGCATTTTAAGAAAGAAGCATTTAGTAAAGTTTCTCCTAAGCTTCATTTAATATACGTACATTACACATAGAATATGCACTACATATAGCCTCTTTGTAATCCAATAGGATGTTGGTCCTGTAATCGTCTGATTATAGAGCGTCAACTTTATGTATTGAGGGTGAGTAAAGTTTGTGTTGCAGCTTTCATAGGAATTGGTATTAGTTAATACCCCTGACAAGAGCAATGGTATGAAAATGGATCGAGTAAAATTGATATTGGGACTTTTAAGTAGTACTATGATTATTTGCTATCATAAATGACTGTCAGGAGACGAAAGGCTGAATTGTTTATTTTTTTATTTTTATTTAAACTTAACTCGTCAGTTCACATGGGCTTGCAAGCCTGTGTGTGAACTTTTCAAGAGTAAAGTACCAGCCGTTGGCTCATAGGGGACTCGTATCTTGGACCTTTCCCTCCACAATCTGAAGCCTTAGCCACTGAACCACCACACCGGTATTTTGTTATGACAAGTATAGTATTGTTTGAGTTACTTATACTAGTTGAAAGCCATTTAAAATATGATTATAGCTTTTGTTTCTTGGACATCGTTCTTTAATTCATCACTTCATTCATCAGGCAGGCTCAATGGTTACATAAATAAAGTTCCAAAATAAGGAACAAACAATCTTTAGCATCGACAATATTTTTACAATGTGTGTTTTAATTCTGAAATGATATTACAATCTTACAAATCAGTGTTAATATAAGGGTGTGTTTGACTCAAGATCTTAAAGTTCAAAGCACGCACCAGATTTATATACCTTGGGTAAAAGGATTTCTTAAGGAAAACTTTCTTATAATATTCTGGCTATTTTAATATGCTCATACAAAATTAATGGATAGAAATAATAGTTCTTATTAACTATTGGATGAAAGTGGACTGTTATCCATTTAACTTCATATTCAATCTACATAGTTCATGCTGTACATGTAGTTTACATGTACATGTAGCTTACATCTGTAACCCAAGCTACAGTTAGTACATGTAGCTTGGGTTAGGTTAGCTTAGGGGCTAAGTGTTGTGGGGAATGTTGATACTAAGTACTGGTCTCAGTAGTTGCTATCTTGAGAAGTCTAGGGTGTCCGTCGTTAGGGATGGCATTTTGTCCGATGATATGTAAAAATGCACAATTTTTATTTCACAATAAGCTGTAGTACCTATTTATTTTCCTCTGAGGCAATACAAATAAACCCATTTCTCTAATATTTTCAACAATAAAGATTTACACCATCTGGTTTAAATGGTAGTTTACACCATCTGATTTAAATGGTAGTTTTCACCAGAACCATAGAATGGATACAGTAGAGTCCCACTAATCAGAACTTTGGTAATCCGAAAATCTTCTTCATCCGAAACAGAAATTGACAATAGATTTTGCAAAAATTAAAATGTAGTTACTGTAAGAACCACTACTTTATATAACAAATTTACAAGAAAATACTATTTCAAGTATTTAACTATTAAAACTATTAATACACTTTTCAAATATTACTTTGTTTTAGAAATATCAGTTACATTTCTTTGCTTTAAAGAAGAATTCCTATCCCTCGAAACTAAATAATGCCAGCATCTCAAAAGATGATCAAACGCAGCCGGTACGTCTGTATGGGTTACAACAAAACTGAGATACATAAACACACGAGTTCGGACTGTTGATAAGAGACTGACAGTGGAAATTTTGAACAGTGCTGTCTGAGGTAGTGTGAGAACGCCAGAAATATGCACATGACTTCCGTCAGTTGATTACGTGGCCTAGTGGAGAATGCAATGGAATCAAATAGTGCTGGGGCCGGGATCGATTTCCACTAGTGACTCCAACTTTTTGTATTGAAAAGCGGTGTTTGATCTTACATCTCAGTAGAATGTATTCTTCTATTAAAGGGTTCATTTTATTTTTTATAATCATAGGCTATTATTGCTTTCAAAACTTAAGTACTGTACATAATGTTATACATATTATTTATGTTATGTTTTATCAAAAGAGTGTTTTAAGAAAATATGGTAATCCCAAATGGGTTTGGTCCCAATTACCGGGACTCCACTGTATTCACTGTTAAAAACAATCACAGTTGGTATTGTTTCCTACAATTCCAGTAAACCTCAATTTCAAGTGTAGCTGTTTTTCTGTTTCTGAAATAGTCCAATTAAGATGATTTAGATAAACCTGTTTGTATGAATTCAGCCTATTAGTGTAGAATTTAACCCACATTATAAATTTTGTAAGAGTTTTTTAATACATTAAAAATTAGAACAGCCATAAGGATTGATCATTTTGAAGTGTCATTTTCTTCTATCTAAAACAAGTTGTCTTTGTTAACAGTTTTAAAATTATAACCGTCTTTACACAAGTTAGAGTATATTCAACTTATTTTGGTAGTACAGAAACATTTTATATGTTTTGAAAGTGAAATGTAAAAAAAACTAAAATAATCATTAATATATTCAACTAGAGGGTCTAACTTTAAATTAAAAATTGTTGCCTTCTAATGTTAAAATTAAAAATAATTATGGTTTCTCAGTGCAAATTATAATGTCTTCTGACTGCTTACACATTTCATATTGAATGTCTCTTATATAATATATATCCTTGGTTAAAATTAACGAGCTTGCACACCAAACATCATGTTGACAAACTTGCTATAAGTCCAGGTACGCTTAAACAATTACTGTTTCTTTCTTGATTACGTATTCACTACATTTTCAGGAACTGGTTTGATATCACTTTTTTCATTAGTCGTTGAAAGGACTGAGTTTTTGTTTGAATCTTCTTCGTCATCCTCATATAATTTCAAATTTCTTCCTAAGTAACATACGAGGACGTCAAATAAAACCCCTATCAGGGTTAAGCCTGTAACAATAAATAAATGTGAATAGTAATTTTATGTTTACATGCAATAGAAAAACAATAACAGTTTAGTTTTATGTAAAACAATAACATATAATAATTTTTTTATCTATGATTAATAAAAGCTCAATTTTATTAGATAGTTCGACTACAGTTCAGCCACTTAGATTGGGACCTAATGAAAGTATCTGTACGAGATAAAGTTAGTCATGGAAGTCAGTGGAAAATAACTCTTCTACACTGGACTGACTTGCCATTGTACTACTTTAACATTTTATCATCATGGATACACCGTGACAAGCACCGCCCATGAGGTCATTGTGCTAAGTTACTATTGGCTAGCCAGGTACGAGGTCGAGACTGAAATCTAGTACAGCTGGAACATGGCTTAAAGGAAAAAGAAGCTGAAATGGGAGTAAGGAATCAGCTGATGTAAGATGGTTTGTTGTCATTACCAAATTAAATTGAGGTTATATTATAATTTAATTTGCTATATTGTTGTGTTTTTGTTTTACAAAAATTTAAATAACTATAATGTAATTAAATGTTAAGTCACCTACTTTCAAGTTGAAATAAAATTTCTTTCTACTTACATTTACATTTTACAGTTTAATTTACATACAAAAATGTTCACTGTCCCCACTCCAAACATGAAGTTTTTGTCATGCCAACGAGAGACGGAGTAGTGGAACGTTTCTCCTCCACTGCTGTAACCCCTATATGCGCTATATTCAACACGCAGGTTGTTTTCTACCCTGCCCAATAATTGTTACTATTTTTGTTATATTAGACTTTCCAATTTCAAATATAATATATAACTGTAATAAAAATAGAGTGTAAATAGTATCTAAATAAATGAATTTTATTATTTTTTTTTTATCATTACCTTGCGTAATGTGCAACAGACCATCTCTTAAGGATAATTACTTTATTAATTGCTCTTTGACTTAATACTTAAAATACGTGGCGTCTTAGAAAATAAATAGGAATTGTCTTATTTTTTAAAGACAAGAAATATATGTTTTCATCTACAACAATGTTAGCACCTACCAACTAGTTCCTATTAAATATCATGCATTCATACCGGCACTTTTTTGATTCCCAAGTTCTCTGGAACTTGTTCACTGAAATGTCATTTTGCTGATTCAGGGAAAGGATTTTAATTTTAAAAATTATGGCAATTTAAGATTCTTTTTATATTTGAAAAAAAAAAAAATAAAGGCTGAGGCATCATTAATATGTTGTTTTTCGTCAAAGATTCATGAACAAGTAGTGACATTTTCACACCAAAACATCTAAAAAACTTGCAATGCATGAGCCACCTTCATCATCATTTTCTGTGATAGTGATAAGGTGACGTTTTATATTCATGTTTTTAATTTTTTCCATGGTTCATCAATTGTTGAGGTGCTGGAGAGTCTAGAACCATTTTTATCATTAAGTGGGCTGTAAACCCACGCACTGAGAATCGTACAAACCGCTTTGCGCAGGCGCAGATACTGCCTTTATTTACGGCCATAAAATTATAAATAAAATATCTATTTAAAGATAAAAACTCTTGACTAGAATCGCTTTTAACATTTTAGAATTCATCTGTATTTTGATTTTATAGGTTATTGAAGTTACCAAATATTTAAATGAGTGCCAAAATAAGACTAGAATGATTATTGAAATTTCAAAAAGCGATTCTAGTTAGACATTTATCTCTCTAGTTTAGTTTTAGATCGATATCTTCAAGGTTCAGCCGCAATATGTGACCACGCAAAAGTCTGCATGGAATTTACTGCCCAAAATCTTCCCTTCCAAAAAAAATTACGTAATTCCAACTTCTCAGTGTTGCATGACTTCTATATTTTCATCCCTCTTAACAATTTCACTGCCTTCTTGGAAATGCTTATAACGGCACTTTTGCTAGTCGTGAACCCGTATTTCCCCTAATCAAAAGCAATATTCAACATTTTAAACTTTTTATTTTTCATTCTTTTTTATAGCAAAATGTAATGCAAATTGTGCTATTCATTTTTTAAACAAATAAATAAGCACTCACACGGAAACATAGGCAACCTTCTTCTCAACTTACAATAGACTTGTTATTCAATATGGTACAACAATGTGTTGTTATTAAGACTTGTATCAACACAATCCTATGAAAATTGTGCTGATTCAAATTTGAGGGTTTAAAATGTTGATAATATCAAGGTTCAGCTTATATCAAGCTTAATCTGACCTGTACCAATTGCAAAATATCAAATTTCCTGTTTCTTTTTTACCACATCTTGTATAACAGTTTTAATGATAATTTATATATACAGTATTATCAATTGAATATAGTTAAAACAACCTGTAGTGTAAAAACTGTTCAGTCCTGACCAAAATAATACTTACATGCTGATGTACTGTTGAGTAGGAACCTTAAGTTGTCTTTGTCATAGAGCCAGCAGTTTCCCCTTTTACCACAAGACTCATCCCAAACCAAGCAAGTTGAGTCTAAAATATAAAAACGTAAAATTTCTTTTAATGTTGTATGACAATGAGATTATTATATGTTGACACGTACTTCCATTTCGTGTTAATAATTTACTAAAATGCTATTGAAAGTAAGAATAGTATATGAAAATCATATATTGTAGATTTAATAATAAACATACACTAAGCCTGTTTAATTTTATAAATTATGACTATCTCAGTACAAATTGATTGTTGGATGACTATGAAAAATTCTTATTTTTTGAACTCATGATTTTTGTTTTTTTAAGATCTATTTTAATTAGTTATTAAGCCAGGTGTTTGTATTACAAATAATAAAAATTTAAGCAAAGAGGTTTTCATCTTTATTTAAACATCATTTGGTTCAAATGTAATAAAGTTAAAGAAATGTAAAACACATTATATTCTATATTTTTCAATTTAGTTAAACTATGGTAAGCGTTAAGCCAAAAACATGTCACCAAAATAACTTAGCTCCACGTTCTTAGTGGTTGAAGGTTTTCATGAAAATAAGTATGATATAACAATTAATTAAAAACAAATTGATATTAACTGGCAGAGACATGGTATGTAAATATTTTTTAATACTGACTATCCACTCAAGTAGGATATCAAATTAAAGACATTTTTCTCTTGAATCCAAATATACCACTGGGATTCGATTTGGAAAAGGGCAAAATGAGGGACCTCTTCCTCAAAAACTAAACAGTGTCCCTAACTAACAGTACTAAAATAAAATGGCCAAGTGAAGTATCAAACCATATGTAGTTTTCTCCCAAATCTGAATATACCATCAGATTTTGGAAGAGCAAGGCTCCACGTAGTAAATAAATATATCCCAAAACAAAAAATATGTAATGTTAAAATAACACACTCATGTGGTGTATCATTTTAAAGGTGTATTCTTCTCTTGATTCCTGATATACCATCAGATTTTGGGAAAGAATATGGTAGAACAAGAAGAAACATGGGGATGTAGGCAGAGTTCTCTGGTGAGGTCACAGGCTGAAATCCAGAAAGGGGCATAAGACAGAGTTTCCTGACCAGAGGCAGTAAGCAAAGCATCCCCTCACGAGGACAGCAAGTGATGAGTTTGGCACGCAAAGTGAGCAGGGGTGTGCTCTAGTTAAATATTATAAATACAATAATGCTAAAAAGGATTATACTTAAATAAATGATAATACTTTTTATGATAAAAGTGATAAAGTGCAGCCCCTTTGCCATTACCAGGTTTAAAACATGGCCCAAAATCATAAAAAAAATCAATTTAGGAAATCAGTTTCATGTTGCAGGAGGCAGTTCTCTGAACACCACCATATATGGAATCTTAAGGTTACCCCACTTACAAATTTTTCACTGGTTTTACTAGGAGTAAATTTAATTCATTATTTCAACATTTTAATTACTCCCCTATCATGATAATCAAACAACTTGGACGGAATTTCCAAGTGAAAATGATTCCTAAATGCATGTATGATTTCTAATATTTTGATTGCTTGCTCTTGAAAACCGTAACAAGTTACCTTTTCTCATTCAGGTAAATAATAAATAATATATTTTTACACAAGGAACTTCATTTATTTACTATAAAATGTTTGCTTAAATAAAAAGGTTAATTTTTTCAAAATTATATCTTAGTGACGACGTGGGCTACGCAGTAGATGGTGGAAACTACAGTGATTCGTCTGACTGTATTGTCATCTTTCATTTTGTATGGAATCAATCACAAATCCATCACCTGTTTGAATCGATCACGAATCCCCATGCGAGTGTGTGGTGGTGACCACTCAAAGAGGTGAGATCGTAAAATTACATCAGAAAGGTTCTTGTCACAGTCAGCTGATAGCTAGTCTTAAATTAGTCAAAAATGGTAGCCATCTATGTTACTGGTTTAGGTGGTTTATTTTGTTTGTTCTTTGTTAAGAATCTATTGTTTAATAGAAATATGATTTGGGTCCATACACCTCCATTTAAAGTTTGCCAGATAGGTTTAAAAGAAGATGTAGTGTTTATTTATATCTTCTCCTGATCACAAGCTGTAGCCCAACTGTATGCTAGGCTCTGTACACCCTATAATTGACAGAGGTGGTAGGATAGTAGAGTGTGACATTTGTAGATGATATTTAAACTAGTTACCTATCATTGAACCAAACATGATTGGTCCCGGGATGAAGGCAAACAAGCTGACCATCAGAAGCCCCAGGCCTTGAGCAAATGATTTGTCTACTGCTTCCACAGCTCTGAAATTATTGTAATAAATTAGAACATAGACAAGTTCATGAATTTACTTTATTATACAACAGTTTTCATGAGACATTGCTAATAATTTATATTTTACCAGCTGTTTCAATAATGACTTTCTTTTTACTTTTCAAGCTTCTGGTCAGTCTTTTCACTTGTGAAATTGCTTTCATTCTAGCTCAATTGATGTTAACAGTCAAATTAAGGTCTTTGTTATAGTTGGCAAATGATTTTTCTATTTTTGGATAAGATTGACTAATTATCTTTAAAGAACTATACTTATAATTAATTGATATAATATCTTTTTAATCTTCCTAGGGTAGAACACAGAATAAAACGTACATTTTGATGTACCTTTTCTATGAACGTTAAGACGTACAGTAAAATGTTGCGTGTAAACCGCCCTTTAGTGTAGTTTGCTGAGCGGAAGGAAAGCTCTGAGGCCATTCCTAGATTGCACTTCAACCTTTGGTTTATTGTGCTCCCCTGTTGACTACTAGAATGGGGTACCTGTTCCAAGCGGCTTAGTCAGCTGTAAAATATTTTTCTCCAGACTAGCTACCATTCTACCCTTTAAATTGAAGCTGAATTTCAAGCCAAATGATGCAATATAAAATAATATATAAGATAATATAAGAAGATGATATGAAGATATTATACTAATGTATATAATAATAATTAATTACTGTAAGTAGTATAGTGAAAGTTACAGTCCTATGCTATAAAATTATAATTATTGCGTAGTATATTTTAAGTTTTACAAACATTGTTTACCTGATAATTAACTTATCATAACTTAATCTCTGATATTGTCACTTATTTTCTTGACCCTTATTTTAAACAATGATTTTGATAATTTAAAAAAAATTAAGACTTCCACTTATATCACTACACTCTACTGTGGTTCAAATAAGTTCAGAGGGATTCTGTTCAATTAAAACAATTTAGTCATATAAGAAAGAACTGTTCGTAGCTTTCAGCATCCCAAGAAACTTCCAATAATCATTATTGATGAATTTAATGTTGTGTAACTTATTGGCTATGATATCTTGGCACACTTGATCACTGGATCACATATCCAAACATCTGGAACTATTAAACCAATTTTCGATTGAACCATTATATTCATAAACCACTTGTGTATTATTTATAAACTTATAGATTTAGGTAAGCTTCCACTATATTTGGCTCTGGAAACTTCCATGCCAGAGGAAATCGCATTCATGAGCAACATTTCTTCTGAACATCCTTGAATACAGCATTTGTGTAAATTCTATCTCAAACGTAAATCGTTAAAGATTTACATTTTGTTAGTCTGTGAATAACTGTTACATTAAAGATCCAACAGTCATTCGTTGGATGAGTCCTTTGTAAATTTAGGATCAAAATATGATAAGCCCCTCCTGTCTAGAGATTGGGCCTGGGAATATCTAGCATATTATTATGGGGACTGCTGTGTTTAGAGCAAACTGCCCAACTCTTCGTAAAATATGGGCAAGCTGTCTTGGGAGTTGTTTGGAAAAATTACCAATGAAAAAAGCAGAATAACATTGTCCGAAGTGTTTCGAGGTTTTCAAAAATCCTGCGATGGAAGAGTGTATGAAAACAGTTTGGTTAAGACATAGTTAAGTGACAAGAGTAGGTAACTATCACATAGTACAGGCACCCCTCACACAAATATAGCAGTATCCAAAAACGAAATACACCAAAATGTACACCAAGACTGCCACAACAAGCGATGAGCAACACAACTTTCCCGGGCAATGGCTAGCTTCACCCTGAATAAATACATTTCAAGGTGCATTGTTACATGTGCACCGCCAAGCGTGCCATAGCAGCACTACATTGATCAATGTAGCCTGCACGGGACGTGTTAATCAAGGTGACAATCGACCTCTGTAATTAAGTGTCAATAGACTAGGTTTAACACACTTAATTCTATCTAAGAAAGGTATTTGTATAGTTTTGTGAAATATCTGACAACTAATCTGGAGTACACAATTTTTCTTCCCTCACCTTACACAAAAAGTCATGGTAATTACGAAACATCACTTGCCTGTAATTGACTAGAATATTGCCGATCTTCCCTGAACTACCGAGGCTGTGCATCAGCATTGTAATACCAATGAAAATAATGAAGTTGTTGTAGCAGTTGCTATGGCAAGCTCCAGTTTTCAGGACAAGGTCTTCCTTTCTCTTGATCGTTGATAAGCTTACAGCTGTTAAGACATCATCAGGAATACAGGAACAATTTGTATACGTCTGGAAAATAATATTTTTAAAATAAAGAACAAACTGAATTTTGATTCTTACATAAATTTAGTAAAAATAGCTTGAAAATGTATGCAAAACTATGAATGTGCTTTGTTTTAAATTAACATAAATTCATATTCAGGGCAATTCAGGTCAAGTGACCATTCAGCATATAAAAGAAGACTGAATAATCGTCAGTTTATCATATCTGCTTCTACCCTCTTAAGGACTATATGGTAAAAATGTAATAATAACAACACAATATTTACTGAGGCTGAGTGAATGAAATGAAAGCTAAAAAAAGGATACTGTAAAGATGTTTAGATATCAAAATATAACCATTATTTTTGCAGTTCTGCACTAATAATCTCATAGGTCTCAACCAAGTTTATTTGTGTTTCATGATGGTTGAATACTACACTGTATTGTAGTATTTTTCTCCCTGACTGGTTATATTTAATCGTGTATGATAATATTTTAAGCGCCCATTTTGATGTGGGAGAACCTGCGTAGTAGGGAGGTGCACCCCGCTTCAAGATCTTATTGAATTCTTTAATTAGTGCCTCCTGACGTCTTATTTCTGGAGGAGCTATATTGCACAGCGCCGAGAGCCAAGGTAGTGAAGTTGCCATGAGAGTGCCACTAATAGAGCTCATGGCTCTTTTAAGTTTGAAATCAGTTGCTTTAGTATGTGCGCTAATCAGTTGAAGATATAACATTTCTCGCCCAGTACTAGCTGGGCCATAGCGTGGAACAGTTTTGATGGACTAAATAAGTTCCTTATTAACAATCCGTAGGTGGGATAAATCTCCCTCGTAGGAAATGGACACTGTTGAATAGTTTCCAAACTGGCGTGGGTTTACATCTACTGGAAATATAAATAGGGATTGACAGTAAATCAGTCATGTTATTGCGGGGAGTCTATCTAAACAATGGTTAGTTATAGAGTGCCCCATAGCTGCTCTTTTACGGAGGGATTAGCTAGCATGAATAAAATCAGTTAGGAAATGGCTTGATGGATTGGATTTAGCTTTGTGACAGGAAAATGTTTTACTAATATCACATGACTTTTGGATTTTTCTAAATACTTATGACAGACTTTATATATATTTTTAATTAATAAACGGTAGCTGACAAGAAACTATACGCTGTATACATGATAATTTACTTACAATAGGAGTCTCTGAGTAGTTGGCCTGTATGCAGCCAGCGTGGCAGGCTGTATAAAAGGTGAGCTGTGCTTGCTCTAAACACACGGGATTGAACTTGAGGCTCCCACAGCCACAGTCTGTATTGCATTCATCGACCAGGTTCAATCTGCCAAGCAAAGTTTCATAAATACTCTTCACCTTTTAAAATTTTTATACTGTTTATTACTTAAAACATTTTAAAATAGAATAATTTTACTTTAATATCGTTTGGGTCTTGGTACTTTTAACGATAATTTTGTAATGTCTAGACCCTTCATTTACCTGACCTTTCATAAACATGTTAAATGATGTTCTTAAGTATTGCTTTCCATTATTTTTGTCGTAAAAAGGGTGTAACTATCATTACAAAACTTCACCCAGTTTCTTATTTAACAAACTGCCTATGTTCACAAAACTATAACCGCCTAAATCCATTTACATATTTATTAAATGCAATACATTATATTGTATAACATTTTTGGCAGTTGTTGTAAGTTAACTAACACTAAAAATCTTCAAAACATAAAATTTATTGCGTTTTATATAAAGACAACTATTTTCCATTATCTTGTAAAATTAAACATCACATAGGCTGAATGTAACTTAGCATACAATATTCTACATAATGCAGTATCTTAAATGGATTATTTAATTCTATATACACATAATTTCCCTACAATTATTCAAGATAATTATGTGCATACAAGAGGGTTCTTCATAAAGAAAGTCCAGCAATATCAAATTGTTAACAAAGTTTTTAAAATTGTAAAATAAAAGTATGTACCCGTGGTCTTCTTTCCTGAAGCCAACCATGTTACTATCTTCACAACTGAGAAAGATAAATGAAATCTCCCCAAGGATGAAAGAAATGCCAACAATGACATTCCAACTAAGCAGGTACGTGGGTCTTGGTTTGAACTTTGAGATTATCGCACCAGATATCAGGAAGCCAGATGTCATTGATAAAATTGCTGTTGGTCCTGAAAGCAAATTATGTTTGAACATCAAGAAACCTGTATGTTTAATGTAAATCTGAAATGTTTTGTTAATTTATGTCATCGAGGCATGATTGCATGCTGCTAGAAAAGGTAACATAAATATGGGGAGGAGCAACGAGTATTAATACTTTTATGTGAAAATTGAATGTGTCTAGAACATTTTCTCACATGGATATTTAACTATAAATAGGTTGCTTATAAAGCCACCTACTGAATAGATTGGTGTGAGTGAGATGCACAGAGTGGTGGAAGTGAGACAGACTACTCTTCCCCCACTTTGTAATTACATTTAAAAACTGTCATGGCAACCAGGATGATGGTAGGCTGCTTGCTAACAGCGCAATAGCAAGCTTACTGTGTCATTAGCAGCAGTGACCACTGATTGGATAGATTAACACCAACGAATCAAACTTTGAACGATTAAATTAAATCATTATATATAGTATTCTAATAGCAATAACATAACGAATAACAAAGTAAACAATAAACAGCAGATAAACAAAATGATTTAACTATTATTATATAGTCCCTAAAATATAATTTGTTTAAATTAGCTACCTATGATAAAGCTGGCTCCAGCAGCAGTCTGGTGAAACTGAACTTCCAGATATTTTGTAATATAGGTTATGTAGGCAGAGCCTCCGAGAATATAGAAGACTCCAGACAGGATGTTGGCCATCAGCAGTTTGTTCTTCAGGAGGCGATTTAGTGCTGCTGGAAACTCTGAACATATTCAAAACATAGTTAGTGGGAAACTCTCTTCACGCAAATTAATACAAAAACAAAATTTGTTTGGTCGTTATGCAATTGATTTACTATATAAATAAATTAGACTCAAATTCAATAAGAACTACTATACACCCTTTAGTCAATAGTCAAAATATCTTTATTCATAATATCACATGAAATGTGTACAAGAATGGTGTCAACGAAACTTAAAATAACTATATATAAGATAGAACTAAGTCTAACAACACTTTAATAGCAGGACTACTTTAGTAAAGTCAAATTACTTTAAAATAAAAAATTCTTGTAGTGAATACAAGGGTTTAGGTTGTAAAAAAACCTTTAATTCCCTTTTGAAAATCAATTTGTCATTTATATTTAATATTCTAATGGGCGGACTATTATAGAAACTCACCCCTGCGTACGAAGGTTTCTTTTCAAGGAATTTCAACCTGTGCACCACATGAGAGATTTTGTTATTATTCCGCGTTTGATAACTATGGTGTGAGCCCAAAGTATGAAAATCTGATAAATTATTTTTAATATGGAGTATCAGCTGAAAGATATATTGACTATAAATCGTCAGAATACCAAGTTTTGGGAAATATTCTCTTGCTGAGTCTGCCCAATTAAGACCAAATATTATTCTAATTGCTTGTTTTTGCAGATGTAATATTCTATTTAGATTCTCAGAAGATGTTCCACCATATAATATTAGGCCAAAAGAAATGTGCGAATGAATGAGCGAGCAATAAATAGTTTTTAAGGTCTCCTTGCTACAAATTTTAGACATTGCCCTCAAAGCAAACAATCCGGATGAAATTTTACTACATACTTCATGAATGTTCCAATTTAAATTTCTATCTATTTCTAAACCCAACAGCTTTGTATTTTCTACTTCTTCCAAACTTTGTTCACCCAGAAATATACTTGCTTTGTTACATTCTATATTTTGAGAAGTTGAAAAAAAAACCCTAGGATGTTCGGTTCTTGAACAAAGACTTTTTAGGAAGTAACAATACTTACAAAATCATGAGATTGTAAGTGAAATAAGGTAGTGATAAGTATTAAAAGAATCAAATTTAAAAAAAAAATTAATTTTTAAATTCCAAATACCTTATTAAAGAATCCCTTGAAGTATATTTTGGTGCCAATGTTTTCAATACTATATCAAATGACTTAGTATACTTTTTATCTTTTAAATTATATTAATTTGTTCTTAAATTTAATTTTTAATATAAATTTGCACTGAATTGTTGTGTGTTAATGCAAATTGGTCGCAGACTTGGGCTCAAATGTTGGCAATTCAAATATAATTAGAGTTCCTGAATATCGTGAATAAGAATTTCATCAAGCTTCTGTTAATGTTAAAAACTTTAAATAAAGAATTGTGACTAAACAAAATAACTATAAAAACAATGTTTAAAAACATAAATTTAATGCATGTATGCACATTGTAAGATACAGAAAATATGCAGCTTAGAATTCTGCATCCTTCATGTGGTGGCCCTATTAGTTACTAATCCCGGCTGGAGTCCTTAAAAGACTCCTTGGTAGCGAGCTGCGGCACTATCAATATCAGCATCAGTGTAAAATTGTGAACACCCTTAATTGGGTAAGTAGCCCCCTTAAGCCAAGGTGTAAAGCGACCCGTGCTGATGGCTGAGTGGCACTGGGGGGTAATTCAGTGTCTTTAATGGAGCCTGCGGGGGTTTGGCAACCCCTCGCAGTAACCTAGCCTTACCCGACCATGCAGACAATCCTTTCCCTAGCTAATCGTGGGACCGAATGGCTGAACAAACCAATCCTCCCTCTTTTACTGTTTCGGCAGATGACCAGTCCAAGACCAATGAGGGCCTGGACACCAACATAAGCATGGAGACTCTTGAGGCCTCCAGCTCAAATGTGGTAATGTCTGGGCTGCTGGCGCTCCCTTAGAGGAGTGTTTCCTGTCCAGGTGCTTCCCACACCTCATCTGGGAGGGAGAATGTCCGACAGGGAAGAAGATGACCTCCTGAATTAACTGGCTGTCACAACTGAGAAACTAAAAGTGAAGTCCAAGTTGACTACAGCCGAAAGGAAAAGAGCCATCAAGGCCAAGTTTGCTGCTGAAGGCATCTCATGGAACCCTCAAAAGTTCAGTGGGAGCCAGAAGCGCAAAAAGAAGAAGAAGAAGGGGGAGACACCGTCAGCTGACGAGGTAGGTGGGGTAGGAAGCAGAGGAGAACTGACTCCACCACTCCTCCCTCCACCGAGGGCAGTCGGAAGAAGCCTAGGCAGGGTCAGGCAGGGTTTCTACTTCAGCTGGTCCAGCCCTGACCTTTAAAGACATGTTCTCAACCTTGAAGGTTGCGGTGGCTCCCTCTGACTATCCCTGCTCTAAGCTCACAGGAGCCCAGGGTGAGGAAGTTGAGGATTGAACTCTTCGATCCTCCTCCGGACAGTCATCATCAATTCGAAGGGACATACATGGAGCGTGGCACACTCATAGTGTCATGCTCCAACGAGGCTACAAAAGACTAGAAAGGAACGAGACTACGTTCCTTAACGTAGTCTCCACACTCAGCCCTCTAAAGGGAGGTGTCAGACTTATTGCTGGTGACAGGAAGAAGATCCTGAAGGCCACCAAGGTACTCATAAGAGTGCCTTGCAAACTTTTGGGTAGTACTCCTGAATGCATCATCAAGATGCTTGACAAGCAGAACCCTTCCCTGGAGATGGCTGAGTGGAAGCTTCTTTCCACCAGAGAGGACCCCAAAGGTTTTACCTTTGTGTTCCTCGTTTATGAACAGATCTTGAATTCTATCATAGCCTCGGGAGGGAAAGTGAATTTGGGCCTCTGGAAGGTGTTGCTTGTGATCCTTCAAAAGGAAAGCAGTGATGCTCAGGGTCCTGCAGGCCAACCTCCACCACAGTAAGGCGGCCTCTGTGACCTTATGCACCTTCACCAGCAACAACTATGGTGTTGATCTTATCCAGGAGCCCTGGATCCATCAAGGGCGTATCGCTGGACTGGGAGACTCTAAAGGTAAGCTAATTTCATGTATCTACAACAATATGAGAACTTGTATTCTAATTAAGCAGGGGATGCAGTGTATAATAATCTCTGAACATTATTCCAGGGATATAACCGCCATTCAGCTGAGCTGGTAAGGAGGTGAGCGGTTCAGTCTACCTAATTTTAAGTTCAGTCTACCTCACCTATCTCAGCCAGTCCACCTCTAACGCCAGAGCTCAAACTTCTGGTGGAGAAATACGCTCGTGGGCGACATATACTTATAGGATGTGACGGAAAAGCTTTTCACAAACTTGGCTAGAGGAGCTCCGACACCAACAGTAGAGGTGAGTCTCTCCTAGAATTTATATTAGCTAATAACTTACATATAATTAATGTCGGTAACAAATAAACCTTTATTAATAGGGTGCATGGCGAGATTATTGCACACACACACACACACACACACACACACACACACACACACACACACACACACACACACACACACACAAACACGCACACACGCACGCACACACACACACGCACATACACGCACATACACGCACACACGCGCGCACACGTGCACACGCACACACGCATGCACGCGCGCACACACACAGTACCATAAAACTTTGTTTGTAATTCATATACTGTATCACACATTTATACGAGTATATAATCTGATTTGTTAATTGAGAAATCACACATTCCAGTTGTTTTAGTACTGTATGTTCTAGTTCTACATAAATTCCTTTTACTACAATGGTACAAATAACTGTAATAGCCATATAATTTAGTAATTAGGTTTAATTACCTTTGAGGGTCGGAAGATATTCTTTTTCAACCTCCTCAACTAGTTTCTCTCTGGAAATTCCATTGACAAACTCCAGAGGTTTTTCTGTTTGCTTGACCGTTTCCAAAGTTAAAATATCCCTGTTTTTGCTTCCCTCATTCACAGCAAGTTTCTTTGGGAACATAGCCATTAAAACAGAGAAAAGCAGCATAGTTGTTCCCAAAATCAGCCAACCTAAAAATATGAAAACAACATTATGATTACATTGAATAAAAATGACGTGGTATAGCAATTGGAGTACAAAGCAATCTATAAGTGAATAATTTAACTAAATGTATCCAAAAGGCTTAACTAAACAAAATTAATTGATGAAATTTAAACATGTAACTATATCGCTTTCTCTGTAGTCAAATAAATTATCATAACACGTATATAATCAACAATAATTCTACATTTTATTTTCTAATACTTAACAGTATTTCTCAGTTATAGGCTTACAATAAAGAACCAATAAAATAATATTGTAATAATGTAAGATTATTGGATGAATAAAATAATGTTTTTTAGACAGATTAAAAAAAGTTATAATCAGCCATAAGCGATAGTTCTCTTTTTATAAACATTTAAACTAAAATAAGCTATAAAATAAGTTTAAAAAACACACTTTTTATCTCTAGGTTAACAACTAAATTGTATTATTCATTTTCATAATTGAAACTACACAAAAAAATCATATAAAAATATCTACACCAGTTGGGTGTCTCTCTTTGTTAAGTATACAACGAAACACAAGGTAATAATACATGATTTGGAAGTCACGTCTTTAAGACTTTACATAGCTCATATTTTAAAAGTTTATTTAAAATATTACTAAAACTAAACAGAAAATATTGAAAAAAGAAACATATACCTAGCCACCAAGCTCCAAGCCATCGGGGGTCCTTGTTTGTAATAAGGGGTGTGAGTGTCGGAGCAATGTACAACTTGAGACAACCGTAACCCAAAATGAATCCAATGGCTGGTCCAATGGTCCTTAGCGACATTGTCAAACCTGTTTAGTTACACATAATTAACAGTAATTATGTATTTTATGTTTATTACACAGACAAGAAAGAACCAGACTTCACGCAGAATATCATGCTTTTTATCAGAAACAGAATTGTACGCTAAATATCATTCAAGCTAGTGTGTTATATAGTTATTTTTCCAGTTTGGCATGCGATGACTGGGCCAGCACATTGTCACCTCCTCCCTTTATACCCTCAAATCCTCAAGGATAAACATAGTAATTATTACTACAGATAAAAAGATCTACATTAGTTGTGGTATTAGGCATACACTGCGGCCATAAAAAAACCAACCTCTGTTTCTTTTTTATGGTTTATTATGTATTGTTCATGTGCTACCTTCATTACTTTAACTTTCTACTGTGTAATAAACTCAGTTTTTGACAATGGTAATATGACTTTTTCTAGGAAATAAATCTCATTCGTCAGTTCATATATTATGCCGCAAACCTGTGTGTGAACTTTATTCAACAAGTTAAGTGTTGACCATCAGCTCATTTAGAACTTAGATTCCGCTGTATGAAGCCTTAACCACTAAATCAGCACACAAAATGTTAATTTATGTTTATATATTTCATAATTTATGTATATATACACAATATCAACCTGTCTATTGTTGATTAAATATTTAATACATTCCAACAAACTTAACCTAGAATGAAAACTGAATTATTAGGATCCTTCTTCCAACACCATCATACATGTATGTGTGGGTGGAAGAGTTTGTACTGTCTCATGAGTTTTGATACATGGCAGCAACATTTGTATGTCCCCAATATTCAACAAAACGTGTAATTCTATATAACCCACTCAAAGGGGTTAATCAGATGAAAGGTATTCTCTTAATCTTAATCAAAATATACTTTTAAATTTATGAAAAGTACAAATATATTACACTCTAGCACCATACTGACTAATATCTACATTCCCATTTCACTCAAATAAAAAAGACCAAAGATTTTAGAAATCATTTCAGTAAGGTTTTAAAGGTACGTAGAGATATATTAGATATGTTTCTCTTGAATCCATGCACCTTTTTAATTTTGAGAAGCTGCATGCAGTAGTTACACATACAATGGTAATGAACCAACCACCCTCCCATACACTTACGGTGCCCATTATTTACACATGTATGGGTGGGTGGTCCAACGCCATGGTACGTGTATGAGTGGGTGGGTGAATACCATTGAATGGGTGGACCGTTCAATGGTAAAAAGAGGAAAAAAGAAGAAGAATAGCAGGACACTGAATACATCTTAAAGTAGGTGTTTGTGTATAGTAATAATGTGTGAAGTTTTGTACCTTCATCTGATATGGTTACAATAAAATTAAGCCAATCGAACTTGCACATAAGATCAGTATTGAACATTTCTAGCTCCGCCATTTTGTTTAGGATTAACATTTTGAGGTCTAATTTGCGGCATGATGTTCTTCTAGTTAAGACCTTTAAAATGGTAGCACATCGACATATGCTTACATTTAAGATTTACTTCCGACTCCTAATGGGCCGTCTCCCTACGAAGGTAGTGGATCACTGAATACATGGTAACATAGCTTTTAATGTCCAACAGCAATGTGCAAAGTTTTGTACCTTCATCTGTAATGGTCTAAACATTATTCAAACGTTTCAGGACTTTTGTGACACACTGTATACTAATATACATGTTAGTAGGCATAGAACTAAGTACAATAATCTCAGATGTATTTATATTTTACAGAATGTAGATATTTAAAAAAAAAATTGGGTGTGCGTCGGACCACACGGTGGAAGTTATACTTCTTTGGCCATTCTCATACACCCACTCACGCACACAAACAGACAGGATATATAAATGAAATATAAGACATTTTTCAATATTATTCAATATATTTATCTTCAATATATTATACGTGACTTCATTATTATATTATACACCTATATTATCATTATCAGTAATTTCTTCGATTAAATTTCTTCGATTAACAATCGATTAATCGATAGTTCTTAAAAATTTGTTCTTACTTTTCAGCGTGACGCGGTTTCTCGACCAACATCCCATCCCAAAGTGTCTAACGGGCGCAAAGAAGTATAACTTCAAAAATTATATTTAGATGAATCAGATTCTTATACAAATAAATAGCCTATATCATTTTATAGTTTCAATTTAAAACTAAAAACATTTAAATTGTTTTTAGCTCACCAATTATCTGGCTTGGCAATGAAAATTGAAAATTGAAAATTCAGTTTATTAACATTCCCAAAGAAATTCTTTTGATCTTAACTCTTCTTGTTAACAACACAGAAGACGAATCACAAAAGAAATCTACATCTAGAATCAATAATTAAGAATAAACTAGGGGACACTCCTGCACGCTTCACTTGCCAACCCCGTCACTCGCTGTACTCATTACACCTCGGCCTCGGGCTGTGAATTTTCACTACAGATGATAGTAGGTTTACTGTATAACATAAAATCTCAATATTAAATGTATTTACAATATCTCACTTACATTACTTACATCACTGCTACCTACTTCTAAACACCCAATACTCAGTGATATTACTGAGTCTATTCCAAACGTGTTCATTACATCCTTCACTAGTTTATCGTTATGAAATATATAACCTCCTCACTATTACAAACACTATTGTTTACATACCAACAGCTGTTAAAACTTGTTAGAAATTATTATTTCACTACACTACTATGAGTTCAGCTGTTTTCGTTATGTGTTTACAACCTGCGAAACATCATATTTTCAACAGCTGTCTATTGTTTACTACCGAAAGTAACATTGTTTACAACCCAAAATGTTCCACAGTCAACAACACCTGTTTTTATTCCGTAGTGTAGTGAAAAGTATCGTTCAAAACTCGAGTGAAAGTGTTTTGTATGTTCTCGACCATTTGAAGTGCTCGACAAGTATCGCACTTCAAACATATGGTCTCGAACATGCAAAACCCCACTCTCCACTCTTGTTATGAAATATACTATTTACATTTGAACAACTGTTTTGTTCATTAAAATCTCTCTCCATGTTATTCTTATGGCAAAAAAAAGTACTTTGAGGGCTTCCCGTGCCCTTCAGGGTGAAAATATTGAAAAATTAAGACTTTATTGCACAACTATGAACAGAGGTAAATTTTTTGACACCACAACCATTTAAATTGGTCAAGGAATAAGAGAGGAGTTGCGTTGACAAAAAATGGCTTCACGTATTATATATAAGGATACTGTAATTTTTATATTCGTTGATATATTAAAAAAAAAAAATATATATATATAATGTGGCTCAGTGCTGGAGCTTATATATTTATTATCTATTGTTATTATAGCTACACAAAATATATTATTTTTGGTTTATATACCTATTTTGTGTAAAAAAATTAAAATACAGAATTGAACTTACTTAATAATAATGGGGTTTTTGATTTCCTAGAATTATCATCCATGTAAGTTTGTCCCAGGGCGTAATACAGAGTGGTTCCAATTCCCAGGACAAACTGTGAGAGGAAGACGAGGAGCGCAGGAACATTGGAGAACTCTCCTCCGTCATTCTTCTCACACTTGGAGGCAGTCTCCTCTCCACGAGCACAAAGTGACGACTGTTCCTCTTGCAACAAAATATAGAATAAACTGTTTGAAGTTTAAAAATAAAAAAAAAAAAAATAATGCTACTACAATATTAATATTATAATTTTTGCAAATATTTGATCATTAAAGAAAACTAGTATCAAACATAACTTGCACTGTAACTGTAATTTATTTTCTGTAAGTTTCAGTTAAGTATCTAGTCTTGTATGAAGTATCTATTAGCTGAATAAATATTATTATTAAAATGTCTTAAGAGTCTGCTGAGGCTGTTGGGCATGTTAGTTTTAATCCCAAAAGAACAATGTTACTTGCGAATCCATATTTTTCATTATTTACTGACCAAAAGCTGTGTATGAGGTGTCATTTTAAACGTTATCATATTGCACACTGGGTTTGTTTTTCGTATTTTGAATACATACACCTAGTTTTGAAAAAAAGGTGTAAATAAAAACTTCAAACTAAATAGTTTTTATATTTTTGTATATAAAACTAATTAGGAATTCGCAAAGCAATTCCAATGCGCAATTTCATTCTTTCAATAAATGTAATTTTTTTAGAAAAATCTGTTTAAAAATAACCATTTAGTATGGATACACGTGACGGTATGTCCGGTTGAAAATAACATTGTTCTTATGGGATTAAAAATAACATGGCCGACAGCCTCTGCAGACTCTTAAATCTTTGAATACGACCCAGTGACCCAAACTAAATAAAAATACTATGAGCATATGAATGAAATGTTATATACACACAATTGAATAAATCAGCTCCAGTTAGCTAAATACATTATATATAGTTGCCACACCTCTGATTGGCACAATAACTACAATTCTATCCCTAATTTTATTAAAAGCAGCTTTGTTAATTTGGCATCGTTGAAGTCTCTTACAGTATGTTTTCAAGTTCAGCAGTCAGTCTGTATTGAAAATGATGCATCATTTTTGTTAACACAATTTTCATTTTGGATACCTCGTCAGTAAGATCCCTGGTATTAAGCTAGTGTAGGGTATGTCATGAACCCACCTTGCGCAAGCGTTATCTTTGTTTTCTACTGCACTACTGTCGGCGTAGAATTATGTTTACCCGAGTTTGAAGGTTATTTACTAAGAAACTAAGTGGCCTATGAAAAATCCAATTACACATTGTTTTCCTCGTTAAGTTGTATGTCAAGAAATTCTCATTTTTATATTATTATAGGTTTTAGTAATTTGTAATTTTTATCCTAGCTGGAACAAAAAAGAGCAGAATTTGAACTAGTTTTCACTGTTCATCAACTAAAAAAAATGTTAATATAATGCATTTATATTTTGATTATTCGTTGAGAGGAGAGTTTTCCATAAGTTTTATAAATTTCAGAGTTTTAACTTTCCAAGAAATAAAGTACTTATCAATTTCATGAAACAACATTTTTTTGGCTTCTAGTTAGATCGTTAATTAATTACTTGGTTACTTTGTAATCATTTTAAATCACTGCATTTTACTAACGCATATGAAAGTAATGTATCGTAACTATACATGTTATAAGGATTACAACAAGACCAAGTAATTAATTTTACAACCTCCAGAAGTCAGGAGAACGTTTTTTCTTGAATAAATTAAAATTCTGAAATCTATAAAACTTACAGAAACACTCCTGTCAATGAATGATTAATATATAATTGCATTTAATTAACACATTTTTGAGTAATAATAGTGTAAAGTTGATGCGCGGTGAAAACTAGTTAACTTACCATTTCGGTCTTTTTTTCCAACTGGGATAAAAATTACTAAAACTTAATATAAAAAAATGAGTATGTCTTAAAGTAAAATTAAAAGAAGAAGACAATGTTGTGATTACATTTTTCGTAGGCCTCTTAGTTTCCTGGTAGCAACGTTCAAAATCGAGTACACGATTTCGCACCCAGAGTAATCTTGCTCATGGAGTCATTTTTGTTGCATATCACAAATTCCTTGTTCATGAGTCCTTTTACAGGCTGTATTCCAACTCACCAATGGTTTGAGGGTTGTTTTTAGTATCCTAACTCACCAACTTTCGTCCCTTGGTCAGGTAGACGACTCCCGCAGGTGTCAATTGCACATTTACTTGGAAAGAGATTCGCTTCATATTTCAGCACTTTTGAACTGCCCAGGATCACCATTGATGTATACTATAACCGGATCGCTCACGGAGCGAGCAAAACGAGCGGAGAACGGTCTTAGGGGTAAGGGTAAGGTTCCCCCACCGCAGTCCTGTGACTACACACACCGTGTGGTACTGTTTTGCATGTCATTCCTGACATAATCCCTTCCTTTACATCATAGTTTTATGAATATAGTAAATTGATTGATAACTTATAAGTCCACAAAATAGTTTACGGATATGCCTTCGTTTTGTGTGGTTATGGTAGGATAAGGAACCATTTAGATTTATGTGGAGTTAAACTAAAGCGGTCTTAAAACCATTACAGTCCATCTTCGTTGATTTTATGCAGAGCATTAATAATTAATTATTTTAAAATAGAATCGACAGAAATATTAAGCAGTCTGCCGGGTTTATTTTTGTAGACACGGTTGTAATAAAATGTTCATTTGTTTAATGTTTTAATTAGTAGGTCTTAGGTCTATTTTATATGTAGATGTGTGAGTTTGATTTTATGTTTTGTATTGTTATTTATCTTTATGGTGTTATGACAAATAAACTAATATGGCAAAACATTAGAAATTCAAACTAATGTTTCTTTTATATCTGGGCAACAATTACACATGAACTGACCATCGTACAATTTTTTAATGACGTTCATAATGTTTCGATTACCAACACATTTTCATTAGTTTACTTAGACTTTAGCCTGCAGATTCAAATGATAAAATATTTAAGTAATAATTCAACAAGCGAGAAACGGTTAGTACATTCTTCTACATACAAAATAACTAGGTTCTTTGGTAACATTTTAATTATTAAATTAATTAGTTAAACGATTATGATCTAAAGGAATAATATATGCCTATCACATATTATTATTTTATGATATTAATTACGATTCACCTACCACCAATACTACAGAGTTCTTAATGACACATATAACAGCTGTTTAGATTTATAATGTTTATGGTAGTGTAAGCATTGCTTCTTTGTAGTATTCTATTAAAATGTCTCAATGATGAGGGTTGGCTCACAAATAGTGTACGGGAGTACCCTAATTTAAAATTTATTTTAACAAAATTTGTATATTACTGTCTAAATGTTTACTCCATTGCAAAGTACAAAGAAATAAGTATTAGTGTGTAAACTTAACCTGCAGCTATATTGTATTAAATTTGTATTAAAATTGTTACATTGAAAAGCACGTCTTTCCTTAATTTAGTCAATAATGTAATATTTTCTTTTGAGAGTTGCTAGAAATTCCTAGAGTTAATAGCATTTCAAAAAATGTTAAACTCTTTATCCAAATATTTGTGTTTGTAATCATATTAGTTTTACATTTTTTCTAACGGCTCATCAGGAAGGATTGAAATTATAGCCAATAATTACTGAAAAAATATGTATTGGAATTATTTCGTTATGTTATTAAAAATTGTATTAAGTAATAAATTCGGTTTTCCAGATTTCCACAAAATCCGGAACTATAACAACTATTGTGGACAAATGTTAAAAAAAGGAAGATATTTAAGCCATCAGACTTTACTGTTCATTGCAGTACAAGTAATATATTTAAAATTTAATTACTTGTACAAATTAAATATATATCACAAGACTATTAACAGTTAAGAAAGCTTTATGTTAGGACAGTCAGTAACATATATAGTGCAGATTTTGCTATGCAATTCCTTCTTTGGGCCCCTATAATTAATTCTTTACAAATCATAAAACTTTCCTGAGATGTTTCTTAAACTATACACTTAATATTGACTTAGCTATATTGGCAATTAGCAAAATATTTCAACTGTAATGTTAAAATATTTCCAGTGTTGCATTGGAGACAAGTCGGTTGGGCAGTGCTGGGCACTAGTACTGTGGTGGGGGTAGAGCAGTGAGCCGGCTCGCATTCACAGAAGGGAGTACGCGATCCAGTTAGAGTAGAATACATCGGTGAGGATCACATTTGATTTATTAATTAATTATTTGTACCTTAGAATAAACTTGATTAAAATTTAAAATCTAAAATAAATGTAGTATGCACCATTTATTTTAATTTCTTAAATTTTAACTTATCGAGTGTTATAATAATATAAATTAAAAAGTTCATTGGACATAAATCTTTACTTTTAATATAAAATTACTTCAACACTTGTAATAACATAATTAGTTCAATGAATGTATTTTATTCTATAATAAAGGACGTAAACATTCTTACAAGGTGCATTGAGGTACCTTGGAGCAAAATTAAAAATTACCATTGTAATATTTAGATTAATAAATCAATATAAAATAAACATAGTAGAGTAAAGATAATCAAACTTTAATGTAAATTTGAAAGCGTTAAAATTGTATTTTATAGTTACTGAAGGAAATTTCACTACATGTAAACTTCTAAAATAGATTCGTAAGTTATATGGAAAAAGAAGTAAAACCTATTAATTTGATACATAAATATATAGTATATAAATTTACTAACCATCTATAAAACTACAATTGGCACCCAGGGTTTTTAGTGATGTAGTATGCCTTGCAAACATTATCAATTTTTAACAGCCCACTTCACTCCTCTCTTTACTGAAAATATCTATATAATTTTGAAATTACTGTATTGTTCACCATTTGGGCCTCTTGGGTTCTCTGACTAACAAATTGTTCCACAACACACTCCTTCTTTACCTATCAATATCAGCGATATAATATCACCTTCACTCCTCAGTGCCTTCTACCTTGACTTGCAGAGTGGGGTGGGGGTTGCAGGAGGCTAGAGGCTGTCTACCTGACCAAGGGAGGGAAGTTGGTGAATATTAGAAACGACTCTCAAACCATTGGTGGGTTTAGATACGCCCCTTTTACATGCAGTCCAACAGTCCTCCTTATGAATGTGCCTTACTACTAGAGCTGTTATAGTAAGGTACAATATTCTAGTAATATATTCTATACCACAATATAGAATATATTCTATACCACTTGCTATATAAGCAAGTATAGTGAGTATAGTAGTAACAAAAAAAGGTCACCGTTGTTACTTAGTGTACTCTTTTTGCACTTAGTCTTAAGACGTAATGTAAGATCTTACTCCAAGCTTCTCACCCAGATGTATGACTTTGCGAGCTCCTCACCACCCCATACCCTTTCATTGATGTTCATATTTTTTTGTTTTTTCATATTATATTAGTGTTTGTACTGGTGTGTTTACATCCCTTTACCCATTTCAGTTTTTAAGCTAGATTAATAGATTATTTAAAACAAAGTTACGTCTAGTGTGAAAGAGATGAATATTCATTTGATCAATTCTATCTGATCAAAATCCCCAATAAAGCACCCCAAGAATATAGCACCAAAATTTACCTAAATATTGCCAAATCAATAAAAAGTTCAACACGTGGTAATTATCACGCTGGATGAATTAAACTTTTAAATAATCAAAATAAAGTGGATGGATGTTTGAAATAAAAACAACTTGCTGTCATTCCAACATTGGTAAATTTGTTGAAGACTTCCAACGCCTCAAATGTTTTAATTACTTACCAATCATGGAAATAAATTTACCAATCAAGAACAATAAAATTCCAACAAATAACTTTCAAACAACATCCCAAACTTGTTTTTGTACTTTGATTTTTGTTTTTAAATATAAATTATTTTTATAAACTTTTAAATAACAATATCAAGATCTAAAAAATGAAACTGAGTTTGTAGATAATGTAGATAAAAAAAGTTCCGATACATGAACTGATCATGATATGTAACTTTTTTATATGATTAAACAATTGACTTCTTATAAAAAGAATAAAAATGACGTTTTCACTAATCCCATCATTGATACCGTACCATATTACATCAACTCAGGGGTAAACAGTAGAACAAGATAAATTAATACATTACAAGATAGTGTAAAATAACAATAGCCAACTTTATCATTAAAAACATTTTATGTGATTTATCATTTTTAGACAAAATTAATGAAGATGTGAGACAAGGTCTAGACAAGGTAGTTCGGTTTTTTCAAGTCATTGCAGTTTTTTATGATGCGCACATTTAATAACTAAAAGAACTTGGACGTGTCCTTGAGTAAAGGCGTGCGAAGTACTTTACAACTGGTTTCTTTGTTTATTTGCATTCTGTTTTACAGTTGATTGTGAATATTCTTCAGAAATACTAAAAATAGATCTTCAAGTAAACAATTTGAAAAGAGGTCTCATATAAATATTTCATCTATTTTCTTCCAAGATAAATTAATACACAACAAATTTAGTTTGCTTAAAAATTGTAATCTGTTTTATCCCTGAAAAGTAAATAAATAGAATTATTGGGTTTGATATTACAAGATGTTTGGCTGCAGAATTCTTTATGCTCAGCTTGAGTTTAAATACTTTTTCAGTCCAGAGATTTTCAGTCGCAAGATTGTTTAGGCTCTAAAATACAGATCGTTTTAAGTTAAACTGCAACCATGTGCGTCTAAATAATCACAGCAATTAAAAAAATTGTGTCTGGACCTATTTTTGTTGCAATGCAATTTTCGCTCTACCGAATGAGCCACGTGGATAGGCACGGACATGCGTCCACTGGTGATAATTTAGTCGCAATCTGACTGACTAAAACAAGGTTTTAGTTTTAGACAAGCTTTTAAGCAAGCAGCTTAAATAACGGGATACCGTGTGCTAGTCGCTTCCATAAGCAGAGAGAGATAGCGATGACGGAAAGTTGGGAATGACGGAAGCTGCATAAGCTTTCTTACTAAATACGCTGTTTGGACTAGGCTAGTGTGAAGTACTCTATGGAAGGAGCCAAAGTTTCTTGTTAAACTTTCCTAGATGTAGTAACAGCGAGAGCAACAATATTTTGAAGTAGGTTAATTTCTCTTTCACAAAGTGGTTATTGACAAGACTTTCGCATACATAAGCTGCAGTCTATTTAACTTAACATAATTTCTGGATCAGGACAGTCTATAGGAGTTATTATTTATCTATAAATAAGTAGGATAACATCCATAATGATAACTTATAGTATTGTAATTAATTGCCCAGTTCTGTTGAAACTGTAATTATCGGCATTGAAACTGTCTTAGTCTTGTCTTACAGTTATGATGATAGTGTATCAACCCCAATAATACACTGTGTAACTGCATCAGTACTGTCTTATAGTAATGTAACTACACTGGTACTGTCTAATTTATGGTAGTGTAACTACCCTGATACTGTCTTATGGTGATATGCATGCCCCAATACTCTCTTGTAGTTCTGTAACTGCTTCGATACTGTCTTATAATAGTTCTTTGTCGATAGTCCTTGTCCTGATGGTAGTGTTGCTAGTATGACTGCCACAACGCATTGAGGATATATCAATTAATTAGCATACATGTAATGTACAAAAATATATAGCCTACCATTTTATAAAATATCATATCAAATCAGAATAAAATAAAATTGTTTGTCTTGTTATACTGAGTTTCTTGTTAGTGAAGGATCTGTTCAGGACACATATTAACATTCACTCACACTCTGTACAGTTAATCCTCTGGTTTTCCCCCTGAGAATTAATCCTTACCCAACTGGTTTTCAATTTATATTTCTAAGAAGAGACCTTTCTGTTATGCATTGTTCTGAGAAGAAATCTTAACAACAGATGGATGGAATAATAAATTAAGAATACTACATACAATCTCATATTCACTAATTAGTTATAAAATATAAGAAATGTCAAATATAAACTATATTTGAAATTTCAAAACATCTTTTATTTTTCAATATGAAATCATTAAATATTTAACAATTCCTGACCTCGATGGTCATTTAATTTCAGATCATTATTTATTTTTGCCTACTAATGTGCGCAAAACCTGTTCATTTCATTATTTAGAGAAATAAAATCAAAAATTAATCAATTACAATGTTCAAGCAGTGCTTCTATTTAAAACTTGGAGTTTATCTCCTGTGAGGTATGAAATAACACTGTTCATGGTTTTCTTCCGACTTTATCATATATATTCTCTGACAAAATAATAAATTTTACAAGGTGATGCAAAGGAGAAATAAGTACTTGGCAAGCTGCTTATATGAAAGTAAACCATATTATTATTTCAAACATATTTGAAGCATTCACTTCAAAAGTCTATATGAACACTTTTTCCAAATAATAATTGATTCCTATAATAATAATTATTATTATAAGAATCAACAACATTACATAAAACCAGAAGCAATTTTATGCTTCTGAAACCCCTATAATGAACGAGAAGGCTATTCGAAAATTTGGGAAAAAAAGAAAAATACTAAATTTAAAATTTTGAAATAGTGAAATAAAGTTAATATCGAATATAACTTGCATAAAAAAATTTAAAAACTCAAACGCCATTAGAGAAAAAGGACAATTTTTTACTTATATATATTTAGAATGAATAAAAGCGGACTCGCAACAACAAATATTTGAATTTTTTTACCTCGCTCTCCTGTTTAAGCTGTATCATTCAATTAAGTTTTCAGGGGCAAATGTACAGTTATTCAATTATGTTGTGGAGGTTTATGAGTTAAGTTCTGTTCTTGGCCTCTCATTCTGACATAGTGTCCGTTCAATGGTTACCATCAGTGTGGATACTGTTAGAGAAGTCTGCAGTATACGTGTTGGGTATAAGTTGGAAGTCAGATAGTGTTCAGGAGAGAGATCTCTGGCTTGTTAGTAGCAGTAGCTGAGAATGAGGGGGTTCGGCTTCGACAAGTTGAACATCCCTTAGTTACCCAGGCTCTTGAGGCTAATAAATTGTGCTTTGTAAGGATCAGTGTATCTTGGATAGTGACAAAACATATACTCGTTCATCAACACCAATACTCAATAAAGTGATAGAACGATCTATCTTCTTCCTTTCTTTTCTTTCCTGTCTATATACCCCAGTGGCGTTTTTTACTTATCACTCAAACGTTGTCAAGGTATAACGGTTCAAACCCCTCAAGCAACTTTTAAGTGGACCTCCCGGGATTGAACACGTGACCCTCTACATATGAAGTAGAAGTGCTAACCACTAAGCTAGCAAGAGTTATCTTGACGATCAACTTCACTTACTAGATATTATAGAAGAGTTAGTAGAAAGCGAGTGCGAGTACTCCCTGGTCAGTGCGAGAGCAGCATCTCCAGGTCCATAGAGGAAATGAGGAGTCGCCAGGATGTAGCAGGACGCGGCTGAGAAGGCAACGCCCCAGGCGATCCAGAGGGGGCGGTTCCGCTGGCCGCCGTAGTACGAGAGGATGAGGGAAAGCAGGACCTGGCTGATCTCGTTTCCACTCATCATTAAACCTGTAGAGAACAGAAATATCAGTCAAAACTGAAACGAGAAGGGGTTCCTTCAACAGATACTAGGAGGGCTGACTGCATCTATGAGGGCTGACCGTCATCATATTTGTATTACTCTAAAGTGTAATTGATAATTTCAAGGTCATTCACGATTGCTCTGGTTTGAGGATGGTATCGACCGTCATCATATTTGTACCACCCTAAAGAGTAATGAAGAACTTCACATTCCTTCACAATTGCCTTGGTCTGAGGGTGATATCAACCGCCATCATATCTGTACCACTTTGAACCCATATTTGATCAAACTTGTGTTATGTGACGTTTCTTAAAAATCATTTTAAATGACATTAAGCTTTTTTGCATCACTAAATGAAGTATGCATCAGACGATTCTATGCCCCAAGGCCCCTCGTATCTCTGCTACGACTGATCCATCTCTTGACCCACCAAGAGTTATCCGCCAGTCCAAGGGTTAACAATATTCCGTCAAAGAACACGTTTTTAACTTCATTGTTTTAATATCCGGTTAAGTAGAGATCAATTCATAACTGGCCTTTCTTATCAGCAGTTATACAATACTATGACAAATCCATTGAGTAGTTTGTGGCTAACGATTATTATTCACGATATAAAGATTAATTTATGTTTACAACATTTGTTCATAACACTAATGAGTCATTTTCGTAATAGGTTTGCGTAAAGTAATGTAATTATTAGTCAAATTGGTTTAAGTGTGGTGATGTAAGTTGGACTTTGTGTCTAAATGCTTTGCAAGCACATTGAAATGAACAAAGCAGATACTGCGATGTTAGGCTAATTAGTACGATTTATACCATCACTAATTAAAACATGGCTCGTAAATATCAAAAGCTTTTTATGACATAAAATCATAAAATTATGATAAGTACCCTTGTACTAAGAACTAAGGGTTATCGAATCGCCCCTCACCGTTCTTACGCAAACAGGATTTTCGCTAATGGAAAATCAGTTCATCTACTTTATTTGTATAACCAAAATAAAAAACGTAACATTATTTATAAAGTAGGTTATAATTATTAATAGCGTTAAATTTAAAATTCCAAACATAAATGTGCAAGGAAATACAAACACTCACTCATGCAGAATAAGATTTTAAAGGTACCTCCATTACTGAAGAAGATGTTAAATTTTATAGTGAATTTGTTGACGTTAGGTCCATCTGGCCATTATAAACCCATTATCCATCATAAACCCACCATCCATCATAAACCCATTATCCATTATAAACCCATTCTCAGTTGACACTATTAGTGTTTGAACCTATAAAACAAATTTCATTCAGGTCATGTTTGGAATTTTTTCATTTCTTCAAGGGAGTTAGTTATGGATTTTCTTGACACTGATTTTGAAAGGCAAACATTCAAAATTTGCCATTATATGTTGTTGAATAGTGTAATATGCCTCTCTCTTGTATTGTAATGATGAATATAGGCCTACATTGTAATAGGATGGATTTGGATTTGAAATAAACAGCCAACTCTACAAAGTAAAGTCAAGGCAAAGCCAAATAAAGGTAGAATTTGATTGTTTTTAAAAAATCAATACTCAGTGATAAATATTATTTTTCAATTCCTTTCGAAAACAAAGTTTAAATATTCTGTAATGCATGACTATTTTATTTAGAAATGCTTCATAATGAATAAATTATTTATTACCAAAGAGATTGACTTTTTAAAGCGATTGAATTCTAATAATTTATAGTAAAAAGAGCTTGAAGAATGATTCTAAAAGATAATACACAATCCACTAGCATTCATTTTGAGATTTTGATAGCTATCTTTTGAAGCAGAAATGATAATTTCCAATGTCGGTGTTGCCGACACATTCCTTAATTTTTATTCCATACATAAAATATTTTATGAGTTTTTCTGTAATTTAGAGGATCTTATCAGAATTAGACTTATATTGGTATATTAGTATCTAATTAGTATATAATGGTTTGATAGAAGTAAAACCCACATGAACGTCACAACAATTTATTAAAATAAGGTAAAGAACATAATTACTCGAAGATGTCGTTAACCCTCCTCTGACCAGAGGGACTCAAAAAGGAATTCCCTCTGTGTTTTAGACTGGAATTTGTATAGTAGTAATTTCATTTGCGTTAAAGTTAATTTAATGAGTAAATTCTACATTGTAGTGGTCAAGTTACGATTTTTAATAAAAACAAAATTGAACCCATTACAGATCCCTGAGTCACTCCATGAATAGTTTTCAGAGTGTTAGACAGGACATTCGTAACCTGCACATGCTCATTGTCCCTTAACTACAATGAGAGACGTGTGAACGACAAACACTATCTCTAATAATTGTGCAACAATGGCTCATTGATTTTGTACTATCAAATTAAGTTAGTGGTCTTATCAGCCTACTCATTAACTTACGCTGATTAGGGAGTTATAGGTACGGTACTTGTGCTGCTGTACCATTCCAAAGTTCCCTCAACGTTCCAAGATGGTCCAGAGTAATATCATCGCAGCTGTACAAGTTACTCAGTACAAATGAAAATATTATACAGTAATTGCTCTAAGTACTGCTGTAATGTAATTACATCCTGTAGCATAACAATGCGTGTTCTGTCGTGTATGGCAGACCACATACCTCCTCCTCATTACTACTTTACGAGTTAGCTGTACTTTTAACTGTTTTGACTAAAGCACTTAATTTAATGGTGTTTACGTTGTTTAATAAAGTCAATTCAATATAAATAAAATAGAACGACCACAAGAACATTGTGACTTAATAAGGACTGAAAAAAGACAATGACATTTGGTTTTTTAAAGGATAGAATTTAACGAGACACTTAGAACTCGTTGGCTGTTTTTCAATCGTCAGAAACTTCAAGAGAAGAACATTTCAACACATATTTGAGTATATACGAGACACATGAAATTCAACATATCTGCGTTTAATTATTTTGTTTTTATTTCGTTACTTTTTAAATTACACCCATTTAAAAAATTGTAATCTTAGTAGCTATAAAAAACGAAAGCATTTGCTTTTTTAAAATCCCAGATTTATTAAAACAATGTATAAATTTGCTAACATACACAATCAACGAGGAGATATCATACAATAAACTAGCTATGTAGGAAACTCATAGGCGGGAGGGAGGTGCAAATTAAACACTATATTCAATTAATTATGGTGTATTTAAAATTAAATGGTGTATTTTAAATTAATTGTTTTGACTAAAGCACTAAATTCAATGGCTTGTTTTAACTGTGTACACTAAATAAAATATAACTGCTACCACTACTCTAAAATAAAAAACTAATGGAATAGTTCATAATTATATAACTTGCCTGTGGTCCTACTGGAGATCTTAAACCTCTTCTCCAGAGTGGTCAGGGTGGCTACGAAGTAGATGTAGGCCATGGCCTGTATGGTGCCCAGGAGGCCGTACACGATCAGGAACCCCTTGGTGGAGTTGAACCTCTGAAGCCAACTCGGCCTCCAAGGGCCTAGGCCACACAAGGAACTGCTCACCTCTTCTTTCATCCTACCAACAGAAGAGGGAATATGTAAAAATTCCAGGAACACAATTCCCATATTACAAACTACATTTCCTAAAAAATCTCAACATCATACTTTAAAATCCGTTCAAAGATTTTAACATCAATATTGCAAAAAGCATGTTTTTAGTTTAACAATAAGAATAATATTTGATAAAAAATGTACAAATGATTAAATCGTAAAATAGATGTAAATCCAAAACCAGTCACAAAATAAAAAAATCTGAGGAAAATAATCGTCAAAAAATTGTTTATTAAATGTTTGATTTGTTTGACTTTTAGCCAAAGTTTATGAATTTTGCATCTGTAAAGATATAAAAAATAGAGGTCGCTTTCTTTTGGCCACAGTTACAGTTACCACTAATGTAAATCTGTTTAAATTTGTGGTAATAGGCCTAATTACTACTTTTATCCTTCAGGATTTGGAGGGGAGATGAAAGGAGGGACTGACAATGGTGCTTGCCCTGCCATCTAAACGGTGAACTGGAGGACTAACTACTCGACCCCCTAAGTTTCTAACTTGACACACATTCAGTGCACAATTGGGTGCGATCTCTGTTTCTTTCTTCTCTGTGGTGTGTGTCCAATATGTATAGTAACATCTCAGTAAGCTTGTATATATCAATATATCACTAATTATAAATGTGTGTTATGTTACTAATTCTAGACCCTTTAGTGATAAACGCAATGTTAAGTTGAGTTCAGTTACAACAATGTAAATAAGAAATCTTTAGTCTATACTTCACATCTTACGCACTGGTGATATCTTAGTGATAGATATGTTCTGCAATATTATAGTTAATGCTTTTTTAAAACTAATTAATATTTTTTTGGATAAAATTAGCTATAGATAGTTATGTAATATTATTTTAAAATAGCTATAAAACCAACACTAGCTTCAATATTTATGCATTTTAAGGTCCTTAAAATTTCATTAAAAAAAAACACAGTAGTTTAACCAAATTTTTGTTGCAGTATATTGTCCAGTGAAAAACTGTGCTATTGATATTGACTTTAAAGAAGAACAGTCGGCCTTAATTTGTAGGACTAAATTCATCCTTATGCATTAATAATTCAGTTATTTGCAGATAAACTTTGTAGTTATTTGCTAATAGTACACCAACAACACACAGTCTATATACTATAAATAAATTACACAAACTGGACGGTACCGTGTCACAATAAACCAAAGCTGAAAATGGTAATAACTGTACTAAAAAGTAAACTGAGCAGAGTGTATACTTAGTTACTATCCAGTCATGATTGTGACATGAGAGTTTTATACGAGTGATTTATTAGTAAATTATGAGACAAACTTTGTAGATACATTGATAACACAGTATCATCACTACAAGTGACAAGCTATACTTATCAGTGGGGTCCAGTTCAACTTTAAAATTCCGATAATAATATTTAGTTTATACATTATAATAATATTTCTATTATGTTGATATTACATGTTTGCAAACAGTGACAAAGGTTAGGCAATAAATTAATATACAGGGTGGAAAAATATGGAAACGCTTTCACAAAACAATTATTTTTTCCATAGATAATTTGATAACTTAATTTTTTTATAATTGTGTTCCATAAAGTATAATATTTGATCAGAATAACTTACTTGAAACGTTAAATATGGAGAAATAATATTGTACAAATTAGTTACTTTGACATTCAAATAACCGCCGGAAAGCATAAATATTTTGAAATCCGATTTGCGGCAATTAATTTCTCTTAAATAGGCCTTCCATTTGATACCAAACTCGACCTAGGCTTACATTGAAGATTTTCGTTCAATTCCTCGTGGGCCGTCCCCCTGAAAAGATGTAAACTAATGTTTTCAAAAGTGTGTTCTTTCTTACCACTATGATGTACAAGATTTCATTTTTACAAGTGAAGCCATAGAGAAGTTGTGAAAACGTATCCATATGTTTTCCACTTTGTATTTAATATACTACGAGGGCCCATTGAAAGATAACACTACAATGTACATTAAGTGGCTAGCGTAAAATTGAATTGACTCATTTTGCATGTACAGATTTAAGTGTAATTGAAATTGTTTTCTATTTTAACATACATTAATTTCTCAGCACATGCAACTCTTTTAAAATATTTTTCAAAGTAATTAATGTTCTAAATACCAGTTCAGATCATTTGAATGAAAATAAAGTGATAAATTGAATAAAAACTCGTTTTCATACAAATTGTTTCAGTAAATGTTCACTTTTATGATAGAAAATGATGAATATATCCTGTACAGTATACATGATTAAAATGACAAAAACATATTTAGTATTTATCTTGTAATCAGATTTTGTAAATTTAATGTTGAACTATGCACATTTTATTCTTATGGGAGAAAAGTGTTCTTTTTAGGGTATTTTTACCATTTAAGAATGAAATTATGAAAATATAATTTATTAGTACGCTATGGGATCGCTTAAAATCTCGAAACCCAACTAACTCTACGTACTGCTTTCCAGTTCAGCAGATCAAACTTCTCGCCCAATACTAGCTGGGCCATAGCGTGGAACAGTTTTGATGAACGAAATAGTTTCCTTATTAACGATCCATCAATACCTGTAGGTGGGATGAACCTCCCTCGTAGGGAGTGGACATTATTGAATCGGTTCCCAACTGGAGTGGGCAGATGTAACTACTGGAAATACAAATGGGGATTGACAGTAGATCAGTCATGTGATTGCGGGGAGTAGACCTATATCCAAACAATGGATCACATAGTTACAGAGTGCCCCTTGCGCTGTTTTACGGAGGGTTAGCCAGCATAAATAGAACCTGTGAGGCAGGTCTTAAATGGCTTGATTGACTGGATGTAGCTTTGTAACAAGAGATCATTTGTTATTTATTCATTTGTTTATAATTTTTATTATAGTGTAATGACTTTTGGACTTTTTGTCCAACTATAAAACTCAGCTTTTACATGATTTAAAATTAAAAAAAATAATAAAACAAAATCATAATGGTACCTGACAAAAAAACCATACGATATACTTTATGTATATACTACTCTCTTACTCTTGTGGCCACTCAAATCCAAGGTGATTTTTGGCCTCGCCAAAAAGTTGCCTCCACAGTCATCTATCCTCTTCCATCTCGATGTCTCCACCAAGACTTCTCACATCCTGTTCCACTTGATCGTCCCATCTTATTCTTGGTCGTCATAGAGGTCTTCCTGCTGGTTTCCCCATCCATACCCTTCTTACCATTTTTTCTTTTTCCCTTCTCCTCACATGACCAAGCCATCTTATTCTTCGGCTTCTAACCACCGCCACAATATCAGGTCTCTTGTACAGTTCTCTAAGCGCTCTGTTCTTTTTCATTTTCCACATTCTTGATTTATAGGTTATGTATATAAGTAATAAATATATATTCCTTTAAAGTTTGAAGTCAATCGGGCGTTATAATTTTGGATATCTTGTGTTGGCTAAATGAGTGGTATTTCGCTTATTTGTGTGAACAGATAAGGCAGAAAAGGTAATGCTTAAGGTGGCCATTTCCCTCTATGAAAAACTCCAAAATCATGGGTTTCTACTTCAACGATTCGGTCCGTAGCCTAATGTGATCGTATCGTAACACGTGCAGTGTTATTTGATGGGCGAACACCGATTACAGTGAACCATAAGTTGGTTTTTGTAAAGAACTTTTAATTTTTTATAGTTAAATATATGACACTATAAGTCATCATTCTTGGTGATTTTATATTTAAAAACTCATAATATCATATGGTCCACTAGAATGAACCTTTAATAATCATACAGTGTTAACTATAACTCATTGTTATAATAAACATAAACCTTACAGTTGAAATAAAAAAGCATGTTTTGTGCCGCTGACGGTTAGGTTGCATTGCTACTCTAGGGTTGTCTGGGGGCTGTCGACTTCCCAGCGGGGACTTGCAGTTTGTGAAAGGGCCACTACAGGAACAAGACGTGAACCATTCAGGAGCTGTAATGCAACCTTTCCCAACACGACTACATCACGTGAGTTCATTGCGGATTGAACAAAACACGTACTTATCTTGCAAATACCGCTCTTATCAAGTTTACTTTGCCTTTAATGAGGCAATTCCATTGTTTGGCTCTACAAATAGCTGAGTTGCACCTCTATTACTGTATACAACAATTCTTCACGTGGTGTAGATCCAAAAATTTTGTCTAAATATTATTGATTGTAAAAATACTACCCTTGTAGATATAGCACGTATGCCTGTATGATTGTCATTTCATACATCAAATGACAATTAATGATGTCGGATTGAGCTGTTACTGGAATTAAATTTACACACCCAGGTGGCATTTTCTATACGACTTTCCAAGAGCAACCTTAATTGTCTCATTTAATACTTATGTTATGGCATTTTAAGCCTAGTCCTCTCTTGGAAACAATGTTTGCAAACAGTTGACAAACAGTTTGTTGTTTCTTCTTCATGTTTGTGTTTGTAAACTGTTTGAAAACTGTTTTGAAACAACAGAGAAACATAAATGTTTGTCATTCATTTGTGTCTATACTAGCAGGGCGGTGTTTCCCGAGATGTGAACTGAAGAAGACGTTCTTTTCCTACCTTCTTGGACGAGTTGCCATGTTTTCTCTCTCACAATGCCTTGTGTTCACGTCGAAAATGTATTTTCAAAACTTTTATTTATTTATTTCTTGTCCATCTCATCGGTGCTCACGTCAAAAAATAGCGTGATTTCCTTTAGGGCGTCATGCTTCTTATCTCTGATATTAAAACTTGGAGAAGTTTTGTGCTACAAAACTGTACGGGAATGAAAATCTTTAATTAAATTTAAAATCGGTTTATGGTTCCACGCAGTAGAACACATCTTGAACGGTTACGACACTTGCAAGTCGCCTAAAAGCAACGCTGACGCCCGATGACTTATTCAAGCTTCCTTTTTCATTCTAATTTTGTCCTTTGGACGGAAACATGTTTGCGTGTTTTCGGTGTTTTTTATATAAAAACTTCACTCGCCAGTTGAAATGGGCTTACAGGCCTGTGCATCAACTTTATTCAACGACTGAAGTACCGACCGTTGGCTCAGTGGGGATTCGAACCTTGGGCCTCCTCCCCGCAGTCCCAACCACGCCGGCCTTTCAAAACAACAAAAACACTCTTATTTGATTTTGAAAACAGAAAACACTATTTCTTAGTCCCAGAAAAACGCTTAAATCTTTGCAAACAGTTGGGAAACATTCGGGAAACATCACAAAAACAACGGAAACTGTTGAGTAATAGTTTTAAAAACTATTTCCGGAAACATGTTTGTAAGTGGAGACTAGACTTTAGTATAGTACAAAATAAACGTCTGCTACATTGCAAAATAAGGACAAACTGGCGTCCAGGATGGGTATTTAAAGGTTCGTAGCTTCTCGGGATAATCTTACGCCTTAAGAATCTATACAAGCATTGAAATATATTATTTGACTTATAATTTCAAAATATTTATAAACTGGTTTCACCTTTTTGCGTCAAATAATTACTGTACATCAGGATACAAATTTAAGGAAATGTAATGATAATAATCCTTATTATCAGGTGTGAAGATTATTTCGAATTACAACACACAATATTAATTATCAGAGGACAATGATATATCATACATACCAAATTACAATTAGTCGACCAATACGAAAATGAAATTGAATTAATTTGTTTATGTCTCAGTAAAACACTTCAGTCGCACAGTCACAGAGAAAAAAAACTATAAATAGAACTAATTTATCTGGTAGTGTGAACAGTTATACGGACAATTTAAATAAATGAACATTAATACGTAAACTAAAACATCTGATGGTTTACACTGAGTCTGAGTTAGTTATACAACTAGAAAATATTAATAATAATAACATTTCTTATGTGAATAACTTTATTGGAACGTTTACCTATGTTACGGTCGTTGACCTGAGGCGTGGAGGCTGCGCGTCTCCTCTTTGGGTGTCTTTGAAGGTGTTTGCTTTGTTTTAGAGGTCGTTGGCTCTAAGAGTGGGCCTCCTCTTGACCCGAATCTCTGAGAGTAAATGCAAATTTACCTTGTTAATAATTGTCGAGAAGAGAGTTTATAATTTTCGATAAGTGTGATTGGTGAATTCATCGCAAGAAAAAGAAAACTAGTACAGATGATGGATATAATAATAGTTAATATTGGTTAGTTTAAAGAACTATGAAGAAGAGATGAATGTTAATTTTGACAAATATGTGGAGAAGTTAGGAGCCACGCCTGTTGCACTCTTCACGTGCCTACCTCATCACTCGAATAATTTTACCATTTTCTTTACACTACACATTGTTACAGTATTTTAAGAGGTTACGTTGTTAAACAAATTACCTCTTATGTAAAATAACACCGTCCTGACCTCTCGCATTCGTAAGGCTGTGATTGGCAATAAAATTCTTGTAAAAATGTCCTAATTCTTATATCTCTCAGCAAAATATGGTTCAGTAAGTACAGGAGTTGAGTAAAGAGAAGTTTCGCCTCAAGTTACGAAAAGGCTTACAATATTATCAGCCACATTCTCACGTAAAAACTATGTGGCTGAAAATGTGGTTAAATCAGTACAAAGATAAGTAAATAGTTGTAAAATGAAAAGTTATTAAACGCGATACAACAAGTAAGCAAGTAGTAAGTAGCTGTATAATCATCAGTTACGAAACATCTAACAACAAGCTCGGCCACATTCACACATACAGTATGGCTGAGTCTGTACAGAGAGATAAGTTAGTAGCTGTATAATTATCAGTTACGAAACATCTAACAACAAGCTCGGCCACATTCCCACATACAATATGGCTGAGTCTGTACAGAGAGATAAGTTAGTAGCTGTATAATCATCAGTTACGAAACATCTAACAACAAGCTCGGCCACATTCCCACATACAGTATGGCTGAGACCGTACAGAGAGATAAGTTAGTAGCTGTATAATCATCAGTTACGAAACATCTAACAACAAGCTCGGCCACATTCCCACATACAGTATGGCTGAGACCGTACAGAGAGATAAGTTAGTAGCTGTATAATCATCAGTTACGAAACATCTAACAACAAGCTCGGCCATATTCACACATACAGTATGGCTGAGACCGTACAGAGAGATAAGTTAGTAGCTGTATAATCATCAGTTACGAAACATCTAACAACAAGCTCGGCCACATTCCCACATACAGTATGGCTGAGACCGTACAGAGAGATAAGTTAGTAGCTGTATAATCATCAGTTACGAAACATCTAACAACAAGCTCGGCCACATTCCCACATACAGTATGGCTGAGACCGTACAGAGAGATAAGTTAGTAGCTGTATAATCATCAGTTACGAAACATCTAACAACAAGCTCGGCCACATTCACACATACAGTACGGCTGAGTACGTACATAGATACGTAAGTAGCTGTATAATCATCAGTTACGAAACATCTAACAACAAGCTCGGCCACATTCCTACATACAGTATAGCTGAGACCATACAGAGAGATAAGTTAGTAGCTGTATAATCATCAGTTACGAAACATCTAACAACAAGCTCGGCCACATTCACACATACAGTACGGCTGAGTACGTACATAGATACGTAAGTAGCTGTATAATCATCAGTTACGAAACATCTAACAACAAGCTCGGCCACATTCCTACATACAGTATAGCTGAGACCGTACAGAGAGATAATTTAGTAGCTGTATATTCATCAGTTACGAAACATCTAACAACAAGCTCGGCCACATTCCTACATACAGTATAGCTGAGACCGTACAGAGATAAGTATGTAGCTGTATAATCATCAGTTACGAAACACCTAACAACAAGCTCGGCCACATTCACACATACAGTACGGCTGAGTACGTACGTAGATAAGTAAGTAGCTGTATAATCATCAGTTACGAAACATCTAACAACAAGCTCGGCCACATTCACACATACAGTACGGCTGAGTACGTACATAGATACGTAAGTAGCTGTATAATCATCAGTTACGAAACATCTAACAACAAGCTCGGCCACATTCCTACATACAGTATAGCTGAGACCGTACAGAGAGATAAGTTAGTAGCTGTATAAACATCAGTTACGAAACATCTAACAACAAGCTCGGCCACATTCCTACAAACAGTATAGCTGAGACCGTACAGAGATAAGTTAGTAGCTGTATAATCATCAGTTACGAAACATCTAACAACAAGCTCGGCCACATTCCTACATACAGTATAGCTGAGACCGTACAGAGAGATAAGTTAGTATGTAGCTGTATAATCATCAGTTACGAAACACCTAACAACAAGCTCGGCCACATTCCTACATACAGTATAGCTGAGACCGTACAGAGAGATAAGTTAGCATGTAGCTGTATAATCATCAGTTACGAAACACCTAACAACAAGCTCGGCCACATTCCTACATACAGTATAGCTGAGACCGTACAGAGAGATAAGTTAGTATGTAGCTGTATAATCATCAGTTACGAAACACCTAACAACAAGCTTGGCAACATTCACACATACAGTATGGCTGAGACCGTACAGAGATAAGTAAATAGCTGTATAATCATCAGTTACGATACACCTAACAACAAGCTCGGCCACATTCACACTTACAGTATGGCTGAGACCGTACAGAGATAAGTAAGTAGCTGTATAATCATCAGTTACGAAACACCTAACAACAAGCTCGGCCACATTCACACATACAGTATGGCTGAGACCGTACAGAGATAAGTAAGTAGCTGTATAATCATCAGTTACGAAACACCTAACAACAAGCTCGGCCACATTCCCACTTACAGTACGGCTGCGTACGTACATAGATAAGTAAGTAGCTGTATAATCATCAGTTACGATACACCTAACAACAAGCTCGGTCACATTCCCACATACAATATGGCTGGGTCTATACAGAGAGATAAGTAAGTAGCTGTATAATCATCAGTTACGATACACCTAACAACAAGCTCGGCCATATTCCCACATACAGTATGGCTGAGTCTGTACAGAGAGATAAGTAAGTAGCTGTATAATTATCAGTTACGATACACCTAACAACAAGCTCGGCCACATTCACACATACAGTATGGCTGAGTCTGTACAGAGAGATAAGTAAGTAGCTGTATAATCATCAGTTACGATACACCTAACAACAAGCTCGTGCATATTCCCACATACAGTATGGCTGAGTCTGTACAGAGAGATAAGTAAGTAGCTGTATAATCATCAGTTACGATACATCTAACAACAAGCTCGACCACATTCCAGTACGGCTAAAACCGTACAGAGATAAGTTAGTACAGTAGCTGTGTAATCATAAGTTACGAAACATCTAACAACAAGCTCGACCACATTCACACATACAGTACGGCTAAAACCGAACAGAGATAAGTTAGTACAGTAGCCGTATAATCATAAGTTACGAAACATCTAACAACAAGCTCGACCACATTCACACATACAGTACGGCTGAGACCGTACAGAGATAAGTTAGTACAGTAGCTGTACAATCATCAGTTACGAAACATATAACAACAAGCTCGGCCACATTCCCACATACAATATGGCTGAGACCGTACAGAGATAAGTAAGTAGCTGTATAATCATCAGTTATGAAACATCTAACAACAAGCTCGGCCACATTCCTACATACAGTATAGCTGAGACCGTACAGAGATAAGTATGTAGCTGTATAATCATCAGTTACGAATCATCTAACAACAAGCTCGGCCACATTCCTACATACAGTATAGCTGAGACCATACAGAGATAAGTATGTAGCTGTATAATCATCAGTTACGAATCATCTAACAACAAGCTCGGCCACATTCCTACATACAGTATAGCTGAGACCGTACAGAGATAAGTATGTAGCTGTATAATCATCAGTTACGAATCATCTAACAACAAGCTCGGCCACATTCCTACATACAGTATAGCTGAGACCGTACAGAGATAAGTTAGTAGCTGTATAATCATCAGTTACGAAACATCTAACAACAAGCTCGGCCACATTCCTACATACAGTGTAGCTGAGACCGTACAGAGAGATAAGTTAGTATGTAGCTGTATAATCATCAGTTACGAAACATCTAACAACAAGCTCGGCCACATTCCTACATACAGTATAGCTGAGACCGTACAGAGATAAGTAAGTAGCTGTATAATCATCAGTTATGAAACATCTAACAACAAGCTCGGCCACATTCCTACATACAGTATAGCTGAGACCGTACAGAGATAAGTAAGTAGCTGTATAATCATCAGTTACGAAACATCTAACAACAAGCTCAGCCACATTCCTACATACAGTATAGCTGAGACCGTACAGAGATAAGTAAGTAGCTGTATAATCATCAGTTACGAAACATCTAACAACAAGCTCAGCCACATTCCTACATACAGTATAGCTGAGACCGTACAGAGATAAGTAAGTAGCTGTATAATCATCAGTTACGAAACATCTAATAACAAGCTCGGCCACATTCCTACATACAGTATAGCTGAGACCGTATAGAGATAAGTAAGTAGCTGTATAATCATCAGTTACGAAACATCTAACAACAAGCTCAGCCACATTCCTACACACAGTATAGCTGAGACCGTACAGAGAGATAAGTTAGGATGTAGCTGTATAATCATCAGTTACGAAACATCTAACAACAAGCTCGGCCACATTCCTACATACAGTATAGCTGAGACCGTACAGAGATAAGTAAGTAGCTGTATAATCATCAGTTACGAAACATCTAACAACAAGTTCGGCCACATTTCCACATACAGTACGGCTGAGACCGTACAGAGATAAGTAAGTAGCTGTATAATCATCAATTACGAAACATCTAACAACAAGCTCGGCCACATTCCTACATACAGTATAGCTGAGACCGTACAGAGATAAGTATGTAGCTGTATAATCATCAATTACGAAACATCTAACAACAAGCTCGGCCACATTCCTACATACAGTATAGCTGAGACCGTACAGAGATAAGTAAGTAGCTGTATAATCATCAGTTACGAAACATCTAACAACAAGCTCAGCCACATTCCTACATACAATATAGCTGAGACCGTACAGAGATAAGTAAGTAGCTGTATAATCATCAGTTACGAAACATCTAACAACAAGCTCGGCCACATTCCTACATACAGTATAGCTCAGACCGTACAGAGATAAGTATGTAGCTGTATATTAATCAGTTACGAAACATCTAACAACAAGCTCGGCCACATTCCTACATACAGTATAGCTAAGACCGTACATAGATAAGTTAGTAGCTTTATAATCTTTAGTTACGGAACATCTAACAACAAGCTCGGCCACATTCCTACATACAGTATAGCTGAGACTGTACAGAGATAAGTAAGTAGCTGTATAATCATCAGTTACGAAACACCTAACAACAAGCTCGGCCACATTCTTACATACATTATAGCTGAGACCGTACAGAGAGATAAGTTAGTATGTAGCTGTATAATCATCAGTTACGAAACACTTAACAACAAGCTCGGCCACATTCACACATACAGTATGGCTGAGACCGTACAGAGATAAGTAAGTAGCTGTATAATCATCAGTTACGATACACCTAACAACAAGCTCGGCCACATTCACACATACAGTATGGCTGAGACCGTACAGAGAGATAAGTTTGTATGTAGCTGTATAATCATCAGTTACGAAACACCTAACAACAAGCTCGGCCACATTCCTACATACAGTATTAGCTGAGACCGTACAGAGATAACTAAGTAGCTGTATAATCATCAGTTACGATACACCTAACAACAAGCTCGGCCACATTCTTACATACAGTATGGCTGAGACCGTACAGAGAGATAAGTTTGTATGTAGCTGTATAATCATCAGTTACGAAACACCTAACAACAAGCTCGGCCACATTCCCACATACAGTATGGCTGAGACCGTACAGAGATAAGCAAGTAGCTATATAATCATCAGCTACGATAGACCTAACAACAAGCTCGGCCACATTCCCACATACAATATGGCTGAGTCTGTACAGAGATAAGTAAGTAGCTGTATAATCATCAGTTACGATACACCTAACAACAAGCTCGGCCACATTCACACATACAGTATGGCTGAGACCGTACAGAGAGATATGTTAGTATGTAGCTGTATAATCATCAGTTACAAAACACCTAACAACAAGCTCGGCCACATTCACACATACAGTATGGCTGAGACCGTACAGAGATAAGTAAGTAGCTGTATAATCATCAGTTACGAAACACCTAACAACAAGCTCGGCCACATTCTTACATACATTATAGCTGAGACCGTACAGAGAGATAAGTTAGTATGTAGCTGTATAATCATCAGTTACGAAACACCTAACAACAAGCTCGGCCACATTCACACATACAGTATTGCTGAGACCGTACAGAGATAAGTAAGTAGCTGTATAATCATCAGTTACGAAACATCTAACAACAAGCTCGGCCACATTCACACATACAGTATGGCTGAGTACGTACATAGATAAGTAAGTAGCTGTATAATCATCAGTTACGATACACCTAACAACAAGCTCGGCCACATTCTTACATACATTATAGCTGAGACCGTACAGAGAGATAAGTTAGTATGTAGCTGTATAATCATCAGTTACGAAACACTTAGCAACAAGCTCGGCCACATTCACACATACAGTACGGCTGAGTACGTACAGAGATAAGTAAGTAGCTGTATAATCATCAGTTACGATACACCTAACAACAAGCTCGGCCACATTCTTACATACATTATAGCTGAGACCGTACAGAGAGATAAGTTAGTATGTAGCTGTATAATCATCAGTCACGAAACATCTAACAACAAGCTCGGCCACATTCCCACATAAAGTATGGCTGAGTACGTACAGAGATAAGTAAGTAGCTGTATAATCATCAGTTACGATACACCTAACAACAAGCTCGGCCACATTCCTACATACAGTGTAGCTGAGACCGTACAGAGAGATAAGTTAGTATGTAGCTGTATAATCATCAGTTACGAAACATCTAACAACAAGCTCGGCCACATTCCTACATACAGTATAGCTGAGACCGTACAGAGATAAGTAAGTAGCTGTATAATCATCAGTTATGAAACATCTAACAACAAGCTCGGCCACATTCCTACATACAGTATAGCTGAGACCGTACAGAGATAAGTAAGTAGCTGTATAATTATCAGTTACGAAACATCTAACAACAAGCTCAGCCACATTCCTACATACAGTATAGCTGAGACCGTACAGAGATAAGTAAGTAGCTGTATAATCATCAGTTACGAAACATCTAACAACAAGCTCAGCCACATTCCTACATACAGTATAGCTGAGACCGTACAGAGATAAGTAAGTAGCTGTATAATCATCAGTTACGAAACATCTAACAACAAGCTCAGCCACATTCCTACATACAGTATAGCTGAGACCGTACTAAGATAAGTAAGTAGCTGTATAATCATCAGTTACGAAACATCTAACAACAAGCTCAGCCACATTCCTACATACAGTATAGCTGAGACCGTACTAAGATAAGTAAGTAGCTGTATAATCATCAGTTACGGAACATCTAATAACAAGCTCGGCCACATTCCTACATACAGTATAGCTGAGACCGTATAGAGATAAGTAAGTAGCTGTATAATCATCAGTTATGAAACATCTAACAACAAGCTCGGCCACATTCCTACATACAGTATAGCTGAGACCGTACAGAGATAAGTAAGTAGCTGTATAATCATCAGTTACGAAACATCTAACAACAAGCTCGGCCACATTCCTACATACAGTATAGCTGAGACCGTACAGAGATAAGTATGTAGCTGTATAATCATCAATTACGAAACATCTAACAACAAGCTCGGCCACATTCCTACATACAGTATAGCTGAGACCGTACAGAGATAAGTATGTAGCTGTATAATCATCAGTTACGAAACATCTAACAACAAGCTCGGCCACATTCCTACATACAGTATAGCTGAGACCGTACAGAGATAAGTAAGTAGCTGTATAATCATCAGTTACGAAACATCTAACAACAAGCTCAGCCACATTCCTACATACAATATAGCTGAGACCGTACAGAGATAAGTAAGTAGCTGTATATTCATCAGTTACGAAACATCTAACAACAAGCTCAGCCACATTCCTACATACAATATAGCTGAGACCGTACAGAGATAAGTAAGTAGCTGTATATTCATCAGTTACGAAACATCTAACAACAAGCTCGGCCACATTCCTACATACAGTATAGCTAAGACCGTACATAGATAAGTTAGTAGCTTTATAATCATCAGTTACGGAACATCTAACAACAAGCTCGGCCACATTCCTATATACAGTATAGCTGAGACCGTACAGAGATAAGTAAGTAGCTGTATAATCATTAGTTACGAAACACCTAACAACAAGCTCGGCCACATTCTTACATACATTATAGCTGAGACCGTACAGAGAGATAAGTTAGTATGTAGCTGTATAATCATCAGTTACGAAACACTTAACAACAAGCTCGGCCACATTCACACATACAGTATGGCTGAGACCGTACAGAGATAAGTAAGTAGCTGTATAATCATCAGTTACGATACACCTAACAACAAGCTCGGCCACATTCACACATACAGTATGGCTGAGACCGTACAGAGAGATAAGTTTGTATGTAGCTGTATAATCATCAGTTACGAAACACCTAACAACAAGCTCGGCCACATTCCTACATACAGTATGGCTGAGACCGTACAGAGATAAGTTAGTAGCTGTATAATCATTAGTTACGATACACCTAACAACAAGCTCGGCCACATTCACACATACAGTATAGCTGAGACCATACAGAGATAACTAAGTAGCTGTATAATCATCAGTTACGAAACATCTAACAACAAGCTCGGCCACATTCACACATACAGTATGGCTGAGACCGTACAGAGATAAGTAAGTAGCTGTATAATCATCAGTTACGAAACATCTAACAACAAGCTCGGCCACATTCACACATACAGTATGGCTGAGACCGTACAGAGATAAGTAAGTAGCTGTATAATCATCAGTTACGAAACATCTAACAACAAGCTCGGCCACATTCACACATACAGTATTGCTGAGACCGTACAGAGATAACTAAGTAGCTGTATAATCATTAGTTACGATACACCTAACAATAAGCTCGGCCACATTCACACATACAGTATTGCTGAGACCGTACAGAGATAACTAAGTAGCTGTATAATCATTAGTTACGATACACCTAACAACAAGCTCGGCCACATTCACACATACAGTATTGCTGAGACCGTACAGAGATAACTAAGTAGCTGTATAATCATTAGTTACGATACACCTAACAACAAGCTCGGCCACATTCACACATACAGTATGGCTGAGACCGTACAGAGATAAGTAAGTAGCTGTATAATCATCAGTTACGAAACACCTAACAACAAGCTCGGCCACATTCACACATACAGTATGGCTGAGACCGTACAGAGATAAGTAAGTAGCTGTATAATCATCAGTTACGAAACATCTAACAACAAGCTCGGCCACATTCACACATACAGTATTGCTGAGACCGTACAGAGATAACTAAGTAGCTGTATAATCATTAGTTACGATACACCTAACAACAAGCTCGGCCACATTCACACATACAGTATTGCTGAGACCGTACAGAGATAACTAAGTAGCTGTATAATCATTAGTTACGATACACCTAACAACAAGCTCGGCCACATTCACACATACAGTATGGCTGAGACCGTACAGAGAGATAAGTTTGTATGTAGCTGTATAATCATCAGTTACGAAACACCTAACAACAAGCTCGGCCACATTCCTACATACAGTATAGCTGAGACCGTACAGAGATAAGTATGTAGCTGTATAATCATTAGTTACGATACACCTAACAACAAGCTCGGCCACATTCACACATACAGTATGGCTGAAACCGTACAGAGATAACTAAGTAGCTGTATAATCATTAGTTACGATACACCTAACAACAAGCTCGGCCACATTCACACATACAGTATTGCTGAGACCGTACAGAGATAACTAAGTAGCTGTATAATCATTAGTTACGATACACCTAACAACAAGCTCGGCCACATTCACACATACAGTATGGCTGAGACCGTACAGAGATAAGTAAGTAGCTGTATAATTATCAGTTACGATACACCTAACAACAAGCTCGGCCACATTCACACATACAGTATGGCTGAGACCGTACAGAGATAAGTAAGTAGCTGTATAATCATCAGTTATGATACACCTAACAACAAGCTCGGCCACATTCACACATACAGTATGGCTGAGACCGTACAGAGATAAGTAAGTAGCTGTATAATCATCAGTTACGAAACACCTAACAACAAGCTCGGCCACATTCTTACATACATTATATCTGAGACCGTACAGAGAGATAAGTTAGTATATAGCTGTATAATCATCAGTTACGAAACACCTAACAACAAGCTCGGCCACATTCACACATACAGTATTGCTGAGACCGTACAGAGATAAGTAAGTAGCTGTATAATCATCAGTTACGAAACATCTAACAACAAGCTCAGCCACATTCACACATACAGTATGGCTGAGTACGTACGTAGATAAGTAAGTAGCTGTATAATCATCAGTTACGATACACCTAACAACAAGCTCGGCCACATTCTTACATACATTATAGCTGAGACCGTACAGAGAGATAAGTTAGTATGTAGCTGTATAATCATCAGTTACGAAACACCTAACAACAAGCTCGGCCACATTCACACATACAGTACGGCTGAGTACGTAGAGAGATAAGTAAGTAGCTGTATAATCATCAGTTACGATACACCTAACAACAAGCTCAGCCACATTCTTACATACATTATAGCTGAGACCGTACAGAGAGATAAGTTAGTATGTAGCTGTATAATCATCAGTTACGAAACATCTAACAACAAGCTCGGCCACATTCCCACATACAGTATGGCTGAGTACGTACAGAGATAAGTAAGTAGCTGTATAATCATCAGTTACGATACACCTAACAACAAGCTCGGCCACATTCTTACATACATTATAGCTGAGACCGTACAGAGAGATAAGTTAGTATGTAGCTGTATAATCATCAGTTACGAAACACCTAACAACAAGCTCGGCCACATTCCCACATACAGTATGGCTGAGACCGTACAGAGATAAGCAAGTAGCTGTATAATCATCAGCTACGATAGACCTAACAACAAGCTCGGCCACATTCCCACATACAATATGGCTGAGTCTGTACAGAGATAAGTAAGTAGCTGTATAATCATCAGTTACGATAGACCTACGAACAAGCTCGGCCACATTCCCACATACAATATTGCTGAGACCGTATAGAGAGATAAGTAAGTAGCTGTATAATTATCAGTTACGAAATACCTAACAACAAGCTCGGCCACATTTCCACATACAATATAGGTGAGACCGTACATAGAGATAAGTAAGTAGCTGTATAATCATCAGTTACGATACACCTTACAACTAGCTCGGCCACATTCTCACATACAATATGGCTGTGTCTGTACACAGAGATAAGTAAGTAGCTGTATAATCATCAGTTACGATACACCTAACAACAAGCTCGGCCACATTGCCACATACAATATGGCTGAGTCTGTATAGAGAGATAAGTAAGTAGCTGTATAATTATCAGTTACGATACACCTAACAACAAGCTCGGCCACATTCCCACATACAGTATGGCTGAGTCTGTATAGAGAGATAAGTAAGTAGCTGTATAATTATCAGTTACGAAACATCTAACAACAAGCTCGGCCACATTCACACATACAGTACGGCTGAGTACGTACATAGATAAGTAAGTAGCTGTATAATCATCAGTTACGAAACATCTAACAACAAGCTCGGCCACATTCCCACTTACAGTACGGCTGAGTACGTACATTGATAAGTAAGTAGCTGTATAATCATCAGTTACGATACACCTAACAACAAGCTCGGCCACATTCCCACATACAGTATGGCTGAGTCTGTACAGAGAGATAAGTAAGTAGCTGTATAATCATCAGTTACGATACACCTAACAAAAAGCTCGGCCACATTCACACATACAGTATGGCTGAGTCTGTACAGAGAGATAAGTAAGTAGCTGTATAATCATCAGTTACGATACACCTAACAACAAGCTCGGCCATTCTCCCACATACAGTATGGCTGAGTCTGTACAGAGAGATAAGTAAGTAGCTGTATAATCATCAGTTACGATACACCTAACAACAAGCTCGGCCATATTCCCACATACAGTATGGCTGAGTCTGTACAGAGAGATAAGTAAGTAGCTGTATAATCATAAGTTACGATACATCTAACAACAAGCTCGGCCACATTCCCACATACAGTATGGCTGAGACCGTACAGATATAAGTTAGTAGCTGTATAATCATAAGTTACGAAACATCTAACAACAAGCTCAGCCACATTCCTACATACAATATAGCTGAGACCGTACAGAGATAAGTAAGTAGCTGTATATTCATCAGTTACGAAACATCTAACAACAAGCTCGGCCACATTCCTACATACAGTATAGCTAAGACCGTACATAGATAAGTTAGTAGCTTTATAATCATCAGTTACGGAACATCTAACAACAAGCTCGGCCACATTCCTATATACAGTATAGCTGAGACCGTACAGAGATAAGTAAGTAGCTGTATAATCATCAGTTACGAAACACCTAACAACAAGCTCGGCCACATTCTTACATACATTATAGCTGAGACCGTACAGAGAGATAAGTTAGTATGTAGCTGTATAATCATCAGTTACGAAACACAACAACAAGCTCGGCCACATTCACACATACAGTATGGCTAAAACCGTACAGAGATAAGTAAGTAGCTGTATAATCATCAGTTACGATACACCTAACAACAAGCTCGGCCACATTCACACATACAGTATGGCTGAGACCGTACAGAGAGATAAGTTTGTATGTAGCTGTATAATCATCAGTTACGAAACACCTAACAACAAGCTCGGCCACATTCCTACATACAGTATGGCTGAGACCGTACAGAGATAAGTTAGTAGCTGTATAATCATTAGTTACGATACACCTAACAACAAGCTCGGCCACATTCACACATACAGTATAGCTGAGACCATACAGAGATAACTAAGTAGCTGTATAATCATCAGTTACGAAACATCTAACAACAAGCTCGGCCACATTCACACATACAGTATGGCTGAGACCGTACAGAGATAAGTAAGTAGCTGTATAATCATCAGTTACGAAACATCTAACAACAAGCTCGGCCACATTCACACATACAGTATGGCTGAGACCGTACAGAGATAAGTAAGTAGCTGTATAATCATCAGTTACGAAACATCTAACAACAAGCTCGGCCACATTCACACATACAGTATGGCTGAGACCGTACAGAGATAAGTAAGTAGCTGTATAATCATCAGTTACGATACACCTAACAACAAACTCGGCCACATTCACACATACAGTATTGCTGAGACCGTACAGAGATAACTAAGTAGCTGTATAATCATTAGTTACGATACACCTAACAACAAGCTCGGCCACATTCACACATACAGTATTGCTGAGACCGTACAGAGATAACTAAGTAGCTGTATAATCATTAGTTACGATACACCTAACAACAAGCTCGGCCACATTCACACATACAGTATGGCTGAGACCGTACAGAGAGATAAGTTTGTATGTAGCTGTATAATCATCAGTTACGAAACACCTAACAACAAGCTCGGCCACATTCCTACATACAGTATAGCTGAGACCGTACAGAGATAAGTATGTAGCTGTATAATCATTAGTTACGATACACCTAACAACAAGCTCGGCCACATTCACACATACAGTATGGCTGAGACCGTACAGAGATAACTAAGTAGCTGTATAATCATTAGTTACGATACACCTAACAACAAGCTCGGCCACATTCACACATACAGTATTGCTGAGACCGTACAGAGATAACTAAGTAGCTGTATAATCATTAGTTACGATACACCTAACAACAAGCTCGGCCACATTCACACATACAGTATGGCTGAGACCGTACAGAGATAAGTAAGTAGCTGTATAATCATCAGTTACGAAACACCTAACAACAAGCTCGGCCACATTCACACATACAGTATGGCTGAGACCGTACAGAGATAAGTAAGTAGCTGTATAATCATCAGTTACGAAACACCTAACAACAAGCTCGGCCACATTCTTACATACATTATAGCTGAGACCGTACAGAGAGATAAGTTAGTATGTAGCTGTATAATCATCAGTTACGAAACACCTAACAACAAGCTCGGCCACATTCACACATACAGTATTGCTGAGACCGTACAGAGATAAGTAAGTAGCTGTATAATCATCAGTTACGAAACATCTAACAACAAGCTCGGCCACATTCACACATACAGTATGGCTGAGTACGTACATAGATAAGTAAGTAGCTGTATAATCATCAGTTACGATACACCTAACAACAAGCTCGGCCACATTCTTACATACATTATAGCTGAGACCGTACAGAGAGATGTTAGTATGTAGCTGTATAATCATCAGTTACGAAACACCTAACAACAAGCTCGGCCACATTCACACATACAGTACGGCTGAGTACGTAGAGAGATAAGTAAGTAGCTGTATAATCATCAGTTACGATACACCTAACAACAAGCTCGGCCACATTCTTACATACATTATAGCTGAGACCGTACAGAGAGATAAGTTAGTATGTAGCTCTATAATCATCAGTTACGAAACATCTAACAACAAGCTCGGCCACATTCCCACATACAGTATGGCTGAGTACGTACAGAGATAAGTAAGTAGCTGTATAATCATCAGTTACGATACACCTAACAACAAGCTCGGCCAAATTCTTACATACATTATAGCTGAGACCGTACAGAGAGATAAGTTAGTATGTAGCTGTATAATCATCAGTTACGAAACACCTAACAACAAGCTCGGCCACATTCCCACATACAGTATGGCTGAGACCATACAGAGATAAGCAAGTAGCTGTATAATCATCAGCTACGATAGACCTAACAACAAGCTCGGCCACATTCCCACATACAATATGGCTGAGTCTGTACAGAGATAAGTAAGTAGCTGTATAATCATCAGTTACGATAGACCTACGAACAAGCTCGGCCACATTCCCACATACAATATTGCTGAGACCGTATAGAGAGATAAGTAAGTAGCTGTATAATTATCAGTTACGAAATACCTAACAACAAGCTCGGCCACATTTCCACATACAATATAGGTGAGACCGTACATAGAGATAAGTAAGTAGCTGTATAATCATCAGTTACGATACACCTTACAACAAGCTCGGCCACATTCTCACATACAGTATGGCTGTGTCTGTACACAGAGATAAGTAAGTAGCTGTATAATCATCAGTTACGATACACCTAACAACAAGCTCGGCCATATTTCCACATACAGTATGGCTGAGTCTGTATAGAGAGATAAGTAAGTAGCTGTATAATCATCAGTTACGATACACCTAACAACAAGCTCGGCCACATTCCCACATACAGTATGGCTTAGTCTGTACAGAGAGATAAGTAAGTAGCTGTATAATCATCAGTTACGATACACCTAACAACAAGCTCGGCCACATTCACACATACAGTACGGCTGAGTACGTACATAGATAAGTAAGTAGCTGTATAATCATCAGTTACGAAACATCTAACAACAAGCTCGGCCACATTCCCACTTACAGTACGGCTGAGTACGTACATTGATAAGTAAGTAGCTGTATAATCATCAGTTACGATACACCTAACAACAAGCTCGGCCACATTCCCACATACAGTATGGCTGAGTCTGTACAGAGAGATAAGTAAGTAGCTGTATAATCATCAGTTACGATACACCTAACAAAAAGCTCGGCCACATTCACACATACAGTATGGCTGAGTCTGTACAGAGAGATAAGTAAGTAGCTGTATAATCATCAGTTACGATACACCTAACAACAAGCTCGGCCATTCTCCCACATACAGTATGGCTGAGTCTGTACAGAGAGATAAGTAAGTAGCTGTATAATCATCAGTTACGATACACCTAACAACAAGCTCGGCCATATTCCCACATACAGTATGGCTGAGTCTGTACAGAGAGATAAGTAAGTAGCTGTATAATCATAAGTTACGATACATCTAACAACAAGCTCGGCCACATTCCCACATACAGTATGGCTGAGACCGTACAGATATAAGTTAGTAGCTGTATAATCATAAGTTACGAAACATCTAACAACAAGCTCAGCCACATTCCTAGGAGAAGAATGGATTGTCATGTGAACAAGGATCCATACAGATTGTATTGTACTGACGTAGACACGACATGGTGGCCTTGAGTATTCCTCACACATCATGGTCTCCCTGGCCTGACCTAACATGTTGTAACATAACGTTACCTTATGTTAACGTTACCTCTTATCTTAATATTCTATCCGTAAACTCAAAATAAATCTCTTATTAATTTTACACAAAAATTTTATTAAATATACATTAAAATGTCTTAATCATTTGGAACCCAACCTAGGAATGAGCGTTATTCAATTTAAGGATACATTTACAACATATGGACTGTGAAGAAGGAATATATTTGCACGATATTGGACATACGTAGTATGTACATCCATAAAAATAGCCAAAAAGATTGTTTTGGGGTAACATGTTTTACGCTATGTTAATTTTACTTGATTGAAATCCACGTAGGACTATATTTTTCATTGCTAAACGAAATTTGTATACGATAATTGAAAATTGCACTAATATTAGTAATTTTGCCAAGAATCAATATACTAAGGAGGGAGGTTTGCCAATTTCGTGCGTGTGAACAATAACTAAAGATTTATCCTATATGGCCAAAGTATAAAAACTATGACTATGAAAAACTTAAATAGTTTGTATACAGGAATCTACTGATACATATTTGCTAACAAATCATAACAATTAACAAATTTTCACAAACAATAATTTTTTTATTATACTAATCAAGGTTTTTATTTTCCTGAATTGTATAAATTATGGGATAAGATAATGGAGGATGCTGAATTATAAAAGCAACACGATTACTATGATAAGGTGAATCGTAGTTAAGCGTGTGTGAATTCATATTCTGAATCTAATTTTTTTTTCATTTAACTATCCGCTATGTAAATATTGAACCATGTATGTCATGTAATAATTGAATTACATTGTCTATGAATATTATATTTTAAATCTAGCAATGGTTGTAATATTAGACAATAAGATCCAGGATGCTATTAGCAGCTAGAAGGGGACCTTTATATTGTTTTTCAACATTCTGTGAACAAACAAGCTCTAATAAAACCTACTGACCATGAGGCTAGACAGTCATCAACAGTTTGCGGCTTCAATGCTGTGCCGTGCATTGTTGCCTTGCGCGCGCAAGTCCAAGTATATTGAAGTAAATTAAATCTTATATCTGATAAATTAATATTCAGCTTGTTTAGGTTTTAATCTTAAGGAATTGTAATCAAGAGCAATTTTTTAACTAAACAACTGTTATATGAAGTACTGTATTATTATTGGAAGTCAGTCCAAATTTTCTAAAACTTTTGAGAAAATGGTCTTTTATAAATTTTTTAAAGTCTTTGCAATGAAGTACTGCTGTATCCTTATTGACAGACGTCTTGGCATAGCCAGAGCTGTCATGCTTTCATATACACATCACCTTGCTTATGGCATGGAAAGGTCTTTGCAATGAAGTACTGCTGTATCCTTATTGACAGACGTCTTGGCATAGTCAGAGCTGTCATGCTTTCATATACACATCACCTTGCTTATGGCATGGAAAGGTCTTTGCAATGTATATCCTTATTGACAGACGTCTTGGCATAGCCAGAGCTGTCTTGCTTTCATATACACATCACCTTGCTTATGGCATGGAAAGGTCTTTGCAGTGAAGTACTGCTGTATCCTTATTGACAGACGTCTTGGCATAGTCAGAGCTGTCATGCTTTCATATACACATCACCTTGCTTATGGCATGGAAAGGTCTTTGCAGTGAAGTACTGCTGTATCCTTATTGACAGACGTCTTGGCATAGTCAGAGCTGTCATGCTTTCATATACACATCACCTTGCTTATGGCATGGAAAGGTCTTTGCAATGAAGTACTGCTGTATCCTTATTGACAGACGTCTTGACATAGTCAGAGCTGTCATGCTTTCATATACACATCACCTTGCTTATGGCATGGAAAAGTATTTGCAATGAAGTACTGCTGTATCCTTATTGACAGACGTCTTGGCATAGTCAGAGCTGTCATGCTTTCATATACACATCACCTTGCTTATGGCATGGAAAGGTCTTTGCAATGAAGTACTGCTGTATCCTTATTGACAGACGTCTTGGCATAGTCAGAGCTGTCATGATTTCATATACACATCACCTAGCTTATGGTATGGAAAGGTCTTTGCAATGAAGTACTGCTGTATCCTTATTGACAGACGTCTTGACATAGTCAGAGCTGTCATGCTTTCATATACACATCACCTTGCTTATGGCATGGAAAGGTATTTGCAATGAAGTACTGCTGTATCCTTATTGACAGACGTCTTGACATAGTCAGAGCTGTCATGCTTTCATATACACATCACCTTGCTTATGGCATGGAAAGGTATTTGCAATGAAGTACTGCTGTATCCTTATTGACAGACGTCTTGGCATAGTCAGAGCTGTCATGCTTTCATATACACATCACCTTGCTTATGGCATGGAAAGGTCTTTGCAATGAAGTACTGCTGTATCCTTATTGACAGACGTCTTGGCATAGTCAGAGCTGTCATGCTTTCATATACACATCACCTTGCTTATGGCATAGAAAGGTCTTTGAACCACAACCGAGTGTTGGACAGCACCGTGAAGTCCAAATCATTTCAGTTTAACAGAGCGTGCAGGCCTTGTTTGAAGACAACCGTTGCTAGGGTTTTCGCACGTGGCACAATCACACTGTAGTCACTTTGCTAAAAAAATCGTAATTTTTTACTGTTTAAATTTTTTAACGACAGGTTTGTATCACGATATTAACTTTACTTGAAATCACTTGCAAATAAATTTAATGTATAAAAAAAACCTAATTCCCTAATACAACTCTCCCTCACCTAGTACAGGGAACCATGTTCTTCGGAATTTCTTCTTCTTTCTTGGATATTTCCTTACCTACTAAATTTTTTCTTTCGTGCTTTTTATATCTTGCATCTCGTTCATTTTCGAACTCGCACTTCTTAGTTTTGATTCTTCTACACATTCTTGAGAAATTTACTGCGGTTTCCTTACTCCTTACAAAGTCCACTGTTATAACTGCAATAATAATTTGTTTTTTCAGAGATTCTGCTTAATTATTTCCTCGCCATATGTTTGGCTATTCAGAAATTTATTTGAGATAGTTTATTGGCTTATAGTATAGTCTGTTTAAACATGTACACGGCTGAAACGTTATGTTTGGTACCAACGGATGAATGATAAAAGTTGAAGTCAGCGTATGACTATAATTTGTTGTGATGAGAAACATTTCGGACGAAGATGAAAATCAGGTTACGATAATTTCTGAGTGTATAGCAATATTGTTATTTTGATACATACAAAATATCTTAGGTGTATAGGTATATTTAAGTCTTTATGTAGTCAACATTTGAAGAAATAACAATGAAAATGTTCAGAAAACACGAAAATTTAATGTTTATTTCTTTTCATCCAGAATGGATTAACTTGAATGAGTAGGCTATATTCTTCATTTTAGGTTAAAATATATTTTAATCTTGCAACAATAATTAACTATTAGTGAAGTCCACAATTTAATATTTTTATTTTCAATGTGTAAAAATACGTTTTCTGTCAACGATTCTACACAGTCTTTCCTGTTGTGGTACATGTATACTGCGCCGACAGTGAAGTCATGTAAAAGAACGGAAATTGCTGTTTCAAAGGACTTCTTTCCTCTTAAGATTACCCTGTGAAGTTAACTCTTTAATTCGAATTATGGAGCTTTTACGCTTTTGTCATCCAATTACTCCACATCTTTGCGAAGTAGATGGAGCTTCACTCAGACGGAGGAGTTATGAATACATCGGGCATCACATCATGCATACAAAGTTGATAGGTTGAATGTAGTTGTTTGTTACGATCTATTGGAGACGTGTGTGCAAACTTACAATCGTGAATATCAAAAATACTATCATGAATATTAACAGTTCTTAAATTAATGTATGTATTCTCGTGGTATTGTGAACGACGAAAAATATTGTTGGTTATTCATTGCATTCACCTTAATTTTTTTCGGGTATATGGGGGGATTTGTAAACTGTCTGTTATGAATTTTATGATATGCGATTTGGGTTATTTACATCATTGTAATATTTTCTGTAATATATTTAGTCTAAATAATTTAGAAAGAATTCTTCCAATAGGCGTTGATGTATTCCAAATGACATTCTTATAGTAAATGGAGTCTTTTTACAAAGTGGCCACTACTCATAATTTTGTTTCTCTAACCTAAAATAACCCACATCAGGTATGAATGGTATGATTCAACGTAACTTATAAGTTATAAGTATAACAATTTATATACGTATAATTCGTTAACATTTTGTTACTTTCCTCAACTGCTTCTTTTGACTTTATATTAGCTGAAAGATGTTTGTTTTCAAAAATGTAAACACCGCGGACGGCGATGTTTTAAATTGAAAAGTTAGAAATGCTAGAATCAAGTTTTCAATGTAATAAAAAAGCTATTTTTCATTTCACACACTGGTCGCACAATTTGATACAGTGACCAGTTAATTCCTAAACAAAAAGCATATAATAATAATGTAAGTATTGATTTTAAATAAATTCATTTATTTATTCATTATAATGGCTCTCAGCTGTTTACATTCTTCCCATCATTGTTGTCTAACTTTTTAGATAAACATGTTTTGAATTCTGTTAAATTAACAATATTTATATTAGACTGTGAGTTTCATTTTGGATAAAAAAGTACTTAAGGAGTGGCGAATATTCTGTAAAAGGGCCCTCATGAAGGCCCAATTTAAACATTAGCTGTTATTAGTTCATAAAACCCCATGTATTTATTCTTGCCTTGTTTTTTGAATTCCTAAATTGATACCACTGGGTATGACATCCAGTTTTTGCAACCGGAATACTTATAACCTAACCTTACCAACCTAACCTTACCAACCTAACCTTACCAACCTAACCTTACCAACCAAACCTTACCAACCTAACCTTACCAACCTAACCTTACCAACCTAACCTTACCAACCAAACCTTACCAACCTAACCTTACCAACCTAACCTTACCAACCTAACCTTACCAACCAAACATTACCAACCTAACCTTACCAACCTAACCTTACCAACCTAACCTTACCAACCTAACCTTACCAACCTAACCTTACCAACCTAACCTTACTAACCTAACCTTACCAACCTAACCTTAGCAACCTAACCTTACTAACCTAACCTTAGCAACCTAACCTTACTAACCTAACCTTACCAACCTAACCTTACCAACCTAACCTTACCAACCTAACCTTACCAACCTAACCTTACCAACCTAACCTTACCAACCTAACCTTACCAACCTAACCTTACCAACTTAACCTTACCAACCTAAACTTACCAACCTAAACTTACCAACCTAACCTTACCAACCTAACCTTACCAACCTAACCTTATACTCTTCATGACCTGTGTTTATATTTGTTAGCGGACGGCTAGAATTTAAGCATTAAAAAGACGGTTTATGTGAAATTATTATTTCCTCTTTTAAAATCATATATTGAAGTGTTAAATGAGGTTTTTAAATGCTCCAAGGTGTTCTCTGTACAGGCGTGGTTTCCAATTGCATTGTGGTGTAGATTGTCGCGCCGGCAAGAGATAAGAGTCTTTAAACAAACGTGTTTTTCTAATCTTTCCCTCTCTAACAATGGATGCCTAGAAACACACAAGACCATGTTGCATCAACACCGGAACTCCCGAGAGAAGTAAACTCTTGAATCGTTTTCGGCGTGGGCGTGACGCTTTCACTGCAGAAGGTGTTGAAAACATTCAGGGTCACGTCGCTTGAGAGCAATGTCCTCGACAGACCTCACTTTGAACGATGTCCTGGTAAACTAGATGTTGAACTGTCTAGGTGTTATTTAACGTCTGAATCCTGTATGTTTTTGAGTAAACGGAGAATCTTTAAAAATTGTAAAAAAGTTTTTTTCTTAACTAGATATCTTTTAGGTTATGATCATTTTAGGTTACGTTACGCATTCATATTTTACTTGCTATTCCAGGAACACCACAATGCCATAATGAAAACAAAGCTATAAAACCGTGGAAATATTGTTCAGCATTAAACCAAATTTATAAAAGTAAGTTATTAAAATTAAATATATCAGGTAAAGACTTATTACATTAATTTAAAACCCGTTACTGTATTTATACGTAAAATAGTACGCCTGTTCCAAATTTAATTTATATCTCCCCATTGAATCTTTCTCTCTCTCCAATAGAAGAACTTTCCTTAATGAAAACTGTTTTGAAATTAATATTTTGATATTACGATGAACATTTTGAACCTTAATATTAACATTTGTCCATGATTATTCTATCGGTATTTTAACCTGATTGGTTAATATTAACAAATGATGGTAAACTTTACCTCTTTTGTTCCGCCACCAATCTTCAGTTTTTTCTTACACTACCGGTTTCGGAGACTAATCTCCATCTTCAGGTGTTCACTATTCACTACATACTAAACCATTAAAGTTTAAAATACTTGAGTTTGCATTTTTTGAATCTCTAACGGTTGTTTTAGAGGTGAATCAAGATGATTCAAAACTAACTCTTGATAGTTCTTCCGAAACCGGTAGTGTAAGAAAAAACTGAAGATTGGTGGCGGAACAAAAGAGGTAAAGTTTACCATCATTTATTAACATTTGGTTCAGTTTGTAAAATAGAAGCCTGTAAACATTTAGTAAGATAATTTCAAGGGTTAACTATAACTTTAAGTTAGTGCTTAAAAAGCAAGGAGTGATAATCATATAAATAAAAATGTTTCTTAGTACATAAAATTATATCTATTTACATGACATTGATTGGTATTAGATGTATCTTATTGATTTTTTCCTGCTGTCTTACACACATTAAAGATACAAGACACCAAGAAATGATACAAGGCAAATCCTTCGACCTGTCTTCTTTGAAGAGGCACTCTCTTCTCCTCTGTACTCAAGGTCATAGAGATTGAAGTCATGACGTAACGGTTTTTACGCAAAGTGGCCTTCAAATTGATTTTTACATCACTATTTTAAATTACTCACTATTTAAAATTTAGGTACATATATTTAAATGGATGTTTGATCGTCTGCTTACATGGGTGGGGTTTTCGTCTTGCATGTATTAGGTAATCTGAAGTTTAACTTTTTTTGGCTTACTGTCATTATTTACCTACATTATTATAATATTTTATTCTGAATATTTAAAAATAAATCAAGATATAAACTATCAAAATAAAGTTTTATTTATGGATCGTACGATGTGAAGTTCAATTGTCTATCTTAAATTAAGTTCCTTTTGTTTGGATTTTCATCTGTTTGGATTTTCATAGCTCAAAAAGCAAAAAGTGCATGCTAGTATCAGCTTTAGGCACTTTATGGAATATATCTCTTTATGATCATATTATTAGGGTTAGATATGAGGTATATCTAGTGTGAAACAAAGCCATAACAGAGTTAGCTTGAAATAGAGTTTGGCTAATATTTGTTACACAGGTCAGTCGAAAATGTCTCATAAAAGGATGAGATAGTGCATAAAACACCCTTGTGAAGGTTGCATATAAAACATTTGAATGAACCACTTGGACGATCGGGTGTGAATCCCAAACCTTTCTTAGATAAAAAATAAGTTTTGGCCAAAATTAGGTTCTTTTTGTGGTAAAACCAACGGTAGACCTGCAAAATATACGCGAAGACAAGAATCAGTTAAACAAACAGTGTTTAATGTATCCAGGAAAACTCTCCACGCAAAATAATAATAAAAGCTGACGGTCAGCTGTTTCTTATATCTGTGTACATCACACGTGTGCCTTACTTATCACAACACACACTCTCTTTGAAACTTAAACTTACTTGTAGTTCATCAAACTGGTTTAAGGCACTGCTTAATTAAATATATTAATAGATATCAATTAACCATCGTTTTTCTCTCAGAACTAAGGCGCAATAAAAACTGACGTGAAAAAATCTATAAATTAACAAAGATTTTACATAATAAGATTGTTTAAGTTCTCAATTTAAAATTACTTGAAAGTCTATTTCAGTTAATGTATTTTATCAAGAGACAAACTATAATGTAGTAGGCCTATGATAGCTAAGAAAATATGATGATATGTGACAGTCTTTATAAGACCGTCCAGTTTACATAGAATAGAATAGATGTTTTAGCCCCTGACGGCAAGACTTTACAATATTTACTGTTGGCCTATTGGCATTCCAGGAGTGGATTGGCATTTTGGGAAACAGGCATCTTAAAGGCAACAGATTTTTATGATAGCCATGAAAAAATAAGACACTTGCTTGTATATGAATTTTGAATTCTTAAAGTATTCCACTTAAAAATTAAAAAAAGTCAACTCATTTTTTAATATTATGAGTCCTATCTCTTTACAAGTCGATAGTATAATTTTTTATACATAGTTAGCAAATAAGATAATTACTAGTCCTTAGTAAGAGTTAACGAGATTCAAAAGACTTAGAAAACAAATTAATGTAATTTTAACTTTACCTGAACTGTAAAAAAAACACAGAATCAGACGGGATAAGAATCTGCAGAAAAAAAGGAATCCGACAAAATAATATAGAAACTAATAATATATAAACTTGTTCGTTATATTTAGATATTGCACCTCACAAGATAATCTCTGAGCTCAACAACGAGGTCGATGAAAGCCCATGGTGAGCGGCAGAGGAGGTTCCCCTGACCTTGGAGAAGAGACAAGTAAAAGGCTGTCAGTAATTTCACGGTTCAACGGTCAAGAGTATCCCCAAACTTAGTTTAAAACTCGATACAAAAGCTGTAAATATATTGAGATGATCATAGATTAGTTACATTCTCTGTATTAGATGACATTAGTGGCTGTGGAATCCAAAGAGCGTGCTGTTCACGATCTTGGCGACCTAAGTTGATCTAGAAACACGTAAACTGTGCTGTCTCAAAAGCAAGGAGGAGCTTGGGTCTCGACATCTATTTTCTAGATCGCCAGGCATTTCAATGAAAAGCAAGCTTATTTAACATTGTACAAACCCTTGGTTTGAAGTCACCTTGAGTAGGCCACTGTTATTTGAAATAGGGACCGGTGTAAACAGATGCAGTTGTCGAGGCCGACCAGGGGAAATTGCTCTCATGGATGAAGTGGAAGTTTCCGGAACTTTGTGAAGTGAAAATGCGTGCAGAACTAAATTTATCAACATTATTAGCTCGTCGAGCTGTAATTGCAATTTTTTTTACGTGGTCCTTAATGACCACGCCGATTCAGTTGAGGCTATTGGTGTAAGAGGTCCAGAATACAGTATACCTTTCGCTCAAGAAATACATTTATTTGCTCATACTCTGGACTGTTTTATCCAGCGGTTAGATGTGTTAGCATTCACAAACAGGCTTTCCAACATAGATTTTTTGACAACCACAATGGCCGTTTATAAGGACGCTGAAAGCAGCATATAATTGTTGACTGTATTTCGGAGATATGATATATGTGGTAGAGTCTGAAGTTGTTGGTATTTGGAGAGTAAGTGGGATGATACCAAGATTGTGCATGTCTGGTGGAGAGAAGATACATAGAGTAAAAACAAATATTTATTTGTTTCATTCCAGACAATATTGACATGTCCATCATAGTTTGTGTAATTTGATCAAGTAGATTTCACAAAGCACGACAAAAATATAATAAGTTTGTTTTCTTTAGCTCTAGACATACTGTTTATACGTTCAGGAACAAAAGCATTAACTATGAAAAATACGCTCATTCTTAGAAACTGAGCGAAAAGTCGTAAAAATGGCGGATTATATTATTGATTGTTGACCTTTCTCTGTCTTTCTCCGAATGCATCTGACCTTTCCAATCACTTGTAAGGATTCATAGAGACGTTTGTTGCACGATGGCAAATAAGGATATCATTAAATTCAGGGTCGCTCTTTCCACGACATCATTTCAAATTGGCTTACATTAGATACACTTAGTTTAAGTGACGTCTAGAACAATTAACAGTGATGCTAAGTGTGTGCTAAACGAGACACGAAAACACTTAAAACAATAATCACTTTTTGTAGTTAAAGAAATGTCCATGTAATGCTTGAGGTCGTAGCCTACCCATCCTACACACATTTGAATGAGAACACACACGTCTATCTGTATAAACCTCCAGCAATAATTGGGCCGGACAGTAAGCGACCTGCGTGTTATATTTAGCACATGTAGGGGTTTCAGCAGCAGAGGAGATACTTTCCACCAGTGCGCTGCCTTACAACACGGGCGTGACTAACTTACGCAACAGTGTTTAACTGAAGAAAAAAAACTGTAATGAACTTTACAGGTTTGTTTAATTGCTACTTATTGTGTACGTTATTATTCATTGTGTAGTTGCTATAATTAATTGTTATTCGGTGACTAAATAATGATTTAATTTGATCATTCCAAATTTAATTTGTTGGTGTTAGTCCAACCAACCAATGGTCACCTGGTAATGACGTAATAGGCGGGGCTTGCTATTGGACCGCCAGCACGCGGCCTTCCATCATCCTGGTTGACACGATCATTTTTACATAGTGCGGGAAGAGTAGCTCCCTTTCTCACCTCCACCAATCAGTGCATCTCACTCGCACCGCTCAGTGCATTTAATAGGTCGTTTTCAAAGCGGTCCATCTATTACAGCTAAAGAGAAATTTGTACATATTGGGCTATTCAAGAAATATAACTTATTAAATCTTTTCGGTTTGAGTAAGCAATCTTAGAAAATGTTATATAATGAGAAAAACAAAAACAAACTTATAACCTTCATTCAAAAAGGTAATAAGTCGGAATGTCTTACAACATTTGTTTGAAAAGGTCTTTTTCACGTTTAAGTTACGTTTAGTTGTGTTGGGTAGGTTATGTTGAGTTTCGTTAGGTTAGTTTTATTAGATTCAGTAGGTTAGGGAAACTTATGCTTGGTCAGTTAGTTATCTATAGGTTATGTGACGTTAGATTAGCTGTGTTGAACAAAGCCTTTAAATGAGACATACATTTCATTTTTATAACGTGTACTGAGTGGATGAGAGTATTCACATATATTACTTATCTGGAGCAGCAATGTATATGTTATGGCTTGCAACTGTTGCGCATGCGCTGTTCGCAAGCCATTTGTTATGGGTTTAAGTATAACTGTTGCGGTTTTTCAATATAGCTGTTGATAAACTTTTACCGTATGTACCGTATGATTTCTTAAAGCTCTTAATAACTCGACTTTTCAATATAGGAAATAAAACGTGAACAATATTTTCGTCGTTTCCTTAGTCTAATAAAGCTACTTTAACCAAATTACTTAAGATTGGCTACTGTGAAATGTTATAAGCTCTTTATAAAACTACCATATTTTTTCTATTGGGCTGATCATCTATGTGTCATCACTGTTAACATACAAGTAACTCTTTAGATCACCACTTTAATATTGGCACTGATATGCAAATCACTTTATAGACATTTAAATATTGCCGACACCACATTATTCAATATCAGCGGTGCGTTAACGTCAGCGTCACAGTGCGCTGATGACACAAGTGATAATACACAATTGCACCTTCTATCATCATTGAACTACGAGTATCATCTATCATCGTCAGTATATAACGAGTATGACTAGCTGTAAAGTGAAACCTTTGAAACTGCTTGTTACAAAATTTGCACATTAAAGTTTCATAAAATAGGAGAGGATGTACCCACCTAAACGGATCAACTCGCGTGTAAGAGAAAATTAAAGTGTGTATAAAATTGAGTAGCTTTAAATAATTCGGACCATCGAAATACCTGTCAGAAGGACTTGGAGTAAGTTGCTATTAGCTGTGCTCGTTTAGGACCACCAAGTGTATAATTATATGAATGCCAATACAAATTACAATATGTGCCATCAAAATGGCGTAACCTGCCTTGTCAGACTACGGTCTACATTACAATAATCGTTAGACACGCCTTTAAGACTAAACCTGCCTTGTCATGCGACTATGGTCTATTATAGCATCACTAGACCTGCCTTGTCATGCGACTATGGTCTATTATAGCGTCACTAGACCTGCCTTGTCATGCGACTAAGGTCTATTATAGCATCACTAGACCTGTATTATCTAATTACTGTCCAGCTCTAACTTCAATAGACCCGCCTCATTAAGGTATGGCCAATATTTAATCTAATTTGTTTTACTTATCTTATTGTTCGATAAAATTAAGATAACAAACTGACTTTATATAATTACGATGTATATTTACCATCGTTAAACTGGCTTTATATAATTAAGATGTATATTTACCATCGTTAAACTGGCTTTATATAATTAAGATGTATATTTACCATCGTTAAACTGACTTTATATAATTACGATGTATATTTATCATCGTTAAACTGGCTTTATGTGATTAAGATGTATATTTACCATCGTTAAACTGACTTTATACAATTACGATGTATATTTACCATCGTTAAACTGGCTTTATGTGATTAAGATGTATATTTACCATCGTTAAACTGACTTTATGTGATTAAGATGTATATTTACCATCGTTAAACTGACTTTATACAATTACGATGTATATTTACCATCGTTAAACTGTGTTTATGTGATTAAGATGTATATTTACCATCGTTAAACTGACTTTATATAATTACGATGTATATTTACCATCGTTAAACTGGTTTTATGGGATCACTATGTATATTTCAACTCGTTAAACTGGCTTGAAATATACATGGCTTGAAATATATATGTGATTACGATGTACATTTAAACTCGTTAAACTGGCTTTATATAATTACAATGTATATTTACCATCGTTAAACTGGCTTTATGTGATTACAATATATATTTAAATTCGTTAAACTGGCTTTATGTGATTACGATGTATATTTACCATCGTTAAACTGGCTTTATAGGATTACCTTGTATATTTCAATTCGTTAAACTGGCTTGAAATATACATGGCTTGAAATATATATATGTGATTTCGACGTATATATAAATTCGTTAAACTGGCCTTATATAATTACGACGTATATTTACCATAGTTAAACTGGCTTTATCTGATAACGATGTATATTTAAATACATTAAACTGGCCTTATATAATTACGATGTATATTTAACGACGTTAAACTGACTTCTTACAATATCTTTATTTGTATTATACAGTCAAACCTCGATATAACAAATTTCAAGGGACCAAACCAAAAATTTGTTATATCGAGTTTTTTGTTACAGCGAGGTTCTTTATATTGAGGTAGGTTAACTGACATTCGCTATATAGAGGTTCACATCTCAGTGTTGTGTATGGAGTACATACTGTATCACTAAACATTTTGAAATCTTATACAGTATATGTATGTACATATACTGTACTACTGTAAATACAGTACTGTGTAGTAGTACAGTATTGTGCACATACATAAAATTTATATTTTGAGGATAGCATAATTTAGCAAAATGATCCTCACTAATAGGTTAATTAGGTAATGTATACAGTAAATCAAACGCATTTATGTTGTAAATTCAGTAATTAAAACAAAGAAACTTTATTTGACAAATTAATAATAATATGTTCTTAAATTAAAAAAAAAATTACCATGCCTACAAGATAAAAAAGTGTAGCCTAGTTTCTTAATACAGTACTACTGTACAGTAAAATAGACAGTATGTGTGGATGTACAGTAACTAAACAATTAAAACAAGAAAACAATGAATACTTACACATTTAAGTGATTTGCATTTTGCACTTCGTTTATATCATTAATGACACTACTTTCGCCATTTCAAAGAATTTACCCCTCCTTTGTCAACATTCGTTAATGAGGTACAGTCGTAAGAACTTCGTTATATAGAGAGGTAAAATTCGTTATGTAGAGGTTTCAACTGGAACAAATTCGTTATACCAAGGCTGGATTATTTTCTTGGTAATAAAAAAATTCGTTATGTTGAGGTTGTGAGTACGTTTTCTTCGTTATGTAGAGGTGAAATTTACATTGTCCCTTATGGAGGGTTGTAGGAGATTTGTAAAAATTCGTTATATCAAGGAATTCGTTATATTGAGGTTCGTTATATCAAGGTTTCACTGTATATTTATCAACAACGTTATAATACAATGTTAAAATGCCACTGGTGTAGACAAAAAGGGGGAACAAAAATTACAATCAATTTCCTATATCGGATGGCCTGCCTTACTAGCATCAATGAATACAAACTCTATTATAGAGTTTGTATTCATTGCTAGCATGCAGTCGGTAGACCTGCCTAATGTCACTGCATTAAATTTTTACTCATGTTATACCTTTTTTACCTCCGACATAGCTTGGTCTTCTTTAGACCTCTTTCCATCAGTTTACCTCGTTCAGTTTAGACTTTAGATTAAGTGACCCCATGAGGCGCCTCACCATACACACGCCATTCAACCAGTCTCCATGGCTAGGCGGAGGCCCCGGACGTCCGGCGCTTCGCTCTGCGCGTGTTGGTTCACTACCTGCTAACTGTGCCATTAACATCACCTCTCATCGTTCTTTTACCTTTACAGCCTTAGGATGTAACATTTTCATAACAGTTGTAAAGCATTACAATAAGTTGTAAAGATGTTTTATTTTCGATACTCCAATAGATTTTAGTAAAAAAATCCAGTATATGTTTATTAATAAATGTACTATTATCTTATAACAATAGACTGTATTAGAATTATGACCCAACTGATCTTTTTTTTTGGAAAAACATAAGTGGTATAGCTAAATTAGTATTGTATTACCGATTTATTTCAATGTGTAGTGATTTTTAGAAGTTATATATTACATAAATTTAGAATTATTTTAATGGCGAAAGAGGCCATGATAGCCTGATTAGGCTAGCCACAGAGAAGTAAGAAACAGAGGTTGCATCCAATAGCGCGCTAATTGTGTAGAGAAGTTATTTATCTAGTTTGACATGTGATAGTAGGGTCAGCACCTTGTCAGACCCTCCATTTATACTCCCAAATTCCCAATAATAAACGTTCAATAGTATTTATTACAACATATTTATGAAGATGTGCATTAGTTGAAATATATTTATAACAGCCACTGAAGCGTAAACTGCAGCCTTAAGAAAGCGGACTCTGTTTCTTTCTCCTCTGTGAATTGGCAAATTTTTGTTTAATATGCTCATTTGACAACTGACCGACTTCACTTGAATTTCGAACTAGTCACAACGGGAATCGAACCCAAATACCGAACTTGCGTGGCAAACCACCACATTAACTATTTACGACACTGATCAAAACAAACAGAGGTCGCTTTCTTATGGCCGCAGCGAGCGCCTCAGTGGCTGTTATAGGCTAAATAGATTTCAACTAATGTACATCTGTGTATAAATCTGTGGTTATAATTACTAGATTTATCCTTGAGTATTTTGGGGAAGTAAGGAAGGGATTGAAAGGTGATAGACCTTCCATATGCCTGGCAAAATTAAGACTCGACACACTAGCTCTACACGCACTATTGAATGGTACTCTCTTTCCTTATTTTCTGAAGCCGGCGACTGCATTATTTTAATTATATTAATTAATCATAATTTATAAATAAATATTGACTCATCTATAAACAACTAGATGACCACTGATCTTAAACCACATTCAATATGAATGACTACTTTCTCTGATGTTTTGTACAAGTGGATACCCAAAAACTATCCTCTTCATTCTTGATTCACCCATCACAGCCACATCGATGCCTATATACTGTACTGACTGGGTGTCAGTGTGGTAGGCTGAAACTTGACATAGCTCCTACTTGCAGTAGGATTACACCATCACAGCCTCAAGCAAGATGAAATTGAGGGATCAATATTTGTACAAGTCAGTAGTGAGAGAGTTGTTGTCCTTGTTCAGTGTACGAGGTAAGAGAAAGTAGGATAAAGCGGCACTATGTACCAACACACGTGCGTTGAGAAGACTTGCTTACATTACTGAGCACTTTGTAGTATTAACCGCAAAAATACTCGACTTTCCGATATTTTCCGATTAATTAACGATCATCGGTAGATCAGAACATTGTCTATTACATCAGATTACAATTTACATCTAATTGTAATTTGTATCACTGTGGTCATCCTTATTTCCATGTATCATGTATTTGTCCACACCACATCTCAGTTGTTAGGACACTATGAACAATGCTCATTTTATTCTATATTAGTAAATTGATTAAAATGTAAATAAGGATTAATTTATATAAAAAAAAAATACTAATAACATTTTTAAAAGTCTATAAGTAGGCCTACTTTTCCTGTTGAACAAGTTTTTTTATGGAGTTTAAATAAATCGTGGATAAATCTAGTAATTATTACTTAGGCTAGTAATTATTACTTTAGGCTTTAACATGTACATTAGGTGAAATGTGTTCATAACTGCCTCTGAGGCGTTCGTTACAGCCATAAGAAAGCAACCTCTGTTTCTATCTTCACTGTGCTTATCCTCACTAATTTTTTTAATTTCATCATAAATCAATATTTTTAAAACTATCAAGTACATTTTAACCCCTTTCAAACGATGAAGAATTACGATTTTCAGAAAAAATCCTCAAATACAGTGCTATACCGCATTAACTTGGGGCCTATGCTCTTACGGAATACAAATTCAACATAGCTACTACATCTGCGGACTTTTAAATCTGGGTTTTGAACTCGGCTATTTTACATGACATCTTGACTCTAGGTTTTTTATATTTTTTATTATATTATTTTTATTTATTTATTGAATTATAATTTTACATTTTACTGAACAGTTTCTTAGCTTATCCCTCTAGCTTAATACTATTTTAAGGGATATACTTCAGTATAAATATATAAAATACATTACTAACATTACTACAAATAACAAAATATTGTGCAGCCCATATTCCAAAAGTTAACAATAACATTTTCTAAAGCATTATGGTTAAATTACATAATAGAAATAATATTTAAAATAGAACTTTATAGAAAAGACATAAATATTAATAAGAAATTCTTCAACAAAGAAAGTGAAAGTCAGGTTTATCTGCCTATAGAATTTGTCAGTTATTCTGGTAGAAACCAGTTTAGTCCAATACTTGTTTCCACTCTCTAGCCTCTTTCAAAACTACAACGGAACTTTGACCTCCCCTAGAACTTATTGATGCAATCCCCATAAAACAATAATTTGAGTCCAATTAACGCTTTAAAAAAAACCTAAAATGTGACACCATTAATGTTAATCTTATACCTTATGTAGATTGGTCTACTGTGTTTGGATCCACTGTAGATGAAACAAATCAGTAGCCGGCTTGATGAGTTTGCGAGTTACTCCAATGTCATTTCATGATAATGCTGATAAAACTGAGAAGGCCTAACTGGGCCGCCCATTACAAACAAATATACAATAGCCAGATCAGTAAGCAAGCTGTGAGACGAACGCTTGAGAAGTTTACTGATGCAGTTTTACGAATGCAGGAGTTTACTGATAAGGCTCATCAGGGTCGATGCTAAAGTCAGGATACTACACAACTTTAATTAATCATGAATTAACTGTTTTCAGAGAGAACAGATGGATAAGTATATAAAAATACTTTTTTGGTTGCGAAAGATATAGTACTCGTACTATATCCCTTACGAGTAAGTTACTATGCAATGTCACTCGTATGGGATATAGGCCTACGTTAATAAAGAAAACGTGTAATTTAATTTTACATTTCAAAACGTAATGTAGCAGGTGCTACATTACGTATGTATAGCTATGTAGAAATGTACTGTATTTTGAATGCAAATCAGCTGAATCTTCAATGCTGGAAAGCATATATATACCAAATACAAATTATATTGTACATCAGTGGCCTGGAAAATACATCACCAACTTGTTTGAGGGATTATGGTTCTCTAAATGTTAAAAATAAGAAAGAATTTACCCAATTGAATACGGTCTAAGTTCAATCGAACGTTTACTTTGTTGATACGCTTTCTTTCTACTATTAGTTAGCCTACAACTAATTTCTTATTATTAGTGTATGTTTATATGATTGTGTTGGTATTCATGTCTTGTGATATTGCAACTATTATAGCCTAGATTCAATATTTTAAAGTTATTTTGCGTTCTGATAGTTATGCCTGAGAAATAAATTTTAAATATGTCATTTATGTATACAAGTTTAGCTTTAAGGCATTTAAAATTTAATTTACTGTTATATATTTTTAGACTTAAATGTCGCTTAATTATGAATTTGTAACAATCTTAATGCAATCTCTGTATTATTTTATGACAGTAAAGTTCCTTATTCTTATAGTTTGTCTGGTGGATGACGTTGTACACGCAGAGGTTTTAGTATGGTACTTCCGTACATGCCAATCTACAATAATTGTAAACTGTACTCGAAAATAACGAAATGTTGATTGATTGATTAAAACGCAAGACAAATCAATCTTATATGTAATGAACCACAGATCACGTAATTTTAATAGCAGTGCTGTGGAAATCAAGCAGGATTCATGTAACACTCGTCAGTAAGGTGGGGGGGGGGGCGGTAGTGGGAGGAAATAGCAGTTGCGGACGCCAATTTGTGCCCCAATGACAAAATTGTCGACTGACAGAACCATCCGTTGTTGGTTCGGAGGCCAGCTGACGTAGTGATGCCGTCATCATTGAGAATTATCATTGAAAGTATACTACACCAATACTAAGTGTTGGAGTCAAATTGTAATTTACTTGCCTAAAAAACTATTAGTTTGAATTACTTTTAGTAATAGTACAAGATTATTTTCTACAAAAGTCACGCCAAAGAAGACTCAAACGTTAGTATTCAAGTCAGACTTTATCGTATATTCCTGCAAATTGCACGTACAATGTTGTCTCATAGTAAATGATGTATTCAAACTTTGTTTGAGATATTATGCAAAATTGGTATACAGTTTGTAGAGTTACACATTTGAACATATACATATTTGTATACAATAATTTGAACTTTATTACGTATTACAAATATAAGGACTTATTATAGGTTAAATGTTTTAAAAAAGATGTTATGATCATAACAGCAACAAAAATACGGTATTGCTAATTCTGTTAATGATTTCTTGTTCTCAAGATATTGATTGTAGGTTAAAATATAATTACTATGTAACTGAGATGTATCATACGTACCGTAAGTTGTGGTAAGTGAAAATTTTGGTAATAAAAGTAACAAGAGTTCCATTATTTTTTTGTTTAACGCTGTACATGGCAGCTCGCTTGCCAATCGATTAATAATCTACATAAACAAAACAAATGTTTTTCTCTAAATACTGCTTTTAACAGCGTAATTTTGCCAAATTTACAATGTGTCTTACACAAGAAAATTTAACAACTGAATATTCTTAACAGTTAATGTATTATATATTTTGCTACCAGAAGGTTATTTAAAATAAAATATGAGGACATATTAACTACAATTCGACCCATTGAGTCTGGAGTTGCTCAAGGAAGTATTCTTGGCCTTATACTTTACATCTTACACACGCAATCTGCTACAAAGTACAGGGATAGTGGTAGCCACAGCCCTTTTAGCCTCAAGTATGTATCATGTGTTAGCTTGTAAAATGCTACAGACAGCTCTCAATAATCTATCAATTTCATTAACATTTTGAAAAATTAAAATAAATAAACCAAAATAAACTACATTAGTTCCTCCATGATTTGACCTCAGTTTCTCTAAATAATGTGGCCCTTCCCAAAAATGAGGTTAAATAACATGGCATGCAACTAGATAGGGTGTTAACATGGCAGTTCCACGTTTGAAACAACTGGCTGTATTAACATTTAATACTAATAAAATGTCCAATTTTTTTGGCAGGTATTCAAAACTAACAAAAGAAAACCAAATTATTTAATGAAGATAAGTTTAAATCCATTTGGGCGTATGGAGTTGAGCTATGAGGCACAACTTCAAATTCTAACATCGACCTTATTTATACAAAGATTACAATCTAAAACTTTGAAATATGTTTTAGGCGCTCCATGGCACAAATACAACCAAATACTCTATAATGATACTAATATTCCATTTGTGATGGATCAATCACAAGCTTGGTATATGAAAAGAAATTAGAAGGGTATCAAAATTAACTTGGCGTTAAATGTATTAGGCAATGCCAACTGCATGTAGAAATTGAAACGGCATAAAGTACTTGATTTACCTAACCGTTTGACTAGTTCTGAAGAACACGAAGCTGAGAAAATATGAGGAAAAACATTAGGCAGTTTCTAACCAAGACCCATATATTCTGTAGATGTTATATATGCATCTACAGTTTATTGTTCAGAAATCACAAAATCATTATTCAATTGTGGGCAGTTTGTAAAAATAATATGTTTAAGAAATTGTTTTGGCTGTGTAAGGTTCTATTTTAAACGGTTTTTGTTTTTTTGTTAGTCATACGGAAATATTCTTTTTTCAACATTTATATTTGTATTCCATAGCGAAGATTTTAATTGAACTGATACGAGAACATTATTTGAACCTTTATTAGGTTTTGGAAAATAGAGACAAAGCATTATGCATATTATTCGGTGAATGGCCTTGTACCATTAAATACATGTAGTGTGCCATTAAAATTATCTATAATATATTGAACTATGCACACCTCTTATATCATGTGGACATATACAACATCCCAATGCAATTCGCGTCAAGGCTACTGCAGTACAAAGGGGTCATATCATACAATTGTGTATTCCATATATCTGACTCACTTACGTAAGATAATAGCAATTAACATGGCAAGGGATGGGACAATGATTTATGTACCTTTATCTCGCCATGACCCCTCAGAGAATAACACATCCATGACTTCTTATCACCGTTCCTCGACCTCGAAGTGTCAAATCCCGCCACGGGAGGCCAGTAGTACAATAACTTAGCTACGCAACTTTGCAAAATGAATTGGGTTTTGTAACAGTGGATCAGCACGCTCGGTCAGCAAACGTTACCTAACCTAACTCAACACGGCTCCTTCCGTAATCAACTAGCCTACATCGGCACAATGCGATTGTAAATAACTTTAGACAATTTGTTTAGCTGTAATTTAAAAACTATCCATAACATATAGGAATCCAATTTTTGTAAACTTTCAATTAACCAGATGTTGTGTAGGGAAGAGAACTGAGTGTCAGACTTGTCAGTTAGCTGAAAATCAGACCAACACTACGAGGTTCGGATTCTACGTAAATCTGTAGGTCCCATAGTTTCCCTGGATATCGGGCTATTAATAAATAGTCCTTTCTGAGCTAAGTCGAACTCAGATAGTAATAATGATTACACTCGTTCATCTACACTGATTACACTAATTCGAAATCCATATTCACCCATATCTTGACGATCGGCGTCTTAAGAATGAATGTGGAGAAAGTGGATTAGATAATAAGTTTGGCGCTTTCCACATTCGACCCATATCGAACCTTGTCTTAATTTTAAGATGCATTTTACAGTTAGTGTGTCAACGAACACAGCGGAGTACCCACTGTATATGTAAGGGTGGGAAGATGGGTCAATACCACTGTACGTGTAAGGGTGGGCGGGTGGGTCAACCCATACATTGTTGTACGTGTATGGGTGGACTGTGCTTATATTGTAATAAATTTGTGTTGTGTGACATTTTACTTGTTCTGTATATGTACCAACATGTATTATGCTAATTAAAAAAACTATTTGTAAATGCCAGTCAGGCAAAGTGAGCAATGATTTACAAGAATGTTAGAATCAAAGTTCATACTACTCTTGCCGATATTTACTTTAATAAGCAATGTTTGCAGCATGGTTTAATACCTAAATATGTTAATGTGAAAATTAAATGTAATACTGTTGCTGGTAAGAAAACAAAACAAGCTGAATTATACTGTTTTCATTTTTGAAAATTAAGGATTAAATACTCGACTCGAAAAAAAACTCGAAAAAACAAATCGAATCGGTTTTACATCGATGTTGTTCCAATTAAACTACCTGCATTATCAACCGGTGACTCACTCAGTGTTTTCAGGTCATGAAACCCGACACCGGAACAATAGCACAATAAAAGACTCCCTTTAATAGTTGTTTGCAGAACGTCTGATAAGGAAGTTCTCTGAACCACCTTTACAATGGAAGAACTTCATCCATCGAAGTATACATTCTGTAAGTTGTGCGTCTTTGACGAATGATAATACAGTAATTATTTTGGTTTTAGGTTATTTACAAACTAATACAAATGTAGAAATGCCGGAAAATCCCTCCTATGAGTAAATTTATTTAACCTTCAAGTATAACATAGACTTTTATTACTTCAAATTATAACGATGGGGTCCACCAAATCCCAATTAGTAATTAAAATATATATATATATATATATATATATATATATATATATATATATATATATATATATATATATATATAGAGTTTTATTAAAAATTATGTGTTTTTCGTTACGTGGTTTTCCTCTATGTTCTCTACATACTTCAATGTGCCTCAGCTCAATACACAATAAAGTAATATGACATTGAAAAAAACATACAGTTTTTTGACAATAAAAGTATGTTTCCGAACATTCAAGAAAATATATGATTTAATAAAAATTAAAACAACAAAACACCTATATATATATATTTGAAATAAGGTATAAGTGTACTATAAAATAATTATGGTGAAGAATCGGAAATATATACACATGTTCTTACTATACCTAAAAAATGGGAAATAATATGTTATAAAATTTGAAGGAAAAGTTAACAACAAAAATAATTATCCTGTTTGGTCTTGCTTGCAAAATCACAAAAGACCGTTTTCACAAATCACAACATGATACAATAATCAATAAATATGCAATAAAGTTTTGCTTCACTACTATCTATCTATGGATTCCCATTGAAATAGTAAGAAAAATGGCACACTTAAGTATAACAATGGGGTCCACAGGACCCCACTGTAACTTGTTATATTTATTATAAAAAAATCAGTTTCTTTAAAAATCACTGAACCATTACAAAATGACAATAAAAGATTAAAATAAATATACATGTATGCTAAGTATAAATACAATAATTTATAATCCCAAAGATATGCATTAAAAAATTTAGTGGGGTCCGATGGACACCAGTGTTATACTTGAGGGTTCAAAGAAAAAGTACAATTTATGTTGTGTAGCTGTGTTGCACACGTAAACATCAACACAAACATCTTAAAACTCTCTCACATTAAACTTTTAAATTACTTCAAAATAATTTCAATAATTCTGTTGCTATTTTGACAGTGACAAAACTGTACGTGATGGAATTGTTTCACTATTATCCTGCAATCAGCGCTGAAAATACTATACAGTTGACTTATCATAATTCAGACAGCTTTTCACCGCAGACCTGAGTTAGTTAACTTCTCAGTACAAACACTCTATTCTTTACGTAATCCCAACAAATTATCAATCCCTAAACATTCAACATCTTTTTACAAAAACCACTTGTGTTACAATGGAATTAATTTGTTTAACCATCTTCCACTACCACTCAGGCTGGAATCAAGCCTAACTAAGTTTAGAAAAAAACTAAAAAAAAACCACTTAATAAATCTTGCTTGTTACAGCGTCCGAGAATTTCTAACGGGAAATATGTAACTGGTTAGATGTGATGTGTTTTAATTTGTTGGAAATAATGAATGATCTCCTTAGTTACATGTATTAAATTCTTATTTTCGATATGTAAGAGTTGATTTTGTACACATTTTTTATATACATAAGACTTAGCTAATGCAATTGTATTGTTGATTTGCCTGAATAAAGAGTTTGAATTATTTAAAAAGTGTTATAACTTGAGGCTTGTGAGTAGCTATTTCGTCTTAAGCATCGTTTAAGTTAACCTAAAATAGCTTCTGAACCACGTTAGTATTTGTTTCCTTTTTGGCTAACTGACAAGCTTGATACTTGTTAGGTTGGTAGTTCTCTCCAACCCCGACTACCACCCAACATTTACAATGGACAGTGGACATCCACGTCGATGACAACTATTGAGTGGACGTAGGGTTAGTATTAAGAAGACTTAAAATGGAGCCTATTACCATTGATTTGATATACAAATAGATTTCCCATCCAATGTTAAATTGTGAGTCTCAAAATATCAGCTGTTTTTGTGGTCCATTGTGGAGCGCTAGTGTAGTCCCATGTAAATGTAATACAGTTTAAACCAGCTGTGGTTGCGGGCCACACAAACTAACAAAATTACAGACACCAATATTCCTATTAGATGGTTTATCTATTGTAGGTGTATATAATCAAGGCTATTACTTACAGCCTCCCCACCATTCAGCAACCAACTAGCTGGGTTACAACACTACGCCACATAAGGTTTAGACATACTTACGCAAAAAGTACTGTTGATACTCCATCTCATACTTGCAAACATAAAACTTGTTTGGTAAGCAATATTAAGAGATATTTCTAGGCTACTATAATTAATTTTGAGAGCACACATATATGACTATAACTATTGTCACAAACTCACATTGATACTCTACTGATAACAATAATTGATTGCGTTCAATGCATATTAACAGCTGATATTAGGCCTATAATTTGACTCATATATCAGCTGTTGAACCGTTGCTCTCCGCTGCTTCTCGCCTGACCTAGTTGTGCCTGTGGAGGAGTTTTACCTGGCAAGAGTCTAACATTAGTCAAAGACTTGAATCGAAAACAACCTTACGATGCAACTAGGCAAGAGAATACTCTACTAATAAATTACGATGCTCGTATTTCAATTAACTTAGGAAATGTATTCAACATTCTCATTTTTAATCCATCAGTATTTAAACAAACAACAAACTAGCTCATTTGTTTTTAAGTAGTCACTTCGTGTACGAAACTGAGCAGTGTATTCAGTTATACAAAATTCTAAAATACGGTACTCTAAATTCAGTTGCTAAAAAGATATAATCAAGACTTAAATTTAAATTCTGATTTGATCTTTACGTGGCTCTTAAAAACATAAATTTGAACTAGATTTAAAACATAACCTCTGGAATGTAATATTGGTGTAATAATTTCAATTTCGTATGAATATAACAAAGTACGTATCACAAAGAAAAATTAATTCTGCCCGGATATGGTGATATTTAGCCTATTATTTTACTGCCTACGTTTCTTTAGGAAATTTGGGGTTGGGGCAAGTTAATATCAAATTTATTCACTGTTGAAAATGATTCATTTAATTAAGAATCATTCAGATAAATATTTAAGTAACAAGCGTACATTTTCAATAAACAAAATACTAACCAATTTTCTACAGTATTCAGTCAATAATGTTTTTTGTTTTTTTTTCAGTCGAGAACAATTAAGTACATGGGGAATTGCTACGTTGCAACGGTCAAAGTCGTGAGAATGGGCGCATCACAACGCAAGATATGGTAATTCAAGAATTAATACGAACGCTTTGTTTATAAAACAGAATGTGCTGCACTCTGTTAACAGATTGTCAAGCTATTAGTGCGATCAGCTGTTATATAACAACAGACAAGTAAAAAAAGCTTGTTTAGCTGATTTCAGTCAATATTCCTCCTTTAATAACGGTTAGATATAAGAATTACACATCGAGTCTCGGTAAAATCACAAACCGTCGAAGATAATCTATCTCGATAACATTTGAAGCCGATTGTTTTTGTTCAGAATCGATCGGGATGACTAATGACTGGCGATGAGTAAAAAATTCAATCCATTATCATGTCATGTCATCGATTCTTGTCTCAAATGGATACAGAAACGAATATATTTAAAACCACTTTCCTAAATTTATATAGAACATTACCAAAACCCTATTAATTTAGTTAATTTTAACGAGCAGTTGCAAAAAAAATAATACAATTCACTTTTTGCACTAGATTTTATTGATACATTAATTTTTCTCTTTAAGAAACCGAGTCATAAAAACGAAGGAAAAAGATTACATGTTGTACAAATTAGTGCTTTGACAACCAAAGCTTTCTGCAATGTATAAAAATACCGTGAACAAAGTAACAAAAAAAATTGAAATTTGCTTACAATAATAGAATCTATTCAAACTTACATAAAAAGAGAACGTAAGTCTATGCTTGTAGCGAATTCATTATTAACTTCTAAGTGCTTGAACTAGCGCAGAAGCTAGCTTTAGAAACGTGGCCTTGGACACGTGAACAAAAACGCATCAAGCGCCACTGAATGGGCTTATGGCAATGAGGCATATCGTCTATCAGAATGGCGAGAAATAACTAAGTCTAGAAATAATATAAAAATTACATTATTTGTCAACAAATTACCGAACGCAATTAAAAGTGTCCCGACGCTGAAGGCGTTGAAAACTCGTCTGAAAGCTGCCTTGATATCGGAAGCGTTTTACAGCACAGATGAGTTTTTGGCACACCAATGGGAGACCTAGTGATTGGCTGGCTGACGTAGGTGCTGGAGTGGATTAGTTCAAACGAATGAATTATTTGACTATTGTAAGTATGAATGTGACTATGTATTGAGTGAATTTTTTTTATATATAACTTTAATGTACTTGTTTGCAAACTTGACGATTTCTATGCAATATTTGTATATTGTTTCATGAAATAAAACATTTTTATTATTATTATAATTGCGAATATACGATTTATTTTATAGTTGCGAATAATATGTGTAAATATAAAAGTTTAAATTCTTAATTGGTAGGTATTGTCTAACCTAAGGTGACCCTCCAGACTCCCCAGATTTTCCAGGCAGTCCCTGATTTTCAACGGCCGATTGTGCCAATTTTTTAACTTAACAGAAAATATTTCAGAAAAAAGAAAGACGTTCATCAAATTCCTTAAATTTATTGGATTTAAAAACATTAAAAATAGTAACTTAATTATTAAAATGTTATATACATACTTTTAAATATGGCATTACTTTATTTGTAAGAATAGCTATTCTTTTTGGTTAAATAGTTTTTTAATTAGCATAACACGTGTTGGTACATATACAGTAGAAGTAAATGTCACACAACACAAATGTATTACAATATATGCACAAACATATTACAATACAAGTACAAAATGCACAAATATTATGGTGATCGATTTCGGTGAACCACGCTCACCATAATATTTGTGCATTTTGTACTTGTAACGTAATATATTTGTGCATTTCGTGCTCATATTGTAATAAATTTGTGTTGCGTGATGTTTCCTTGTACTGTATATTCTTTTTATAAAATACCAAATCTAATCCACTTTCCATAAACAATTCATATGATTTATTCAACTCAAACTCTACTAATAGGTTGGGCGCTTTCTACATTCGACCCATAACTCACCTGGTCTTAATTTTAAGGTGCATTTTATAATTGTTGTCAACGAAGTATTTTTCCAACTAACTACCTGCATTATCAACCGGTGACTGACTCAATGTTTTCAGGTCAGGAACCCGATACCGGAACAATAGCACTATAAAAGACCCCTAATGATTGCAGTACGTTTGATAAGGAAGTTCTCTGAACCACCTTTACAATGGAAGAACTTAATTCAGTGAATTGTACATTCTGTAAATTTAGTTTTTTTTTTTTTTTTTTTTTTTTATGAATGAGAATAATTATTCTGGTTAGGTTCTTTAGAAGCCAATACAATTGTAAAAAACGCCGGAAAATCCCTCCTGCGGTTACATTTATTTAAAAGAAAAGTATAATTTATGTTGTGTAGTTGTGTTAGATGGAAATAAAATGACTCATGAACTATTTCGGGATCTGTAGTTTGTACGTGGCACATAAATTCTTTTTTATTTAATTTCCAATACGACATACATACAAATCAAATATGTAAATAGATAAATATATTTTTAATAGCATTTATTTAATTTTTCACATTTCTATTTATTTTCAAATTCCTTGTCAAACTGACATTTTTTATCTTAGATCTCAGGCTTAAGTGGCCGGTGTCATAACTAGAATCTATATTTTAAGGTGACAACCGCGTCAAGGTACTATCTACACTATTTTTAATATAATCAAACGTTTCGCCCATTCTGTGATGTGGCATCCTCAGTGGTATTTGGCAAGTCTCAGAGATACCACTGAGGATGCCACATGCCAGCATGGGTGAAACGTCTAGTTATCTTGTAAATAGTGTGTAAATAGCATCTTGACGCGATTATCATCGGAAAATATAGATTCTAATATTTTTCCTGTTTTATATATTTAATGTTTGTGATTATGGTTGCGTCTATGATTTGTTTGAAAATTATATACATGTAATGATTATAGAAAAGTCATTTTACTCGTGCTTCCTAAGGGATAACCATAAATGTTTGTATTGTGTTGAGTCAGGGTACAACGATAAACAGACAAACCGGAAGTCAGAAATTTAGTTAAAGATATTTTCAGATCCTCTGTGTGCGAAAAGTAAATATGAAAATCTTCATACATCTGATTAATACAAAACACAGATACCACAAAACAACTGTAACAAATAAAAATGTTTATTTACTCAGAAGTATACGTCAGAGCCATGCAATCTCGAGTTTGTTTGACCACGAGGAAGATGGTTCTTGGAAACTCACATGTAAAGGTCAGAAGGTTCTGATTAAAATCTATTTTAAAAGTTTGAAAGTTCAATAGTTAAAAAAAAACGTCAATATCTAGAAAGGAAACACTGTAATAAATCAGTAATTACCTCTTAGACCCTAAGGTTGTTCAAATTTGAGTTATGATTATCTGATGTGATACAAAAATTTGCATTTTAACCCAAACTATTTTTAGTATACGATATGTGTGTTGGGTTAGGTTAGGTTATTTTAGTGTAGGTATACGGACCGACTTATTCAATAAAGGATTGTCAAAGGAATGGGTAGTTATGACTGAAAGTGATTTGTTTATGCAAATACAGAAGAGAAAACGTAGTCTTCGTTACATTTTAAGGCCGACCTTTAATTTTATTAGTCTATTAGTCAAAAATCTAAGAACATCCTTCGAACCGAGAGATAAATTGATTTTAAAATGTTAATCTTAAAAATAATCTTCCAGAACTGATTGTATTAACAATAATTCATTAAATAGTTTAGAAGTCAACTGTTGAACAAACCATGTAACTTGTTCACATGTGTAAACACTAGTTTGTAGTGTTATGGATTCCAGTGTAATTACCGACGTTTTGGACTCTCTACTTACGTACTTTTTCACGATAGATGTTTACGCTGGCAAAAACAATACTTTTTCAACTGAGATAAAATAAATGTTCATGTGACCCTACATTTTTTTTTAATGTTAAAAGAAATTAATGTTGTTTAAGTATTACACATTTAAACATAATTATTCATTGGACATTGTTAATTTTTAATAAAATGTTCATAAATTAATTTAAACATATGATGAATGTTATTACAAATAATTATTGAAACAATTTAATTTTTATAATGAGATTTGATTATTTAATTTTTTTTTTAATATTTGCATTAGTATTGCTGAGTAGATATAGTAATATTTGCTAAGCACTAAAGTTTGCTTTAATTTTTATTGACATTTGCATTAACATTACTTTTTATGTATTTTTTTTTTAATTTGGGTCTATTTATTTAAATTTACAAAACAATATTTTTCCTAACTTACAATTCCCGGCACTTTACTATCAATAAATCTAGAATTTAAATTATGTGATGTGATTATGATAATGGTACATTGGTCATGACGAAACGTACCTTGCCAGTAAATATATTTCCCGTGCTAAAACTTCCTCACATGCAATACAACATCACTGCAGTCACAAACACATACAAACTTTATGAGAGATTTGGTGCACTAATGGTGGTAACACTGACTGGCACGCAACAGCTGACCGACTGGACTGAGCGGAGCGTTGCAAGTTCACCAGTCCACCGCCAGATCTGCCCCCTCCTACCATCTTCCTTTCTCCATCCCAATCAATGTCAGTTGAATAATTAGAAAAAAATGATAAAAATATTCTGTAATCGGAGACATTCCTGTAATAAGATAGTTTTTAAATGTAGTTGTATTTATCTAAATTTAAATTCAAGATCAAACATTCATTTCAGTGCTTACAATTAGAATTAGTTCAAACCTTCTGATAAAGTACGCGTTCTAGTAGATTTTGAAGTAGTGGGTTTTAATGAGAAATGTTAAAGTTCAAAATCGGTTATATGCCAGCAAAATCAAAAATTTTCCTTTACACTTTGGGTGTTCTAAAATTATGTTTTGTTAAAGGACAGTAGTAGGGGTAACCAACAGTGATTAATTGCAAATCCGGTCAGTTTATGTTGAGTAGCATACATGATTAGCTTGGGTAACAACCTTGATCAGCTTGGGTAGCAACCGTGATCAGCTTGGGTAGCAACCGTAATAAGCTTGGGTAGCACCCGTAATCAGCTTGGGTAGCAACCGTGATCAGCTTGGGTAGCAACCGTAATAAGCTTGGGTAACACCCGTAATCAGCTTGGGTAGCACTCATGATCAGCTTGGTTAGCACACGTGATCAACTTTGGTAGTGCCCGTGGGTCAGCTCGGGTTAGGTTAGGCTAAGGTTAGGTTAGATAAGGATAGAATGTTTTCGATTCAGCTCTAAAACAGTTCTAACAGCTCTAACAGTCCGCAAAGAAAACACTCTTTGCGGGCATATAACCATTTTGACCATGGTAAATTATTGGTTTCTTCTTTGGCAATAAAAGCTATTCGAAAATATGAAAATATCTCATTTGACCTTGACCTACAGGCCTTGGGCACTGATACTATGGTTGAGAGATCGCTCATTGACCGTTCTTTTGAGACAATTCTCTTCACTTTTTTAATTTAAAAAAATTAATATCCCACTGGCCAGTTGAACCCTCAAGTGTCCAAAACAACATTTAGGCCCCAACATGCGACACTTGAGAAATAGGGTTTACTGGCTGAGTGTGAGTTTAGTCACACAGTTAATGATCATATGCTGCTTTCAGCATTCTTAGGAACCTGCCGGAAGAATCTAGGTGGTGAAACCTGTTTGAAATGTTAGAACATCCGACCACTGGATTAGGGCCTACACCCAACAAATGGCCAAGTATGAGCAAACAAATGGATCTGTAGATCGAAAGGTATACTCTGGAACTCTTAGACCGATAGTCTCAGCTGTATAAACCAACGAGGCCATGAAGCAGTCTGAAAAAAAATTGCAGGTCAGTACATCTTGACTAGTTAATAAAGATGATAAATTCAGTTTAAAGTGTACAGGTGTTTTAATAATACGGTATGCATAATTCTAATCAATATTTTTAAATTTTGATCATTATTGTTTTTTTAAGTTTTTTTCTTTTTTTCTATAAATGCTGAAGAATGTTTTCTCCTAAGGGATGGCAACGTGGTCTGTACTGCACCCTCCGTTAGAGGATCGTTATGCGCACCACCCCTAGTCTCCCACTATATCTGTCGCTGTTTTGACAATGTTAGGCTTTTTCTGTAACACAATTATAACTTAACTCTTAAAATTTACTTGACTCTTATCTAAGTTGGCTTCTGATAATTACAAAACAAATGTAAAATTCATTACCACTGATAAGGATTCTTTTATGTATTACTGCAAAAATAAAATATTCTTCAAAAACCTTCCTCTAAAATTTAGACTGTTGGTGATAATATCTAAATGAATAAACATACAATAATGAAACAATCTTTATTTCTTAAGTTTCAAAGTTTTTCAAAGCTTGAAATCAGATAAATTTCAAAGATAATAATTTTTGGCATTTATCTTATTTTAATTTACAATTATAATGACAATAAAACGAAAATAGTTTCGATACTAGGTCTACACATATCAACCTTATAAAGGAGTTGACAAGCATGCTACTACTAGATAGAATACAATATCCTATAACACCAAATATTCTGAAGAGTGAAACTAATTAGGTTCAGGATAATGTAATTACCTCTTAAACTATTACCTGTGCTTAGCATGAAGTCTGTGCTTTCAATCAATACAATAACACGCATGTTTGAACATGTATTCTTTTTACATTTGTGATACGTTAGTGTTCAAATTGCAGATCAGGTATTTGACTTGAAAACTTAGGTTTTAAGTATGTAAAGCCTAATTTGGATAGACAAGTCAAACATCTATTGCTCGATTTATCAAGCTCAAAAGAGAAAATTTTTCTTTAACACCCAGTTATCTTCAGTATGAATGTCATGAGAGGCCCTTGAAGTACAAATAAATAGCGTAGTTGGCAAGTTGTTTATCTGCAGATCCATTATTCAGCAGGGTCATTTATATATGTTTGAATTTTGCACAATCATGCTGGAATCCCTCATTGTACTAAGCACCATCAATGACAGCGTCTGTATTAACTAACTCATCGTTAGAGGGAGATTTATAATCAGTAGATTTTCTAGAAGACAGACATGCCCATTAGATTTCTTCCAGCTCTAACGATCAACTAGAATATCAGTGTTTTCGACTGGTGGTATGGTATCACTGGTGGAACACCTACCAATAATTTCTAATGGTATGCGAGAGATTTTCTGATTGAATGAAGTTTTTTATACTCCAGGAAAAATAAAGGTATATATTTGATAAAGTGGTAAATATTTCTTTGTAAGGAGGGAAATTTAATTTTTTAACTGGTAACACTGCTCCAGCATTTCAAAATGCTTCACCTACTCTACGATGTTCTCTATTAATTTTTGTTTATAAAATAAAGTAACAATAATTTACAAAACCATGCAATGTAAACATGGTATATTTGATAAAGTGGTAAATATTTTTTTGTAAGGAGGGACATTTAATTTTTTAACTGGTAACACTGCTCCAGCAGTTCAAAATGCTTCACCTACTGTACGATGTACTCTATTAATTTTTGTTTATAAAATAAAGTAACAATCATTTACAAAACCATGCAACGTAAACATGATTTATTTCCAGCCCCCTCGATTAACCAACATTTATTTATAATTGTTAATTCATAAATACAACTGATGGTACGTCAAGCCACGTAAAAGTCCCAGGTCGTACTTATAGGTTGGGAACCACTGAATACTGTTTTTTCTCTATACTGACAGACCGATTTCGGGCATTTGCAAGATATTGTTTAAACATACACTAATTGTGTTTGTTCAGTGTAAAGCCACGCTTATTGTTAAAGCATGTAATGTCAAAAACATAAATAAAGCCATAATTTTTAGCTTAACCATTTATTTTTTGAAATCTTATCTTTTTGAGCTAATGTAACTTGTAAATTATACGTTATTAACCCTTTAAGATTTCACATAATATTTTCTACGAAAAATCAAAATAACAAACACATTTAACAAACTTAGCCCATATAACTGAACAAACGATTTAACAAACGTAGCCCATATAACTGAACAAACGATTTAACAAACGTAGCCCATATAACTGAACAAACGATTTAACAAACGTAGCCCATATAACTGAACAACGATTTAACAAACGTAGCCCATATAACTGAACAAACGATTTAACAAACGTAGCCCATATAACTGAACAACGATTTAACAAACGTAGCCCATATAACTGAACAAATGATTTAACAAACGTAGCCCATATAACTGAACAAACGATTTAACAAATGTAGCCCATATAACTGAACAAACGATTTAACAAACGTAGCCCATATAACTGAACGAACGATTTAACAAACGTAGCCCATATAACTGAACAAACGATTTAACAAATGTAGCCCATATAATTGAACAAACGATTTAACAAACGTAGCCCATATAACTGAACAAACGATTTAACAAACGTAGCCCATATAACTGAACCAACGATTTAACAAACGTAGCCCATATAACTGAACAAACACATTTAAGAAAGGTAGCCCATATAACTGAACAAACACATTTAACAAATGTAGCCCATATTACTGAACAAACACATTTAACAAACGTAGCCCATATTACTGAACAAACACATTTAACAAACGTAGCCCATATAACTGAACCAACGATTTAAGAAACGTAGCCCATATAACTGAACAAACACATTTAACAAACGTAGCCCATATAACTGAACAAACACATTTAACAAACGTAGCCCATATAACTGAACAAACACATTTAACAAAGGTAGCCCATATAACTGAACAAACACATTTAACAAATGTAGCCCATATTACTGAACAAACACATTTAACAAACGTAGCCCATATTACTGAACAAACACATTTAACAAACGTAGCCCATATAACTGAACAAACACATTTAACAAACGTAGCCCATATAACTGAACAAACACATTTAACAAACGTAGCCCATATAACTGAACAAACACATTTAACAAACGTAGCCCATATAACTGAACAAACACATTTAACAAACGTAGCCCATATAACTGAACAAACACATTTAACAAACGTAGCCCATATTACTGAACAAACACATTTAACAAACGTAGCCCATATGACTGAACAAACACATTTAACAAACGTAGCCCATATAACTGAACAAACGCATTCAACAAACGTAGCCCATATAACTGAACAAACACATTTAACAAACGTAGCCCATACAACTGAACAAACGATTTCAATTCAATTATTTCCAAAAATGTGTTTCCAATTAAAAAAAATAAAACATGTATTCTTTTTTAGAGTGTTATATAAAGTAGTAAAAATTCGCTGGCCTTACGTAATACAATATTTTTGTTGAATACAATTAAATTATGGGGTAATATTTTAGTCAAACCATATTCATCGACAGTTTATAAACTTTCTATTGCTGTATAAAGCTTTTAAAAATTCTCAACGTTAACATTTTAGGGGCTTCAAACATTTTTCGTCTATACTCGCAGCTGGGCAGCGGACGAAATGTGTATTTTTTAGCTGATTTTATTCTTTGATGTTTACAATAAACTATAGAATTAATATCAAATACTATAGTCTGAAATATATTTTCATTTAAGTTAATGATTAATTTCTGAAATTTAATTACGACAAAATTATAAAAAATGAAAAACATCTTAAGCCCTTCAGTTGTGTGTAAAACGCGTAGTTATAAAAATTTAAATTTTGTACTTTGAACGGTTTTGTCTTTATAATGATTTAAAATCAGCTAAATTCACCACTTCATAAGGCCACAAGTTTTAATGTAGTGATTACGACGAATATGTTTATATTTTCCTGACTCAAGAGAAGGTACATTAACTAATTTTGATTATAATATTTGGAAATAATTAACACACCGAAAACCGATTGAACCACCTTGAGTAAAAATTTATCTAATACCATAAAGTAACAAAACAAAAATTGTACACCTTTGTTGTGGATTTATACAAATGGGAATAGAAACATGCATTTTGACTGCATACATTTCAGAAATGAAAGAAAATAAAATTGCATTTTTGGCCCTCTTAATACCAACAAGACATCCGCCCTATAGTTACCATCGACGTAGGCACTTCTAGAGAAATCTGGGGTGTCTATGCTGGGGTGTTGTCTAGGAAAGAGAACTGAATACTGGGCCTGTTGGATAGCCAAAAATAAAACGAATTCTAAGGTGGTTCGGATTCCACGTAGGAAATTACTCTCGTTAAGGAACAATCTATCTTAGTTAGTAACAATGTCTACACTCGTTCACCACTCATAGGCTATTCGCCCATATATGTACGACCTGTGTAATTTACGAAACAGTGTTTTCCTGTCTGAATAATCATATTTGTATCATACAGAAGAAAAATAAAACAGCGTACGAAGGAACATTGATTTCCACTAGTCCATTAAATCAGTACTTTTCACTGTCAAAGTCACTAATACATGGTCTATTGAATTGTGTGTGTGATTTTTTTATTCAACAACTACTTATTGTCACTTATTTTGCCAATTTGGTTACATTAAAATATAAAACAAACCAAATACCGGATGTAGTTGTGTGTTAGCAATTACTACAGATGTGACGTAACATCCGTTATTACTAGGCAATAACCTGTTTCCTGTTCACAAACCTACGAAGCTGTGTGAATTTTCAAACAATAGGAATAATGGAAGCCCAGAGAACCTAAAATTTTAAAACGATTAAACCAGTAGTTACCATTATCGCATCGACAAAGATTTAGCAGATCAAATCACCCTTGTGCCAGAAATTGACATTTCATTTAAGGTCCTCAGAGAATTGAACACCACTACCATAAATTACTATATTAAATATTTCCTTTACGTAAGTTACAAGTTAAGGTTAAGTTAATTCAAGTTAATTTAGTTTATGAAACTTAGATATGTTATTTAATATTCTACATTCTTTTGAAGAATTCATACTTTGGTAAATGTATATTGTTAAAGTAAGGGTGTTAATAACGGACTTTCATTATCTAAAATGTCTATGGAGAAAATTAAATACTCGTACGAAGCAAATAGCTTCAAATTCAATATCAAATAGCTCTCTTTAAATAAGTAAAAAAATAAATAGGATTGAATAGTCAAAGTCATACGCTTTGTAACAAGAAAAAAAAAAATTGGGTGTGCGTCGGACCACACGGTGGAAGTTATACTTCTTTGGCCATTCTCATACACCCACTCACGCACACAAACAGACAGGATATATAAATGAAATATAAGACATTTTTCAATATTATTCAATATATTTATCTTCAATATATTATACGTGACTTCATTATTATATTATACACCTATATTATCATTATCAGTAATTTCTTCGATTAAATTTCTTCGATTAACAATCGATTAATCGATAGTTCTTAAAAATTTGTTCTTACTTTTCAGCGTGACGCGGTTTCTCGACCAACATCCCATCCCAAAGTGTCTAACGGGCGCAAAGAAGTATAACTTCAACAATTGCTTTCACATGTTAGCTGTAAACTGATGAAAACAGCTGTTTTATTTACTTTCAGGTAGGTTATCAGTGTGAAGGCTACCTTCCTATAATTACATTGTCATAGGTAGGACGTAGTATGATAGTTTGATAAATATTGCACAAAGATGAAGTGCCCGAAGAAAGATCATACCTCTAACAGAAGAAAACTTTGTTACATACAGTAAAATTATTGTAACAAAGTAAAGTATTGTTACAATAATTTTAATATTGTAACAAAATTAATATGTAATATGTAATATTTTAATATGTAATAACAATACAAAATAAAGTATTGTTACATACAGGAAAATAACTTTCATATATCTATCATGAAAAATGTGTTATATTGGGTAAACGTAGTGCCCGAGATCTAATAGTAGGTTCTGCAAGCCATTCAGTGGTCCGGTTTAGCTAGTAAAATGTCAAACCTCCTATGGGAGTGAGAAATGGTGGCGTGTCTAGTGGTTAGAATCTACGAAAGATTTATTAATTCGCACCAGTAAGTGGAATACCCAGAAATCGATCGTAATTAAAACATTTAATCGTTGGAACTCATAATTTATCGACAAATGTTTATCATGATTTCGTTACTATGTTTTCAGAATATGCCTATAAAATAATACTATAAACTCCAAGTTTTGTAATAAAATGTAATATTAACAATAACAATTGCAAGTTGACAACTGACTTCTTAAGCTTAACTCTAACCTACGGTTTAACGCTTAAGCTTGTCTGGAAGATAATTTAAAATAAATTTGACAATAAGTTCAAACTTTGCAATGGCTTTAACAACAGATATAGAGTTAAAATAATATAAATAAATCCTAAAATGGAACATACCACAGAGATAAAAGAAGCAAAGCTTGATTTTTTATGATAGCAGCAAGTGCCTCATTAGCAGTTACCACTTAGCTAAGTGTTTATGAATTTGTGGTAATAATAAGCACTAAGCTTATCCTAAGACGAGAATAAGGAGAGAGACTTACAACGGTGATGTCCCTGCCATTCGTACACAGAAGTGGAGAGCTAACTGCTCAACACCCATTTAGGATGTGACTTCTGTTTCTTTCTTCTCTGTGGACATTAATCCCAAAAAGTCCATATTTTTTACATATGTTGTTGTCTTCTCATTGTTAGTGATTGGACGACTGCTCTAGTCGTCCGGCCGATTTTGTATAGCCAGTTCAGTTTGGTCATAAAAAAGAAAAGTAATTCAATATTGCCTGCATCATCATACATGCAGGGTCAGACAACTAAACTAAACTTTGTTGTAGAAATAATACTGGTTAAATTACCTTTTTTCTTGTCAACAGTTCTTCAAACATAATCTGCTTGATTATGTTTGAAGAACTGTTGACAAGAAAAAAAGGTAATTTAACCAGTATTATTTCTATAATATAACAGTTCTGGAGGCTAATAAAACAAAATGAATAAACTTTGTTTATGAAATTTGTTAATGTTGGAGTATCAGATGAGGGAGACAAAGGTAGTTGGACATTTGCCATCATTACGTGAAAATTACCAATCACGACGTTTCGATTTGGTAAAACCCAAACCTTTTTCAAGTGCTAAAAACTAAATTACATCTACACAAACATGTTATAAAACTACGTTCTTAAACTAATAAACTTATCTACTTTAATAGTTATCTACATTTTAACCTTGATCCTAGAATGGGGTACAAAAGGTTTGGGTTTTACCAAATCGAAACGTCGTGATTGGTAATTTTCACGTAATGATGGCAAATGTCCAACTACCCTAAACTAAACTGTTACAACAGTGTCCATGGTACTTTTTGAAAACACATGAAAGGTTTACAATATCAATTGATTTCCCTTAATTTTTTTCAGTGCCGAACCCTTCTAGAGTAAAAAACAGAAACATTTCAATGACGTAGTCTTTAAGTGAATTGAATTCTGAGAAGTGTTTGGATCGGAGCTATGCCAAAAAACATTGAGCTAGTTTTACGCCACATAACAAATTACATAAGCCAACCCGGATAACCTTTCAATACTACAATAGCTTGGCCCTACATTGCGATATCCATCCTCAGGCGATGTTGAGGCGAATACTCCGTTCTCTTGTTGCAGTCAACACGAAGTAAAAAATAGCCAATTGTAGAGAAATGAATGAAAATGTAATCATCAACATCTATACTCACGCTGTTTATCTTTGATGAATGTACGAGTTTTAAAACATAAATAAAAAAAAACTAAACACTTTAACTGATACTATTTTGCCTTTTACTGCAGTATTTGCAGTTAAATTTCAATTTTCACCAAAAGGGGATTATTTAATAACGTTTTTACTTTTCTTTCAATTCGGAGCTGCCCAGGGATTCCGGCTGACTCTCTGGCCTCGGTGGAATCATGGGATATGGGCTAAATTGCCGGTTATTTGTTTGTTTTGTTAAATATTCTCAACATTTTCCATTTAAACTCTTCTTTGTTGCATTTCTGATTTAAATTTTTGTTTCACTATTTTGGATTTTCCATTTTGTAATTTTGACTAATTCTGCAGATAGGCACATCTGTTCTGTCATTTGTGGTTTTTGTATCGTTTACCAAATTTGTGTTCGGTATGCAATTTTTGTGTATAATTTGTAATTCTTGCTTTGTGTTTATAATTCTTGCTTTGTGTTTATAATTCTTGCTTTGTGTTTTTATGTTTTACTTTTGTGTGTAATTTCTGAGATTGTGGCTTTTTGCCAGAATTATTTAATCTTTTTGCAATAAATAGTTTTATTCGCTCAGCTGCCGAGTTGTGATTTACCCTCCGACTGCCGCCCGTGACGACGCTTGTCTGGTTTTGAGCTATTCCCCGGTATGGCATGACTTCCAGTTTGATGGGGGTGTTTCTCAATACATTAGAGATACATATTCTTTATCCTACTCCTAATTCCTGGAAAGGCCTATGTAGACCAAGTCACTCAAAAGTAGAAGGGAAAAGGAAAGCGGTTATACCCTAACTAAGAAAAGAGTATAGCATATTTGGGCGAATTTAAAGGAAACCTTTTAGATCCATTAAATTCCAAGAGTCCAAAGCAGTATCGATTAGAACAATACAAACAAGAATGTACTTTTTAATTCTTTTTTTCCTTTTAAACACTGAGACGCTTAAGAATAAGCTTTTAGAGATGTTTATTCACCTAATAATACAAGAAGGCACCTTCGAAGTCATTTATTTTAATCTTGAAGTTTTTTATTCCCGGTACCCATAGATTAGTTCAGGAACTATATATAAATGAATGCACTTTTTAGTTTTACTGATATATGTTACTTTAGTAATTTTATATTGTTTTGATTTTGATATGTTTAATTTCAATGACTTTGAAATTTCGTCTGGGACTTACAAGTTTAGATTTAAATAGTCAGAGCTACGCCTGCAAGATTTTAAATCATTGTTTTGCGTTATTGGATAGTCGAATATCATAAAAGGGTGCACTTTTTTAGAATCAAACACTTTTGTTACCAATATAATTTTTTAACACTTTTGTACAATTCTTGGAAGATAAGTACATTTTCAATGCCATTAACTCAGTTTTTAATAATTATCTATATGAGTAATTTTGAGGAGAGTTTTTCGTACTTTTTCATTTTCCTGTGGTCTTTCAATGCCACTGTAAGATTTTTGTTAGTATTCTAACATTGTTTTGATCTACAAGTACAGTTTACTGGTACTCTCCAGGCAAAACCCTTAAATTTAAATTTAGTTTACCTCCGGGGATTTGAACCCGTGAACCCCGGCATTGCAGTCCGGAGTGCTAACATCAAGGATTACAAGATGTCTAAGAGATTATCTATAAAAATGTTAGTATAATTAGTAAATATACAAAATAAGGTAATTAAATAGTGTATTTTTCGGGCCATAAAAATAATTTTACTCAAAACCCAATCATAAATTCGAGTTCAGCATAAAACCCCATGTAAAGTGAAAAAAATGTTTAAAAATTGACGATTTTTAAAAGAGCTGTATTTTTACTATCATATAAATCAATACCTTAAAAAATAAAAATATTGTTCCATACATTGTTGGAATAATTATTATATCTTGAAATAAACATTTATTTTAATAAGTTCATATTTATAACGTAAACAATTACAAAATAATCAAATGGATAAAAACAGTATTTTTCGTGTTTTTAGGGGTGTTTTTAATTAAATAATATGGACTTATTTAATGGCATAATTGGATATTATATTCACTTATTCACAAGGCCGAAAAGACGAAGCTGGGTTTTATATTCTCATTTCGTCCCAGTAATATTCAATATTTTGTAAAAAAAATGAGATTGAAAGGAATGAATCTAAACGTTTAAAGAATTGGAAATCTCCAAATATTATCTACATATCTTGAATCTAAAGTTGGTAAATATATTTCAGATCAACTACTTAATTATTGATATTTTACTTTTGGATTATTATTTTTGATGTTTTTAAATTTATTTTAATTATTGATATTCAAAATAACAATGGATATTGCAAATAATATTATTTCTTTCATACAAATAATAGGGCCTACAAAATTCTTTTTGGTTCGTTTTCAGGTATGAGTGTACGGGCGTCTTTTACGAGTATATCCACTCCAAAGTATTCTGGCCATTCCTAACTCAATAATTAATATTAAAAATTGTTAAGTTGTAATAAATATTATCTTTAATGTTCTCATTAACTATGTGTAGTAAATTAGTTTTAGTTTTCCCCTCAGATAGAGGGGATAAGAAGAAAAACTACACTGGAAGTAGCAGAGTTATGTAAATAAATGAACAATGATTATGAAAAAATAATTTTCAAGGATATATGATGTTATATTTTACATAAAAGAAGTCAAAAGTGTTCGAGCATTTTATTTAAAGTTTATGATATGATAAAGTAACTGTAAAAAACATGAAATTTAATATTTTTATATATATAATACGAACACAGATTAAATGTGTGACTTATGTTGCACAACATAAAGATAACTTCATATTTATAAGTGTTATTATTCGTGAAAACGTTTACTTATATATTTTTATGTAAGCACGTTTGTTTAAATACAAATATACTTTACTTGGACTTATTGTATCGAGTTACTTAGGCGCTCGGATCGGATTACCCATACTGTGAGTATGTTTCTATTAGAATAACTTTATATGAAAGATACTTGAAGTGCCTTATTAAAAGAGATGTGCGTACTCCACCAAAGTTTAAACCGATTACTTGAAACTTGATTCGGCCCGGACTCGAGTATTAATGTTAGTACCGTTGTTTTTTTCCAGCCGAGCAGCTTAAGGGGTGAGCTTTCAAGGCGCACCCAGATACCCAGCCCCATTAAAAGTTGGTGATCTCCAAAGCTTCTTATTTTTCGTATAAAATGTGTCATGGATTCGTTTCGGATTACATTTACTCTCGACATAAATTAATTTTAAAATAATTTTTAACTACACTTAAAAATATTTTAAGTAACTTATTATGTAACCCCAGAATAATGTTAAAGGTATTCCCGACTATTTGATTGACGGAGAATAGTCTTCAATGCACCTTTTTGAAAATAGTTTTTTAATTAGTATGTTGCGTGTATATTTGTGCTGTAAAAATGTTCCAGTCATATCAAAGCCTATATTTCAAGAATGTGACCCTTTTATAAAAAATACACAATGATTTCTTCTGAGGTTGTTGTATGTAAACCATGCTCCAAAATGTATCACCTATTACTTCTGAGGTTGGTGTACGTAAACCATGCTCCAAAATGTATCACCTACTCGTATTACTTATTTCTTCTGAGGTTGGTGTATGTAAACCATGCTCCAAAATGTGTCACCTATTACTTATTTATTCTGAGGTTGGTGTACGTAAACCATGCTCCAAAATGTATCACCTATTACTTCTGAGATTGGTGTACGTAAACCATGCTCCAAAATGTATCACCTATTACTTCTGAGGTTGGTGTACGTAAACCATGCTCCAAAATGTATCACCTATTACTTCTGAGGTTAGTGTATGTAAACCATGCTCCAAAATGTATCACCTATTACTTCTGAGGTTGGTGTATGTAAACCATGCTCCAAAATGTATCACCTATTACTTCTGAGGTTGGTGTACGTAAACCATGCTCCAAAATGTATCACCTATTACTTCTGAGGTTGATGTATGTAAACCATGCTCCAAAATGTATCACCTATTACTTCTGAGGTCGGTGTACGTAAACCATGCTCCAAAATGTATCACCTATTACTTCTGAGGTTGGTGTACGTAAACCATGCTCCAAAATGTATCACCTACTCGTATTACTTATTTCTTCTGAGGTTGGTGTATGTAAACCATGCTCCAAAATGTGTCACCTATTACTTATTTATTCTGAGGTTGGTGTACGTAAACCATGCTCCAAAATGTATCACCTATTACTTCTGAGATTGGTGTACGTAAACCATGCTCCAAAATGTATCACCTATTACTTCTGAGGTTGGTGTACGTAAACCATGCTCCAAAATGTATCACCTATTACTTCTGAGGTTAGTGTATGTAAACCATGCTCCAAAATGTATCACCTATTACTTCTGAGGTTGGTGTATGTAAACCATGCTCCAAAATGTATCACCTATTACTTCTGAGGTTGGTGTACGTAAACCATGCTCCAAAATGTATCACCTATTACTTCTGAGGTTGATGTATGTAAACCATGCTCCAAAATGTATCACCTATTACTTCTGAGGTCGGTGTACGTAAACCATGCTCCAAAATGTATCACCTATTACTTATGAGGTTGATGTATGTAAACCATGCTCCAAAATGTATTACCTATTACTTCTGAGGATGGTGTACGTAAACCATGCTCCAAAATGTATCACCTATTACTTCTGAGGTTGATGTATGTAAACCATGCTCCAAAATGTATCACCTATTACTTCTGAGGTTGGTGTATGTAAACCATGCTCCAAAATGTATTACCTATTACTTCTGAGGTTGGTGTACGTAAACCATGCTCCAAAATGTATCACCTATTACTTCTGAGGTTGATGTATGTAAACCATGCTCCAAAATGTATCACCTATTACTTCTGAGGTTGGTGTATGTAAACCATGCTCCAAAATGTATCACCTATTACTTCTGAGGTTGATGTATGTAAACCATGCTCCAAAATGTATTACCTATTACTTATTTCTTCTGAGGTTGGTGTACGTAAACCATGCTCCAAAATGTATTACCTATTACTTATTTTGCAAAAGTATAACAGTGTGTATTTACTTAATTGTATCTTTGAAGGAAATAAAACGCATAAAAATCATAATTTGATTTAATAAGTTAACAATAAATTAGATATAACTTTATGTTTAGTTACAATGACATTTGGCTTGAATTCTTAAGTTGACAGCATGTTAAGGAAGAACAGAGCTTATTGGTGTATTGGTTAATGCTATTTTGTTAGGATAAACCACAAAAGAGGACTATTACTTATACTGAAATTTGTTATTTATATTAAGAATATTGATAAAATATTATTATTTTATGGGTAACGATACACAAAGGGTAATGTTTTTTTAAGACATGAAAATGTAATTTTTAACTATAAACTAACCCTATATCTGCATTATACGCCAATTTGCAGTTCAACCCTAGATCTACAGTTCAACCGTACACTTGCTCTTCAACCTTATTCCTAAAGTTCATCCCAGATATGCAGTTAGATCTAGAGTTCAATCCTAAAACTACAGTTACACCGGTACACTTGCTCCTCAACCTTAGTCCTACAGTTCAACAAAGATCTGCAGTTCCACCCTAGATCTACACTTCAACTTTAGTCCTAAATTTCTACCGTAGATCTGCTGTTCAACCGTACACTTGCACTTCAATCTTAGTCCTACAATTCAACCCAGATTTGCAGTTCAACCCTAAAACTACAGTTCAACCGCACACTTGCACGTCAACCTTAGTCCGCCTACAGTTGAACTTTTGTCCTACAGCTCTACCGTATATCTGCAGTTTAACCGCACTCTTTTATCTTATTTGAAAATTATTTAATTGTTAGAGCCAATAACATTAATGTTAAAGTCTGATCAAGTCTTGTTTGTAGTTTTCCTAATGTTTTAATGTAATATTAAGAACACTTAAGAAAATAAAACAACTTGGAAATGCTAGAAGTGAGAATTCTTATGACATAACAATTAAGAAAGAAAATTTTGCCTCAGCACATTCAACTATCAGGACAAATAAAATACTAAACTTTTTAATCAGGTTTAACTACAGTGTTACGTTGTAAAATAAATCATGATTTCAGTTACGTAGTTTCACCTTGTTTCAACTCCTATTTCGTTGCCAAAGGAAGGAATGGAGCATTTCCATAAATCATTTATATTCTACTGTTAAAATTCAACTTCGCTGTGTTTTCGCCCTCTGTGGAGATAGTTCCATCTTTACGTCTTCGTCGAATATCTTCAAATCTTTTACCGTAAACCAGACTGCCACGTCAAACAATGTTCCGATGAAAAGAAAGCCTGAAAGAAAATAATAAAGTTATAATTGTTGAGCCAAGACAGTGGGAATACTATTTATTCTTTAAGGCTGTTCTATTTAAAAGTTAAAAAACAATTTTTCCATAGTAAAGAGTTCATATACTTGAAAATACTTAGAAGGAGTGACATAGTTGATTAAACAATGAGCTAAAATCTTTAAGTAAGGATTAATTTTGCAGTTTTTATTATAACAAATATTAGATTTCAAAAGGTTAATTTGTTTCTATTTTGCAGCTGATGATTAATCTATATTAAAATCTTCATTGGGGAAATAAATAATTCCAATGTATCATGACGATCGCATGAATACTGTGGTAACGCATAAAGGACAGACAGACAGACAGATGTATGTATACAGTACATTCGTACATACAGTATGTACAGATACATTCGTATAAGTATATAAATAAAGTCTGAACTGTAATAAATTATGAATAACAAATCTGTACGTTTTTTGTTCTTAGTTTGATTACAGATCAATTCGGTAACAGTCTTTTATACTGATAGTTACAGACTTGAATGAACGCTGGTTCGCAGGCGTTCTACAGGCCGTATTGTAGCCGGCACACCTTGCCATTAGGTCGCATAATAATGACGCCATTATTAAATATTTTCTATATAAGGCTTTTTTTACAGATAGCATAACTTTTTTAAATTGATACATTGCTAAACAAATCACTGAATGTTATTTAATTAATTTGTAAAGATTAATCTTGTACAACTTTACTACTTATTTTTCCCATGAATAAATAAATAAATATATATATATAATATAAATATATATATATATATTATTATTATTATATCGTGTCATGAAAAACTCCCTAGTCTACCATATTAAAGAACACGTCATGTTAGCTTAACAATTTAATATTATAATATTACTTTAAAATAACTTACTGTGTTTCTCAAGGAACATTACGTGAACATTTCAGTTCAACTTAAACTGTAAAACCAAGGGTTTACAGTTGAAATACACATAAAGTGCTATATTTTACTTCAAAATCAAATAATATTTTGTACGTTTATAAATACAAAAATGTGTAAAACATTAGTTTGTGTTTCATTTTAAATGTGTACTACATAAATTCGTTAGGTCACATCTGTTAGCTGTCGTAATAAACATAAAAACGCCTTCATTATTTTAGATACTACATATGAGGCATGGCTGTACGATGGACGAATCCGAGTTCATTCAATTCTGTAACTATCAGTACACATTTTCAGTAACTTAAATGCTTTATCAAACTAGCTAAATATGTTTAACTGTTCCATTTTTTAAAACTAAAACTAAATCAATCATAATAATTTAACTGTTTGTAGTCATAAGTACTGTAAATACGGGTGAAAGAAACCCCCCCCCTCCCTTTCACGTTAAGTAAATATAGTATTTATAATTAGGAGTGTAAACATTAACAGTCATTCATGTATTTTTCAACATACAAAACTTGTATAGTTAATTTTTGAATGGTTTATATCTTTATTTGTTACGTATAAATTATGATTGATATTAAAGGTTATTCACAAATTGGGGACTTCGGCTGAGCTAGCAAAGAACAAAGCATTGTTGGCGAGGCCAAAAACCAACTTGGGTTTCAATCGCCAAGGAGGTAAGGTAAGATAAGTATAAAATATGCAGTTTCACTTTAAGTATTTTTAACCAGTTGTGAGACGTTATGAATAAAGAAATAAATAAAGTCTTGAAGTCAGCTTACAAATTCGTTGTAGATAGTGTTTGTTATAATAAGTCAACAGTAGATATTTGAACACAGTTGGTTACCTGCAGCGGTGAAGTTCAGAAGATATCTGAGCATTTCAGAATCATAGACCCAACAGTTCCCCGTGCCTGTGCAGGTCTTCCCCCAAACAAGGCACGTTTTGTCTAAGGACAAAAAAAATCAAAGTAACAACTCACAAAAAACAAACCAGAACCATAAGTAAGTTTTAAATAGTGAAAATTAATTTTGTTATTTTAAAATTTATACGTAAGTCGTAAATAAATTTCTTTTAGTCTTATCTACTTAAGTGAAATAATGAAATAATGAAATTTATTCCTTTATAAAAAAACACATTACAGGTTTGAATTACAAAATAGGAATACTAGGTGGCCACATTTACCAGTATTTGAGGCCAACCACTTAAAACTAAAAATATAAATAAAACACTTAAACAAAACTCTTTAAAATCAGTCCAGTCCAACACTGTAAAAACTTAACTCGCCCTCCGTGGCACCTGAAAGTGATAGTAATAAAACAAAAACTAATATGTTAAACTGTAAATAACTGTGTAAAGAAAAACACACTATGCTACTAAAATGTATAACTATTTGAGGCTCGTAAGAATTAAACTTATTGGTTGTTATATAAACTAAACATTACAAATCTATTAAAAGAGAAAAAGAAAAAACAGTAACAAAATTATCTGTTCAAAAACTAAAATAAATTATAAAGTACATTATAAAGTATAATGTGGATAATTTTGTTACTTTGATTACAATATCTCATTTGGTTTAGTAATTCTAAAAATAAAACTAAAGCGGTTTGGAATGTCACTAAGCAATCTACCAAATGAAATAGTAAACCTTTGCCTCTCAACAATAGTTTGTCCGCTTGTACGCTAACTTAAATAATTTTTTCATTCATAGTGTTACTAATGTGAGCAAAAATATTCCATCTAGTACTAGTAATTATAAATGTTATATAAGTATTTATGTTTCATATAAATATTTCTCAGTGGTTGCTATCGGCGTGGACACTACTAGAGAAGTCTGGGATGTCCATGTTGGGTGGTAGACATTGTGCGGATGTTGTGTGAGGGAGACCTGAGTATCAGGCTTGTCAATTAGCTGAAAATCAGACCAGCACTACGTGGTTCGGATTCCACGTAAATCTGTAGGTCACTTAGTTGTCCTGGCTGTTGGGCTATTAATAAATTGCCCTTTCTGAGGAACAGTTGAACTCAGTTAGTAACCAGACTACACTCATCCACACTCATCCTACACTCATATAATCTTTCATATTCGCCTTAAAATACTGTACCAACAACGTTGTGTCGGCGTCTCATATGTAAGAATTGTAAGAATTATATAGAAAATTTTCAATCAAGTTGGGATGATGCACAATGTGATAAGTTTAAGACAAAGCACTTTACAGTAGAGGAAGTTTTTCATGCTGTTAAAAGTTTAAATAATAGTCCATGTCTTGATATATTTGGCCTCAATGCTAAAATTCTAAACAGTCATCTTACTTTATATGTGAGGTAATTATTTATCTTCTCAACCTTTGTATTGGCAATGGATGTTTTTCTGATATACTTAAGTTTAGCAAAGTTTTCCCTCTACATAAAAAAGGGCCGAAAAATATTTGTTCCAACTTTAGACCTATTTCGATTATACCAACAGTCTCAAAGGTCTTGGAACGTTTAGTACATACACAGCTAGTTAATTTTCTAGAGTCAAAAAATCTATTATCCTGCAGTCAGTTTGGTTTTAGGCCTAAACACAGCACTGTTGAGGCCGTTCTCTCTCTCTAATATCTGACGTTTGCAGTGGTTTGTAAGCAAATGAAAGTGTATTATTTAGATCTTATGACATTTCCAAGGCCTTTGACACTGTGGTACACAGTGTTTTAGTAGATAAGCTGTCCTCTTATTTTTTTGATAGTCTTGCTGTGAAATCTTTTAATAACTATCTACAGGGTAGATACCAAACTGTTTATTTGAATGTTAGTTTTTCTCAACTAAAAGAGTTAAATATGGAGTGACTCAAGGGTCTATTTTGGGCCTACCTTTTTCTTGCTCTATATAAATGATTTGCCTCATAATGTTACATGTTGTTGTACTCAAGTTGTTTCTTATTTGCTGATGACCTAGTTCTGTGTATTAAAGTAAAAAATACCGAAATCCTAACTGATGAGGTCAATATAAAATCAAAATTAGTCAATGATTGGTGTTCTGCCAATGGACTTAGTCTTAATAAGGATAAAGTTCATGATCTCAAAGTCAGCCTTAGTTGTAATAATTATTATTGTAAACCTTCTCTAAAACTCTTAGGTATAATGTTACAATCTGACCTTAAGTGGCAACACCATATCGAATATGTATCTTCTCGCATGGCAAAAGGAGATTTTATGCTTCTGTCTTTAAAAGATAAAGTTACTTCTGATGTACTTCTGACTGTGTACCACTGATATATACACTGTCATTTGACATATGGCATTTCTTTATGGGGAAATTCAGGTTTTGCAAACAGAGCTTTTATAATGCAAAAGAAGGCTATACGCTTGTTTTCTGGAGTACCTTTTGATCATAATTGTAAGCCATTATATCTGAGGCATAACATTCTTACATTGCCATCTTTGTGTGTTTTTTATACTCTGCTTATGTTAAACAAAATCTGTAATTATTCTATACATCAGCCGATGTTCATTCATACAACACCAGACAGAGGATGAACTTAAGTGTAGTGAGATGTAAGTAAAGTAGCACTCAAAATATTTTTAATTATCAAGATCTAAAATTATTTAACGTCTTTCCTCAAAATATTAGATCTTTAACATTTAAGAAGTTTAAAGCCACATTGAAGTACGCCCTAGCTGAAGCATGTTTATATAGCAATAATGAATTTTATGATATTGACTTTAACTAAGAATTAAGTTATTTTAGATACAGTATTTGACTTTGTCATGCAATGTTTGTTTTTAGGCAATAAAATGCTCGATTCTTGACATAAATGCTAATACTGTATCTGCTATCCAACGATTCTAAAATAAAAAATATTCATGTTATCTATTAAAAAAATATGTTATCTTCTGCTTACAAAACTAATAACTGCTTTATATCCTTTAAATGTTTAATAATGCTATTATTTGCTCCTCACACAGACCAGCAATATAGATAGTTCGAATTTAGAAAAAGAAAAAAAAAATCGAAAGAAAGTATTCGAACAGAAATAAAAATAGTTCCCCTCATGAGCACAAGCCTGTGTAGGGGGGGGGGGGACGGACCAAATCCAACCATACGTAATTAAATAAAAATATTAGAGTGTAATGTATACAAATACAGGGCGAAAAAAAAAACGTGGAAACACTTTCACAACTTTTCTATGACTTCACTGGTAAAAGTGAATTCTTGTACATCATTATGGTTGCAAAGAACACACTTTTTGACACCATTGACATTTCATCTTTTCAGGCGGACAGCCCACGTGGAGTTGAGCGAAAATCTTTAATGTAAGCCTAGGTCAAATTGGTATCAAAATAAAGGTCAATTCAATAGAAATTAATTGCCGCAAACCGGACTTCGAAAGGTATATCCTTTCCAGCGGTCATTTGAATTTCAAAGTAACTAATTTGAACAATATTATTTGTCCACTATATAACGATTTTAAGTAAATTATTATGAACAAAAATTATACTTTATGACCCACAATAACACAAAAAATTAAATTATCAATGGAAAAAAAGTTGTTGTGAAAGCGTTTCTATATTTTCTAAGCTTCTGATGTTGTTTTCCTAAAAACATGGGTTTCTATTTCAACGAATCAGTCCGTACTTGTACTCGTATCGTATCATTTGAAGTGGCATTTGATAGTTGAAAACCTATTTTATTGTCCACTAGTTGGTTTTTGTAACAAATTTATCATTTTTATACTTTTTCACAATTACTTATGTACTATTTTAACTGTAATTTTTGACGATTTTAAACAAAAAAGATTGTCATCACTAGAATTTGTGAATAATTGTACAGCATTAATATAACTCATTTTAATAATAAATAATAATCGTACTGGTGAAATAGAAAACGGCCAACTTGAGAGTCTGTGGAGGCTGTCGGCCATGTTGGTTTTGATCACATAAGAACAATGTTATTTGAGAATCCATACTTTTCCCGTTATTTATTGACAAATATTTGTGTATGAGGTGTCATTTTTAACATGATCATATTGTGCATTGCATTTGCTTTTGTTATTTTGAATGTATACGCCTAGTTTTAAAAAATAAATGAAAATGAAAACTTCAAATTAAACATTTTATATATTTTTTGTCTAAAAAGTAATTAAGAATTCGCAAAGCAATTACAACGCACAATTTCATTGCTGATCAAATGAAATTTATTTGGAAAATCCGTTTAAAATAACTGTTTAGTTTGTATATGCGTGATCGTATGTCCGGTTCGAAAATAACATTGTTCTTATGGGATTAAAACCAACAGCTATAACTTGTATAGGCAGACTCTTAGGAGTTTTAGACGAAATTCTACCCAAAGAATTTCCCAAAAAATGGTTAAATATTAGAGTGGATGTAATCAAAATTCACTATTTTATAATAATAATCCTTAAATGACATACATTGATATATATTTAATTGTATGGAACGTAAAAAACGTATAAAAATAAATAATACACTAATATTACAAACTATGTAAAATACGTAAGTACTTTTATGCGTCCATTATCAGGAGATATCAGTACATATTTATTATATGACTTAACAGTATGAAGTTAAATATTTAACATCACAAACTTAAAATATATTTTTATTTTATTTAATACTGAAAGGAAATTTTAAAACTTTTAAAGATTATAAAAACTTCAAGTTTGTTAGTGAGATATATTTTTAATTTTTAACTGCTCGTCCTTTCCGAATAACAAATTATATTTAATCAATACAATATCAGTATTTTTCGGCTGCATGTCAAGCAGCTAAGAGAAAAATGTAAAACTGAAAGCATTTCATGGCTAAATGGTTAATTCTAATGTGGATCTTACCGATTAAGTAGCCAAAGAAGATGGGAGAGGGAAGAAAGGCGAATGTGCTGACCAACATCATGCCCAGGGCCATCGCCATGGTCTTGTCTTTTTCCTCTACACACCTGCAAAATAATAGTGTCGTGAAACTCTTAATAACAATAGTCTTATTATTTTCTATATGCGTTTTCATAAATGCGTTAAGTCTGGTTATTTATATTGTTTTACTTATTTCATTTTTGCCCCTAACAACTTATATGTGGCTTTAAATACTTTTAGGGTTCCACTTATAGGGTTTATATCAAAGAAAAAAAAAATAGTATAAAATAAATTAACTTAGCTTAGAATATTGCATATTATGGTTACAGGTGTTATAAATTATTATATAATTCGGCTAGACAGTAACAATGACTACAAATACTCTAAGACGAAAAGTTCTTATGGGAATTTTTCAGACAAGCGGGAGGGAAGCTTACGCAAACAGCCGCTACGAGCGCTGCTCCGAAAGACAGGGAGCAGGCGGGCGAGCGCTCGTGCCTCCTAGTGGCCGTTTGCGTAAAGTCGAGTTTCTACCTGGACGATTGGTCTGAAATTTTAACATGGCTACTTTTCGTCTTAGTGTATTTGTAGTCATTGACAGTAAGCAACCTGCGCAAGTAGGGGTACCACCAGTACGAGAGGGAAATCGTTCCACCGCTGAGCTGCTTTACTTCACTGGCTTGATTATCTCCCCCCTTCAAGTGTCCAACTTCCGCAATAGTTTTCAGTAGGAACAATTAATTAACTGTACACTTTTGTTTTGTTCCTATTAATTTTTTATATTATTAATTGTGGCATTGCTATTATTAATTTTTATATTTAAACACTAACTATTGATTTAATATAATGATTCTAAGCTTGAATAGTTGGTGTTAATCAAACCAACCTATGATCACTGCTGAAAATGACGTAAAATGGGCGTGGATAGCTATTGCACCGTCAGCACGTGACCTGCCACTCTGGTTGCCAAGACAATTTTGAAATGAAATTACACAGTGGGGGAAGGTAGTTCTCCGTCTCGTTTCCACCACTCAGTGGATCTCACTCGCACCAGTGCGTTCAGTACGTCGTTTTCTAAGCGGCTTATCTATACATTCAGTAACTTAAGTGTGTTGTCAGTTCCAGTTTAATAACTTAGATATAAAAATAGTCATATTTCAGACAAACATAAACCCTCGTTTTGTAAATTGTAGGTGGCAGCTTCTGTACTTGGGTCTTTTAACACCAACATGACATCTGTTCATATGGTAATCATCGGTGGGGCAATACTAATGAGTCCATGTTGGGGTTGGGAGATGTCCAGTATTCAGATGTGTTATCATGAAAAAGATAATTTTTAGGCTTGTCAGCCGAAAATCACACTTTTATGGGGTTATTCAGAGGAAAATAGTGCGTGGTTCGGATTCCACATAAATGTTGAGGTACTTTAGTTGGGTATTGGGCTATTAATTAACTACCTTTAGATTACACATTTAATCAACATTATTGATGCATCCATTAAATCACTGACATCAGCCTTACAATATGCACAGGTAGTGATGGCATCTCAAATTTGAATTTCGTTCTTTAAACTCATAAACTAAGATAGTTAATATTTTAAAATCAAATGTCAATCTTATAATCTAACCTAACTGAAACGAGGAAGTTAGAAGTTCGGCCAGTGGCACCTATGAACTTGTTGATACAGACGATGGCCAGGAAAATGTAAAAAGGCGTAGAACAGTCTACTGGACAGGAACCTTCTGTGAGCACCCAGGAGTCTGGAGTGTTGGAGTCTGAGAGGTTGGCGAGCAAGGGACCGGATGGTGCACAAGCACAGTCGGTGAACACCTGGACAACCAGAACAAGGAAACCTGTTTTAGACAATTTTGTGATTTTTTAACTAACAACAAGAAACAGGTTTAAAATATTATTGTTTTCTGTTTGTGATCAACTTTAGTAGCCACCTAACGTAACCGTAATTGCGATAAAAAGGTTGCGGTAGTGAATAAACGGAAAAAGTCCAATCTGTTTTTTCAATCGGAGTATCCAGAACAGATAAAATCTCAAGATTTAAAATACATACATAGTTTTTTTTTTTTAACTACATGATGTGTTCCTCGTTCGGATTTTACAAATCTTGTCAAATTAAACCAATTTACATAAGTACGTTTATATCAGGGTGTTAAAAAATCTGGAACACATCAAATAACTTTTTCAATATTATTATTTAAATTCATTAAATAATGTTGAACAAGTTTATACTAAATTAATTTGTAAATACTAATAAATCATACAGTATAAACATTTATTTGTATTAAATAAATAATAGTCTATTTTCAAAGTTATATATTGTGCTCAATATTTTTGATCACCCTTATATAAACGTAGTTGTGTAAGTAATAGCCAAACATTGGGTTATTACGTAGCCGTTTAAATTTGTTTGTTTAGATTGTACAACTATAGTATCCTATAGGATATTATTGTTTTATTTAAGTTATAATTTAGTTGCCCTATTAATTGCTCTTTTAATACTAGGGAAAACATTGATATATTGCATGTAATCTATACAAAAGAAAATAAATAAATTTGAATTTAGAAAAGTATGAGTTTATGTAAACATAATTTTACATAACATAGTGTAATTCTAACAGATACATTAAATAAACCATATTGTGTAAATGTTGGCCTATAGATTACTAAAATTAGACTAAACAATACATTTCGGAAATCGAAAGCTAAAATGAATGTTGGTGCAACATACTGCTATAATAATATTTTATCTTTGACGTTGACTCATAGTTCTAAAATTCCCGTTTAAAATCCCCCCATGTGACCCATATTTTTTAGATGATAATTTAATAAACTTGAGTCCGATTGGTGAACTTAAAGTACAAATTAAAACCATTTGGCTTAGTTAATAACTGTTATTAAAGATAGCCAGAATTGTGTTAAGGCTTTTCAAATTTTATTTTATTCATACCGTTGGTCTTAAAAGAATGAGGTACTGCTTGGCCCAAATCCTAAAATTGAGTTAGCGTTTATTTGCGAAAATTTTGCGGTCTTCAAACGATCCGTGCTTTCTCCTAAAAATCTAATCATGGCCTTGAGGAAAACTTTTCGCTGGTTCTTTAATACAATTTTCACGAACATTCAAATTATTATAAACTCAGTAATTTAGGCTTGATATTTAATACACTCCTTTAGTTTTAACACTTTCTTAACTTCATTTTTTTATCGAATCGCCATCTATGTAATTTTTGACACATTATTACTCTATAATGTCATGAAAAGATAATTTTCTGGTTCCATCCGTGAAAACCCCGAAGCTTTCTTACTTTAGCGTATTATCGCTTCTGGAAAGCATTACTTGTAGCCCATACAATCGTTGTGGTAGGCAAAGCCTAAATTGAATCCGTACAATCATGGTTGTAGGCATTAGTGGCCTTGGCCGGAGGGTTCCGACGTTATCACAGATAACGGAGTCAAGCAACATCGATCGTGACTGTCCCTTGGATGGGTGACCGTCTGAGCGATCCCGTCCTTGCACGCAGTCTGCCTGCCCAGTCACTGTTGGTGGTTTGGAAGTCACTCTTAAGCCGGTGGTCCCCAGATTAAGTGTTAGAAAGGACTTCTTAGCCCTAAGTTCTCCTGATAAAAAACTTTTAACTGAACCTTTTTGGCAAAGCACAACTTGTAGCCCTTATAATTTCGTGATAGGCAAAGATAAAGGTTTGCTTGCCATGCGCACAAGTCTTCTAGGCGCAGAAATTGTGTTTCCTAAAAGCTTTTGAACGTAACAACATATTAAGGCTTGGTCTCGTACCTTAGCTCCGGAGGGAAGTATCTTGTAGTCCCTGCAGCCGGCGTGACAGGCGGAGATGAAGGTTCTGCCGTCAGGGGCACACACTGGGGAGTACTTGACGTAATCACAGTGACAACCCCTGTTGCACTCCGTGATGGTATCCAATCTACGATATTACAATAAGCACTTAAATAATGTATTGAAGTAAGTTTGTTTCAGACAAAAACTTGGTATTTTAAATCCTTCTATTTTCCTTCACATTACTAAGCTTTTGTTACAAAAACTAGTCTGTTTACCCTGCTTAATTATAACGCCAATTGAAAATAGAACCAATAAAGGTCTCCTTCCAGTGATATCTTCAACAATTTCATAGCTTGTTAATTTATTTGATTAGTGACATGATGTACTTAGGCTCATTAACTAACATTTCTCTAGAAAATCTTTATTTTTATTTATTAGCCCTTCCTAGTTATGAGTATATTCAGATAGTATGATTAGCACTTTTAAATCGATGCCTCAATAACAAGTGATCCCCATTGTAATTATAGGTTTTGAAAATTACAGAGAAAATATGGTATATGCTTTGATTGGATAAAATAGTAATTAAGACTCAGCAAACAATCACCAAACACTGTTTGAAGGTTGATGCCAAGACATTTTCATATCGGTATAAGTTATGAATACTCATAAACGTAAACAATTTAATGTATAATTACGTTAGCAATTGTTTAAGTACATTAGATTTCACTCAGAAGTAGAAGTGCGTTTTAAATCGATAAATAAAATTAAAATGTTGTTCCGAATATATTAAGAAGCCTATACACTACAATTATTAAGATTCTGATATATGGAAATAATAAATTAAATTAAATTAAATATCTGACTAACCTAAATATAGTAGTCTGATAAATTAAATCAGATATTTAAATTTATTCTGAGCTGTGGAATTATTTAATAATTGCAAATTATACTATTAAGTTTAATTAAATCAACTATAAAAAGAGTTTAGTAGTTTACCTGATTTTTAATCATTTGCACTGATTATATTTGGAACTGATCAAATTGTAATGGTTCTACATTCTGAGATTTAGAGCATGGTAATAAAATCATAAACTAGTCCATAAACTGTATAAACATGCTCCACTCACTGGCCAGAGGGCAGGATCGTCCCTTGGCGATCATTCACAGGACAGCCGAGGAAGGCGTATGCGGTGATCCCCAGGACAGACGCGAAGCTGACTAACGTGTTCCAGGCGGCAAGGAACCGTGCCCTGGGTTTGTACTTGGACATGAACACCCCTGAAGCCAGGATCCCGACGGCAGAGAAGGTGAGGCCTACAGCTCCTGAAACGGGTGGGAAATGAAGGTTAATGACCAAGAAACAATGATGCGGAAACATTTAAAGAGTATAACTTCTGTTAATATATTGTGGAATGAGTCATATAACAAACGCTTGGGAGATTTTTGTTTATAAATGAGTAAAGATCAGCTGTATTATGTGTTGTGTAATGCGCTAGTGGTGTCATATTCATGGAGTATAGTGCAGTGTTGTGTACATTTAGTGTTGTGGTGTGTAGTGTTCATGTTCGGCAAGTGTTGTGCGGTATACTGTACACGTTCATGTGGTGTAGTGTTCATGCATTGCTGTGCAGCGTAGTGTTCATGTTCATTAAGTGTTGTGTGGTATAGTGTACACGTTCATGTAGTGTAGTGTTCATGTTCGGCAAGTGTTGTGCGGTATAGTGTACACGTTCATGTGGTGTAGTGTTCATGCATTGCTGTGCAGCGTAGTGTTCATGTTCAGTAAGTGTTGTTAGGCATAGTGTACACGTTCATGTAGTGTAGTGAAGTGTAGTGTTCATGTTCAGTAAGTGTTGTGTGGCATAGTGTACACGTTCATGTAGTGTAGTGAAGTGTAGTGTTCATGTTCAGTAAGTGTTGTGCGGTATAGTGTACACGTTCATGTAGTGTAGTGTTCATGCATTGCTGTCGATAAATAACGAAAAAATATGGATTCGCAAATAGCATTGTCTGATGGGATTAAAACCAACATGGCTCCTGCAGACTCTTAATCTGATCACTCAGCTACTGCACATCTCTGGACCACAGTTCTTGCTATATTTGCTCTGTTGAACAATGGGAATGTAGTATATTTCTGGAAAATTCTGGACTACGTTTATATTGTTTTGGATAAAAAATAATGAACATCAATAATTTTCCCTCACAACAAATATTCCTGCTGAACCTAAAAGCTCTTAAATGATAGTTTATTAAATAGTAGAATAAAGCAATCAAACCATACCTGTGATGAAATTTGCTGACGACGCTGACCTCTTGTACATGACCTCTATGTACTTTGCCATATAGATCCAGAAGGGAACATAGCCCATAAGATAAAAAATACTTGCGCAATTGACGAATGTAAGAGTTTTGTTCAGCAGTAACCTCTTGAACATGAGCAGCATGTCTGAAAAATTATCTCTGTAAAGATACTGAAGGTAGAAGAAAACCAAAAATATTAGTAAAGGAGTCTTTTCTTAATGATCACATACAGTGAGTGTTGGGCAATTTTTAATTGATTAAAGTACTCTTTAAGTATTTTATTCAATAGAACCAAAGATTGGTGTACTTGGTTATTTACCAATTAGAAATTGGTGCATTAACTTAACAATTATAAATCCTTACATCCTTATTGTGCTCAAGTATATGTAAGTTACCCAAAACAAATAGTGTTTATTTATTGTGAATCCCTGACTTGTCTCACCAGTAACATTACTATTTCTAAATCCCGTAATGCCACCAAGTAGTGCATCTTACAAAGCCTCTGACTTATGATAAGGCTTCAGAGGTCAGTTATCTTTTTCTAGTCTGTAAGGCTAGAAGGAGATCAGGATAGTATACAATGAACTTGAGTAAGTAAGCTCCAAACAGGACACGTTTATTTATTCCAATTTGACATACAGGAAGATATGGTTTGAATTGTTAATATACACATGAACATGAATCTTCAATAGTCAAACTGAGCTGTTTACTGCTAAATTCGCAAATGTATCGCAAAGTCAACTCCACTAAATGCTCAGATATTATTGATTTCAGTGCACTCATAGAGATCTCATTTTCTGATGTGTTTTTTAGTTCATCCGTCGATGTCATCGGTCAATCTTCAACTGCTGCCATACGTAAATCTGGACCAGGAAAGACTCTCTCACAAAAAAAAATCTCGTCAGATGATCTGATAATGATTATCTTTTATATACTTGCACTCCGCACACCTCCATCATATATATGAATACATTGAAAGCGAGGGGAAAAAGTAGTGTACTTAATTATGTATTAAAACGACATAATCTCTTGGAAAGAATAATGTTGTGTTTGAGTGGATAGAGCTTCAATGCTCTTATATTTAAGAAGATTGTATATGGTATCTTCTGGAGTTCAATACGGTAAGTACATTTGTCAGAACTTTGTTGTAAAAGAATGTACATTCACACGGTAGCCATACTTTTCATAGATGACATTAATCGATAGGAAATCAAGTTCGATATTATTTGTCTTCCAATCGGTGAATCTCACAAATTTTTGTCACATTGATTGGTCTAATAAAGATAACTTTCTGATGGCTGTGATACCAAAAGGCATGTCCAACAATATGTTCTTAAAAAACATATTAAGGCCTTTTCACCATTGAAAAATGCCAGAGGGAAAAGATAATTTAATTCCAACTCTACCAAAGTAATAAGTTATACGTTTTATGTAACTTTGTTATAAATATACGTTGATGTAAATATGAGGTTGCAAACAACTAAAGAGGGAAATTCATCTTCGGTTTGTAGCAATTGAGTTAGGTCAATCGAATCTCTTTACGTCTATCAAAATTATATAATGGGAAAACGTGGGGCTAGTATTATAGTAATGAGGGGACTTCAAAATTCGTCGTGTCGTTCAAAATTCAAAAGCCTATTTAAAACATTTAGCACATTGTAAGCAGCCGCAGATTACCACATGACATTTATGAATACAGTCGGAATAGGAGCTAACTTAAGATGTAAAGTCAGTAAAGATCAAAATTATAATAAAAAATAACGAAAACTAAACAATTTTATGTAATCAAGGTTATTGTGCCTTACTAACCCCCCTCCCCCCAAAGATGACTGAAAACTGTCACCGGTGTAGCTAGATTGTTACTACATACCAGATTTTCAACTAAGATTTTTACATATTGAGTTATACATAACATAAATAGTCTCATTCTTAAAATTAATTTAGAAAATAATATTTCCTTTGTTTTCGTACTGAATTATGGTATGAGAAAACGGATATTAAATATTCTTGTGATGACTCCACCTTACGGTGTGGTTTTGAATGATAAAAGATTGAGACTGCCCCTTAAGGTTAGAAGTGTGCTCTGGTTTTCGATCTGTCTCTTCAGCCGTGGACAGTTGTCTCGACCACCACCAGACAACATTAAGTATATGAAGAGTTAATGTAGCCACAGAGTAGTGATTTCACACTTTAAATATCCGTTTTTAAAAACACCAATTCGGTTGGCTATCTTTACTTAATTTGTTTCAAGAATTATTTTTATTGTTTATATCTAAAAATGTAAAAAACATCGATTCAAGTTTTGGTCTGTAGTCCTACGTTTGTGTTTGTAACCATCTATCCACACCGGTGACGGTTCTTAGCCATCTTAGTAGTGGTGGTGGGAGAGGGTAGAATAAGGCTCAATAACCTAACTGTTAAAATGTCTTTCCATAGTAACAAAAAACACGACGTAAAAACAATTATGTTATTTACTTTGTAAAATACACAATAAAAACCAAATTACGCAATATATTTACAGCGAAAGCAAGTAGGCTACATGTCACCTATGTCATACGAAAAGTTGTACTTCTTGGTTATCTTTTGTAAAAATGAAAGCTAGTGTGATTGGTGGACTGTTGGCTTTACCCTTAAAGGAGGCTGGCATTTCAGGCTGAAATAAGTCCTCGTCCTTGGTGGCAAGCCCAGCTTCACGGCGTTCAGTGGCTTGGATCCTTCTGGCGGTGGCGCGGGGCAAGGACTTGGGGAAAAGCAGCATGGGAATAGCCAGGACTACAAGGACTGCGGCCAGCACGAGCCATCCTGGACATGGAACAATCAAAGACATGTAGTGTGTACAAGATGTATACATTCACGTTTTATACATCAGAACTAATTTTGTACAACGTCATAGATAAAAATGTATTCATTTCAATAAATGTAAAAATAGTATATTTCATAACAAGAGTGGAAAGTGGGGTTTTGCATGTTCGAGACCATATATTTGAAGTGCGAGACTTGTCGAGCACTTCGAATGGTCGAGAACATACAAAACACTTTCACTCGAGTTTTGAACGATACTTTTCACTACACTACGGAATAAAAACAGGTGTTGTTGACTGTAGAAAATTTTCGGTTGTAAACAATGTTACTTTTGGTAGTAAACAATAGACAGCTGTTGAAATGATGATGTTTCGCAGGTTGTAAACACATAACGAAAACAGCTAAACTCAAAGTAGTGTAGTGAAAAATTATTATTGTAACTATAAAATATTATATAAAAAAAAAAAAAATCACTCAATACAAACTTAATACAAAATAAGTAAAAAATGCACACCTCTTATGGGGATTGATTTCGGTAAATCAAATTTACCATCTTCAGACCGGGGGATCTTACAAAAGAATCATGATAAACCTAATTAAATTAAATTAAAGTTTAAAAATCCCAAAAACCTAATTAACAAGCTTCCCGAAAGCATTAAAAATATTAACTCTCCGAATATATTTAAAACTCGTTTGAAACGATTTTTGTTGTCAAAATCATTTTATTCAGTTGATGAGTTTATGACTGGCCGCTGGGCAAATTAAAAAATTAATTGTAATCAAGTTCAAAACTGAGATCTTGAACTGTATCTGAGTGACTATTCACCATTAGAATAAGAATGTATGAAATATCTTTGTATGTTTGATTGCGACCTTGATGTGAATGAATGTTTTATTTGTCTATATGTTTATTTGTCTATATTTATATATTATTTACCACCTGACGATTGCGATACATTGATGTTAAATGTTTATTTTTGCAATAAAAAGAATTATTATTATTATTATTATGATTGAGACCGTGAAGAAATACAAATGTGGAAGTGTCTATTAAAGAAAACAAATTGTATTGACTTGAAGATAAATGAATAAGCTAGATTCCTTTGTGAGTCTCTTTGGCGTGATTTACGGAAATCGATCAACATAATATCTGTACACTTTTTCTTGTATTGTAATTAGTCTATGTTGTGTGGCATTCATTTGTATTGTGTTTCTGTCAAAACGTAAGGAACTATAACATGTGTATATAAATGAAACACATGAAATATTTTTTATATCGTGAACCAACATTTCATTTTTTGGGAGCCATACTGACAGGAACAGTCTTGTTGTTTCTGTAGTTAATGGTTATGATAAACATTCTAGCGAACTATAAGTTGATATTAAGCGTTTTTTACATCTTTAAGAATGATAATTAAAGTTTTACATAATTAACTGTAAACAATATTATACAAAAACTAAATTTTTAACAAAAATCAACCAGAATAGTATCTCCCTCTTCAAGTATACAATACGATTATTATATTAGTATTTCAAACAGAATAATTGAAATAGAAAGCCATGTTATTGGAATTTTTCGTATAAAAAAAGGACCTCCAAACTCGGGTGCACATAATTTCTGCGCCGGCAAATCTCAAACTGTTGATGTGACATAGTGACAGCCCAACGCCAGTTCGTAAGGCTGTCTTCAGTGAAAATAAACGTTTTCTTCCCCTTCTATTACCCCCGAGGAGTCTGATCTTAGCTGCCACTGCCGACGGGGTTCTTTTTACAGTAAACATTGTTCTCCGTCTAGCCATCTTCCTTTCCAGTAGTTATGGTTGTCGTCACACTCAAACCTCCCAACTAGCGCTACAGTCAACATAGACTTTTCATTTTACCTTTGCAGGCTCTTAAGAATATAGTTTGACTTGGTCTTGCCATACTCACCGAGCCACCAGGCGCCCAGCCACCGGGGATCCTTGGTGTCTATTGTAGGGGTGAGTGCAGGTGACACGTACAGAGAGAGGCACGCTGAGGCCAGAGCATACCCCAAGGCAGGCCCCAACATGCGGAGAAAGAAGGAAAAACCTGGTAAATAAAACACTCCTTTAATTGATTGGGTAAACCCATGGCACAGTACATCACATTATATTAACACATGTAATCGTAGGCACAAATCACCACAAATAGTAATTTGGAATTTAGCGTGGATGTTTGACAACATCATAATTTATAATAAAAACTTTCGAATACCAAATGCTCGTTTATTTTATTACAAAATTAAGTACATAATATATGGTATTTACGCCTACATTTTTTTCATAAGTGTTTTCATAGGAATATGAACTAAACCTTCAAAAGTATGACTTGCATAAGCTCCACCTCAACCATGTGTTCTAAACTTAACAGACTTTCTTTTCTATCTATGTGCACAAGATTTCACATTTCCAACTTAATAGATTCTTCCCACACCCTTGATATGATATCACTTCTACCTTACGTAGATGGAAAAAGAGATAATAGGTAGGTCTTCTATTTTTCTTTTTTTTTATGACATACACGATGTGATCGGTCTTCTCCCCCATATGTACTCTCTCATAGTCTCTCCTAAGTACTCATAACTTTTTAAACTTTCATTCTCAAATTTCCATGCTCGATCCTCTTAATATCGACACGTCCGCTCAATGGTTTCCATCGACATGGACACTTCTTCAGAAGTCTGGGGTGTTCTTGTTGGATAGTAGTCAAGGTTAAGATGTTATGTAGGGAAGAGAACTGAGTGTCAGACTTTTCAGTTAGCTGAAAATCAGATCAACATTACGTGGTTTGGATTCCAAGTAAAGCTATATATTCCATAGTTGCCCTGGTTATTAGGCTATTAATAAATAGTCCTTTCTGAGCTATGTTGAACTCAGATAGTAATAATGACTACACTCATTCACCTCTCATATTCACCCATATCTCTACGATGGGCGTCTTAGAAATTAATGAATGTGATTAATATCAGACTTGATGGATTCTCCTCTCATGCTATTTGTCTCTGCGTGACTGTATAAATATTCTCTGTTAAATTAACTATACATATCTGATAGTCTCTTTTTCCCATCCTATGTACCTGATAGACTCTCCCTTCCATCCTATGTACGAATTACTGTATAAACTTTCCTTCCAGTTAAGTATACAACATTTGATGTCCTCTACCTTCCATCTTATGTACGCATGTTTGTATAAACCACCCCTCTCAGTTACAAACATAAAACTTGATGCCTTCTCCCTTCCATCCTACATACTAATGACTCTATAGACGTACCCTTCCAGTTACGTATTTAAAGTCTGATGTGCTCTTCCTCCCTTCCTATGTATGCATGACTATATGAACGTTCCCTTCCAGTTACATATACCAAACTTGATGTCCCCTTCCTCCCAACCAATGTAGCTTCCATACGACTTGGGTTCTCCTTCCACGCTGGATCACATCGATGATAGTCTCCCTCTAATCTCACTCAACTAGATGGACTCTCTCAAATCAATGTTAAACCTCTCTCATCATCAATGGAAACACTCAATCTTTCTCACTTACTAATTACTGCCAGTTTAGACTCTATGTGCCATCATATGTACTCCCTCCCAAACCATGCCAACATGATTTGTTCAGGCCCTCCCTATCGTTCTAATTACATACCATGTACTGGATTCTTTAAACCACTCTAAACACATAAGACTTGACCCATTTCTTACATTCTTTGTGAACATGACTTGATTTTATTCCATCATACACAAGAATTGATCTTCCTACCCTACTAGGAATACGATATCATATCATCTCATGCGTACTCCATGTACACACTAACTTATTGGGGCCTCTCTTTCACCTCAGGTACACTAAAAAATAACTTGAAATAACATCAAGCTTATAAATAAAACATAAAAATATAGAAGTATACTTATGCTAACATTGCAAAACTTAAATGATAATAAAGTTAATTAATTAACAAACACAAATATAATTAATTTGATAGTTTGAATAAATCGAACTCCCTAATTGAGCATGTTATTTGGTAGAGTTTTCTTCAAATCTGTGTACACATAGTAAATAATCTATAAATATTGGCATCCATCCAATTTATGACAGTCAACTCACTTATGAGGGCGGGAGCCTTCGATCTCTTGATGTTATCGTCCATGTAGGCGACACCCAAGGTGTAGAAGATGGAGCCTCCGGCCCCGCCGACCAGCTGGGCCAAGAACAACACCACCAAGGGGGCCCAGTCCCCAGTGTCATTATCGCAAGTACTAGCTGGCTGCCCCTCCGACAGACACAGGGCTCGACGGTTCTCTGCATCTGTGCTGACATTATATTGAGTTAGAAATACGGTTAAATGACTTACAAAACAGTAAAGCATATTACAAAATAGTAAAGCATATTACAAAATGGTAATGCATATTACGAAACAGTAAAGCATATTACAAAACAGTATACGAGTCATTGTTTTTAAACAGCTAAAGTTCTATTTGAAATTAAAGTTTAAAATGTTCTTCATAATCAAAATATTTTAAAAAATTTCAACTTCATTTGCCACTGCCTGTGCGTGAACTTGATTCAACGATTGAAGTACCTACCGTTAGCTCAGTGGGGATTCGAACCTTGAGCCATTATGGGTACACTCACCTACTTCTAAACTCACCACAACCCTGTCAAACCAGTTCAATTTTGGCTTATAATAGGTTAAAATTCACACACATAGGCTTTGCTTCAATACTTGTAGCCTCCTTGGTTTACATCATCTATTTACTTTTCCACTGACACGCCATTTTCCTTCGTGTGACCAAGTAACTGTGAGCCTCTGAAGCACGTTTAACGTTTCAAATATTTGAGCATCATTCTTGGTGAAAAATTTACTTTTGAAAATCATGTAACTCAGCTCCATCTAGAATTCGAACCTCTATTAGGACATTTTATTTATTAATAAATGTTTGTGATACTCAACTGTTGTGCACTCTTCTGATCAATTCAGAGATACAATATGGTTTGATATGTTGATGTGGCTCTTAAAAAACTTTAATTAACAGGTTAAGAGTAAAAAAACGTTATTTTTTACGTATTATCCAACAGAAAAGTAGACATGAGGGCTCTTTCCCCCTGTATAAATTTTTAAATGTCCTACCTACCCAATACTTTTTCATTTTCAAGGTTTTAAGATTGTTTTACATTAGGAGTGGTAATCGACAGATACCTTTATGTTTGTTTTATTATACAAGGTTAATTTTAAGTGGTCTCTTAAGGATGTTCGCCCGGGCGCCCAGTTTAGCGCTCTAGAACAAAATCTAATTTTGTTCTAGATTTTATCGCAAATGCCGCTAAACTATTATAATAATATAAATATTATAATAATATAATATAATATTCAGTAAATATCCTGACTCACTAACGAACGAGCAATGTATTCCCCTCTTCTCTCACCCCTCATAGCCCCCGCCTGCCTCAACCCGCAAATTTGACAGATGAGCATAACTCCCACATTTATAGTAAACTTTAGCAATGCATTTTATATATATTATTAATCTACTTTTTTAGCCAAAGATGAATGTACAAATTTCAAATCTACATTTAAACAAATATTATTTATAGAAAAATAATTGGTAACGCTTAAAAAATAATTATGAGGTGGGCGGGTGGGTCAATACCACTGTACGTGTATGGGTGGGCGGGTGGGTCAATACCACTGTACGTGTATGGGTGGGCGGGTGGGTCAATACCACAGTGCGTGTATGGGTGGGCAGGTGGGTCAATACCACAGTGCGTGTATGGGTGAACGGGTGGGTCAATACCACTGTACGTGTATGGGTGGGCGGGTGGGTCAATACCACTGTACTAATAAAAAGTTTATTAGTAAGCCTACCTTTTGCCCACTATATTCTCAAAATGTTAATAAATTATATCACACGGTTTGTTCATGAGTTATGCACCAAAAAGGCCAAATTAGTCACTTTGGGCAGCCATATCTCCATAAAGAAATTTTCTAGATTTTTCCCGTAACACATTTATTACTCACATGAATACTAAGAATTTTATTCAAAAAAATTCAAAAATAATTTTCGATCGAAAACCCTTAAAGTTGTCCAAAGGGAATAAATCGATGTTCAAGCTTTCTTTTGAGTATTTGGGTGGCTAATTAATTATGATTGTATAAATACTTTATATTCTATTGTAATCAGTTGTTTATTTTACAATCAAACATGCTGGCTCAATTTTGTTTTTAATTTTTTGTTAAATGGAGTTTATCTTTTCTAGTAGCCACATTACTAGCAACAGTGGCTACTCATCAATTTCCATTTTTTACTTTGTAAAAATTGTCATGTTTCTTTGAAGTTGCAATCCCCAATGGTTCAAGAAATTCTCGAATTGGGCCCCTGTCCATTCAATCCTTGTAAAATTTCAAGGAAAACAACCATGAGACCTCTGCAGACAATTGTTTAGGAATGTCTTTGCATCTTAACAAGACCGTTATCACGCATTTGGTAACACAGCATTGTTTACAAATGGTATTTAATTTATTGATTTTTTTTTTCATTGAGTTTGTATTCAAAATTCAAAAAAATACTATCATTAAACTTCATTACTGTTCCATTTATGGAAAAAATAACAGTATCAAAATTGAAAACAATAGTTTACATTTTATCAAAAAATGTTACTTGAATGTTGATAATGATGATATTATTTTAGAAGTATTTATTTTAAATTCATATAATGATAGATTCTTTCGAGATACGAGCTGAATTTTCATGTGTAAAACTTAATTAAAATGTCGCCCCATTAGTGACTCACACCCGTGACTGAACTACGTCCATAAATTCAAAACGGTTCTGTCTGAGTTAACAAGAAACTTGAAAATTAATACAAATATATCAGCAACTAATATGACAGTTACAATCTATACATATATTGGTTAACCTATTTTTTTATACCACTAAGTTAGTTCACTGTGTTTTAGTGAGATTTGCCTTAGAAAAAAATCAAAAGTAAGAGCAACAATGAAAAATGTCTTTAATATTTTATTCTATGATCTATAACATTCAAAAGCAGATAGTACGAATTTAGCCACCCACCCACCCTTCCACCCATACACGTACCGTGTTTATGGATATATCAATTAAACTATACACAAAGCGTAAATGAAGAATTTATCTTAAACTTATTTGTCTACTTCCTGATTCCCTTGACTCACCAACGAGCTGCCGGGTGGCGTTGATGTCCAGGCCATTGTTCCCACCGTACTCCAGAGTCAGCGCCAACGAGTCCTCCCCCGAGCCGTAGAGCAGCTGTGGCAGAGCACTCAGCAGACAGAACAGGACCACCCCGTAGACCCCGAAGCCCACCCAGCGGGGACGGTGCCCTCGACTGCCGTAGTAGTTCAGCAACAAGCAGAGTGCCAGAGTACTGATATCGTAGCCCACCAGGATTATACCTGGAAATATGAGAGTTAGTGTGATTCGTATTTCCAACTTACTTTTGTGCGGCACAAAGAACAATGATTGACTTTTGAAGAGTGATTTGTGTTTCTATCACTTTCAAAGAATAAACAGATTAATTTTTTGCTGAAAAGATTTTTAATAGTTTAACTTTAAGAATATTAAAATTATCAGATAAAAAACTTTCTTAAAATCGAAAAAAATACCTGATACTATGTTTTTATTGTTTAATGAGCCTATAATACAACGGTTGTGGGTATTACTACAGCAACAAGAGCATATACCTGATTTATTTTAGTAAAATCAATTCAATCAGCAGTCAGAAAATATATCTTGTTAAAGTAAGTTTAAGTAAACTAACCTTTAAAATTTTTTCAAAAGTTTGGAAAAATCGAGATTAAACTTATTGGTCACTGGTTGTATAGTGTAATTAAATTTAAAATTTTCTTTTAGTCCAGATCAATAAGTCTTTTCCAGTAGTATCATTTTGAACATATCAACGTTGTATGTCCTACTTAAACATGTATTGACGTAGTATGTCCTACGTAAACATGTATCAACGTTATATGTCCTACGTAAACATGTATCAACGTTTTATGTCCTACGTAAACATGTATCAATGCTGTATGTCCTACGTAAACATGTATCAACGTTGTATGTCCTACGTAAACATGTATCAACATTGTATGTCCTACGTAAACATGTATCAACAATGTATGTCCTACGTAAACATGTATCAACATTGTATGTCCTACGTAAACATGTATCAACATTGTATGTCCTACGTAAATATGTATAAACGTTGTATGTCCTACGTAGACATGTATCAACGTTGTATGTCCCACGTAAACATGTATCAATGCTGTATGTCCTACGTAAACATGTATCAACATTGTATGTCCTACGTAAACATGTATCAACATTGTATGTCCTACGTAAATATGTATAAACGTTGTATGTCCTACGTAGACATGTATCAACGTTGTATGTCCCACGTAAACATGTATCAACCTTGTGTCATACGTAAACATGTATCAACGTTGAATGTCCCACGTAAACATGTATAAACGTTGTATGTCCTACGTAAACATGTATCAACATCGTATCTAAGGTAGAAGACATAAGATAACGAAATTGAGTATAAATTTGACCATAAATTTGATATCAGTTTCTGTTTACTTTCGTAAGGTCTCGAGTCTTTGGCCGTTTATTCATGGGTGGAATTCTCAACTCTTGTGTCCTTCCATTCACACAAAATCATAAAATGCCCATCATTTATTACAAATATGTGTGGTCTTGTTCTCTATTCACCATCCATCCTTAATTTTCTCGGTTTTCTTTGTGTTTAATATATGTTAATAAAGATCTCAAAGTATACTTTTCACTAAATCCCTCTCACTATGATAAACTTCTTGGTTTTGAAGAAATACTAGGACCTACATTTAAATATTATAATAGTTAAGTTCTTATTTTGGCTTAACGAGTTAACTGTGTTTTACTGTTCACTGTATCTCTGCCTCAACATTTTACCACCTGATGAGAAAGACACGCCATTCAATGTAAATTTGTGTGATTCAGTTTCCGCTTGTCTCACCAAGACACCTGTTTCCAAACATGTGAAGTGGCAAGACGAAGCACAATGGCGCTAACTAATAAACAGTTAATTATTACGGATTAAGAGTAATATACTTTGTAGATACTATGAAAAAAGAAAGTTTATGTCAAAAAGGTAACGTTAAAAAACAAGTCAACTATCGCTCATTGATATAACGAGTGTATATTACTGGACCAAATGACTAACGGAGATATTCGAGGATAACCTGTGCTAATGTTTAAGTAAAGGTCAAAAAATTATTTATACTCAATGTAAATAAAGTGTGGAATATTGCACTTGATACAACAGCTCATACAACAGAGTGGTAAACTGTAAAACCTGTGGAAGAGAAGTCATGCATTCATAACGGGAGACGCAATCCGAACCGAATGGATTGCATGCACACCTTCAAGTTTTCTGTTTGATTCGGTTTGGCCAAAAATTGACGAGAGACAGGTCATTCTGCTTGTCATGACTCAGGTCAAAAAAAACGATACCCAAGTGATCTGCCATGTCGCTTCCTCACAATAGAAAAAATGTCTGACAGTTTCAACTGATTTTCAAAAATAATGTCAAGTGACGTATTTGTGTTTACAGCCTTATTTGCCTTATTAAAACTGACAGTTGCAGAATGCAGACTTAACTATCAATAAATACAGAAATAGAAAAGTAAAAGAAAAATAGTAACTGGAATTTTTAAAATCAAATGAACTCGTAAGTATAAACGAGATATAATTAAACATTTGTTTCAGTAAATATATATTTATTGAACTTATGAAAACGTATTGGTTATGATTAAGAACAGGCTACAAGCAGTAATTTATCAATGTTATGTTTTGAAAACCTAAAAAATAACTACTTAGGAAAAACTTTGGAACAAGAATGTATATAAGATTTTCTAGGAATCAACAACTTCTATTTTGAAAAATTGTTGGTGTGACCATAATAAAGGGCTAAGCATCCAATATACAGAAAAAAGTATCCATTGTATCGTACTAATAGCTTCGTGGATATGGAATAGTTTCTCGTGGGATTGAAACATCTGAAACACACTTCTTTTTTGTAATTTCAATTTGAATTACAGTCAACATGTATGTTGACAGCATTCCACAAATTTCACTTTTAAATAGTGTATAGAAGCTCATAGTTATACGAATTGCACTAGCATAGCATTCAGCAAATGCCAAACAAAGAATTTCAATGATTGATAGTCAGAGATTTAAAAGTTTTGAAAAAAGAAAACATCTGAACCTATAAAAGTTTATGAAAAATTATCTGGCCCTTGAACATTCTTTTAATCTCAAATATTATAGTACAAAGAATTTCTACAACACAGAGAGGAGTTTCGAAATCGAGATCACTAACCAGTTTCAGGAAGTAGCTCTGGCAGGTATCCAATTCTCTTGAACTATCTACACATAGTGCTGTTATGAGAGTTGTTATTCAAAGGAGAAGATCAGTTAGTTATTCATTCTGTTGACACGTTCTCAAAACATCCTTGCGGCGAAATAAAGAATACTTTTATAAAGTTTAACGCATTACAAATGATACTTATAAAGATATTTACGCTTAAATTTTTTCTAACTATACTTTTCTTGTTCACTCACAGATTCCTTGTCTTGTATGTGTAACTCTACGACAGAATTGATATTACTACTGTTTATATGTACATCTTTTCTTGTTAGTTACAGGTCATATAAGTCCTTTCGAAAACCAATCATATAACCAATCGTTAATATTTATTGAAAAAGCTCTTTAAATTAATCTTAAGAATGAAGAAAAACGCTTCATAAAACTCCTGAAGTATCAATTGTTTGATAATAGAGTTATCACTACTACAACACAGCACTTGAAAATGAACGACAGCAAGAGATCAGCAATAGATGCACTTTCCCAGAGTTGTGGTTTGGTAAAATGTTACGAGGTGATGTGAAAGGGTGAACTGGCTCGACGCTTGGTTCGGGGTGATAAAGTTGTAACAAAATTGTCCCGTAACACCGAACAGAGCTATCAATCAGTGCTCGGCTCGGTAGTGTGAGGTTGGCTCAACAGAGACAGTACAGGTAAAACATTGTTACACCGTGTTACCTAGAACAAAGTGCCGAGTGGAATGAAAGTCATAAACCTCAGTTGATCATCAGATCTGCAGAGCAACAGAAAACACGTTCTAAAAGTGAACTGTATTACCACGCCATTATCTAAATTACTACCCTGAAAAAGCTCTACAGTCTGGAGAGCAGATATCTCCAGTACTCAAAAAGCAGAGAGTAAGATCAGGATTACCAATTACTCCAGGAAAATGAAATCCCTTTCATAACTACAATACTACATAACGTGAGAGCTTTCAATATTTTAGCAAAATTATCAACAATTATATTACGAAGATATATTTTTGTGGAGAAATATAATAGTTCTTCAGTTTTTGCGTTTTACATGAGAAACTTAAAAAAATAAAAATGTAAAATAATTTTGATAAAGTCTTTGATCTTTTTATAACATAATATATAATGTTATCGTTCCTTGTTTGTTTGAAACCATCCTTAATCAGAACAAAATTAAAATTATATTGATTCCTTACTTACAGGTTCTTTCTGTCGTTGTTTCTAATTCATAAAAAAGACATGGAACATATAATTCAACTCATAGATGATTCATCAAGTTAACCATGAACCAATGGCAAGAAGCATTAATCAACCTCTTAATTCATGACTAATTTCTAACGATCTGACTCTACGGTAAAGAGAGATGAGGAAATCCAGTTACAGATTCAATCTAGCCAAGACAAAGTAGTACCTAGCATAGCATTTCTTTAAAAAAGACCTGGGACTTTTCTATTTATTGATACCTTTTACCTATGTTAAAATGACATTTAAGCCCTCAGAACAGTCTTCTACTTACATTATTTATTTTGTCCTGACGTGACCAATTTTAACAAATTAAAATGTTAAATTACTCTTAACAAAGTCATTGAAGATTTTTGAAGAAATTTTGGAGGGATCAACACATTTGGAGGGAGGAATTAGTCTTCATAACCATTGCTTACTTATCAGGTAGGATAAATTTTATATTCTCAACCAAGAGACCTTGCAAAATCCACATCACCTAATTAGTCCTGATTCCGGTCTTTACTAGTTTGGATGGAATCACTTGATTTACAAAGGTAAAAAAATCATGACGTATTTTTGTAACCCATCTTTCTTCCGCAAATCTCTCAAACTACGAGTAAATTTTTAGGAGAAAGTGGTGTTTATCATATTAAATTATTAATCTATTCCAACAATATTCCACACTAAGCAAGTTTATACTACGATTATAATACAGATGGCTTAGAACTGTAATTGTTAATATTAAGATCTTCTTTAGCTTTAGAAACATCCTCTAAGGTTTTGTTTGAACTCAACCAACTAATACGCTCCTTAAACAAAGTGAAACGTAAGCAGAGTTGAGGGCCCAATTTATCATCCTAAAAATATAGCTTGACTTGGAATTAGGTTGAAAAACAGCTATGTATGACATTTACTTAACATTAATTAATCATATTGATATTTAAACCAGTTAAATCAAACTATAAAAAATCAACAATTACAATCCCAATCACATTTCAGACCCTAAACATACTCAATAACAAACTTTACACTTACTAGACTTATGGTATCAGTATTCCTAGTTTTTTTCAAATATCATAAACAAAAGCAGATTTAAAAATAAGCGTGACCTCTTGCCGTATCTATTGTCTAACTTGACTTCGTTTTTTATTGTCATAAATATATTTTCATGTTTATATGAATGGAGAAAATCAGTTATATGAATGGAGATTGGACAGTTAAGTGATGTAACTGGAATCATGTAACTGATGTGATAGTTTTCCTTATTACTAATCAATTCAAAATACTATCTTCCGATTGGTTAAGTTATGTAAGTCAGCATTTATCATCTAACAGAAGTTTAATTCATGCTGCCATTAGTAACTGTATTTTATATACCGGGTGTCCAAAACGTTTGGAAACCCCTTAATATTTATTTTACTAATGAAACTCTAGGATTACGCCCTCGCTGTGGTTACTGACTTTTAGGTCGTTTTAACTGTCCATCTTCGCTTTGGGGGGACGTCCTGTAGAGGAAATCTGAAAAATCTTAAATGTAAGTATGGCTTGAGTTATATCTCATTTTAAAGTTCATTGTTAGAGAAACACATTGCCCCAACTCCGACTGAAAAGACATATTCGTTTGGAAATAACAGCTTATAAAAGTTCTATTTTATAATTGGAACTTTGAGAGACTGTTATTTCCAAACGAATATTCCTTTGTCAGTCGGGCTTGCGGCAACGTGTTCCTCTAACAATGACCTTCAAAATGAAGTATAAGTCGACCTATGCTTACATTTAGGATTTTTTAGATTTCATCCACAGGACGTCCCCCCAAAGCGAAAAAGGACAGTTAAGATGGCCAAAATGTCGGTAACCACCGTGAGAGCGTAATCCTATAGTTTCATTGTTCTGTGAATGATGGGGTTCCAGAATTTTAGAACACCGGTATATTGAAGCAATAAGCAGGTTATTTGCACAATGTATGAATTTAAAAAAGTTCGTCAGTGAACACAAAATAACAAATCTAACGATAATCAAACTATTCATAACTCTGAAATGGAAGGAGAAAATAAAATTAATTAAGTCATTAATACGTTTTCTTCTCTTAATTCAGAGTTCAGCTATGATAATTAGTTGAGGTTATGTAAGTTTACATGCGAAAAAGTAAATTAAATTATTTACAGTTAAATATGCTAGTGACGTTTCATTAAAACAGAATCCCCAAGAAAACATTTTAAAATACTGATACACATCAATGCAACCTTTGTAAATATTGTGAAACCTGATAATCTCCATACCGTTTCTATAGACCATTGAGTCACAACTATACAATGTAGACTGTCCTGGAAGTGTTCCAGATACATTTGTGATACGACAAGTTATCACTATTTGTGCACATGACTGTCATGTTGATATAGTCTTATTCTGAAGTGTCTGATATAGTTGGTCTGATATACCCTGAACTTGTTTGCAATTTGCAATCTTATCTTCTGCTCTACAAAATTCCTCATTTGCTTGAAAATAGTTCTCAAAATATATCAGGTCATTTTTTGAATCCACTGTAAAGTTATTTTTATGCCCTACATAAAAGTGATTAATAAACGTACTATGCCTGAGTTGTATAAATATAAATCAGGGAATATTTATTTTTTATTCATTTTGTTTTATTAGCCTCCAGAACGATTATATTATAGAAATAATACTGGTTTAGATTACCTTTTTCTGTCGGAACAGTTCTTCAGTTACATTACTGCTATGCACATTTCAAAGCATATAAAGCTTCATCATCAGGCTTCCAAAAAAGTCACTGTTTAAAACATTAAACACTAAAATTATAAAACACATTAAAACACGAGTACAACACATTTGCCGGCCGGTGATAGACACCAACTGATGACTCCTAGTGGTGACAAACATTTTAGTGTTTAATGTTTTAAACAGTAACGTTTTTGGAAGCCTGATGATGAAGCTTTATATGCTTTGAAATGTACATAGCAGTAATGTAATTGAAGAACTATTACAACACAAAAAGGTAATCTAAACCAGTATTATTTCTATATTTATTTTGTTAAAATGATTTTGCACCGAGATAAAGCCAATATATTCATTATAATGCAAACTATTTTAAGCATAAAAACAATAAAATTAAATTTTATCACGATTAGTGAAAAATTAGTTAAATAATTACACTGTTTATTGTTTTCCTTTTAAAAAATTAAAAAGCATTTACAAAGAAGGTGGTAGAATCTGAGACGTAAAACTGTAAGTTTACAGTAAATATTACAGTAAAAGTTATCTGATTATGAAATACGAATGTACGAAGTATGAAATAGTTCTAACCAAAAATAGATAGATACAAAATACCGCGCATAAAAAATATTAGTTCCAAGTACCGTTAGTAGGCTATATTTTATAGAAGCCCAGTAAAGTTTTATTTTTAATGAATGATTTTAGGAATGAGTACTAAATAATTTGTAAGAATAATATTGATTCGACATTTTTATATTAATTACTCTATTGGCTGAGATGCAAAATAACATTTAATACAAAATACTCAACCACAAATGTTCAACTAAAGTATAAATAAGCACTGAACTTAAAATTTGTTTGTGAAATATTGAACGTACCTGTTTTAGTCGATGGTATCTTGAACCTCTTCTCAAGGGTGGTAAGAGTTCCCGTTAAGTAAGGACCACAGGCTCCCATCACACATCCCAGAATACCGTACAGGACGACGTAGGAGTTCTTGTTGGCGAACTTCTGCAGGAACTTCCCTTTAAATGATCCAATGCCACAAACAGTCTCCCCATCTGTATACAGCTGATGGACAATCTCTGACACTCTTCTTATTGAAGGGTATGTTTCACTTTTGTCTTCTCCATCTTTCTTAAAATTTCCATTTTTTTCCTGATCCAAAGTTGTTTCTCCATCCTCTCCTTTCTCCTCCGGTAGCAATGTTTCTTCCTCCGGCACTCCATGTGCCTTGCTGGATGTGTCTATGTGGTTACTCATCGTACAAGTGTTCCTCAACAACTACCCACTTCAAGTCAACACACAATCTCTTGCCCTACTGGCCACTAAATACATCTGAAGACCTTGACCACTCGTTATCAAAATCAAATAGGCTTTTTTAGAAAAAATTTAGAGTATCAAACAAACCAGTCTTATCTTGTGCTGGCGGCTGAGTGTTTTCTTCAACTGGTTTATACTCCCTTCTTGAACTCAGTGCTGCACAAACATTTAAGCTTCCGATTCTTTTTGAATATTAAGTTTGTTTGAGGATTTAACATTCCTAACCTTGCTTTCTATCTTATCTCTGCAGCAAGTTTGTCTAATGTCTAATAATAAACGCCTAGAGTGGTTGCATAATAATAATAGATAATGACTGCACATTTACATAGAGATCTTTTAAATTTCATTGTACAAAATTTTGCACTAACGAATTTATCAGAAACTTACATTATGATCTAAATTTGTCTTAAGTATTAAAAAAAAAGAAAATTCCCTGATTTTCCCAAACACTAGTGCTGCGTATCGAAATTTCAAAGTAAATACGTAATTATTTTCTTTGTATTATTTCTAAAACATCAAAAACTGACTTGTATAAACATTTTCAGATTTGGTGAGAAAATGGACTGGAAAGGGATCGCAACATCACGGTCGTCCGTCAAGAACACTAGCACTTGGAGGAGTCAATGAATTTGATATGTCTTATCAGAAGACCTGCAGACTCAAAGGGTATCAAGCTCATCATTCTTTCTTTGGTATCCAATTAAGCTCTAATTTGTTCGGAGTTTTACTTCTACAAAGTTTTTACACTTCGATATATGTTTTCATGTCATGGAAAGCAAATAAACAAGCATCATTTACTATTTATTGGTAACATGTTTATTAAAATTAATTTCATTTTTAGCCAAGTTTTGTACTAAAATAGTGTTAGATCTATCAATCAAGCACTGGATTCAGCGAATATTTTGTTTAAATATAAAGTTAAACATTAAATGCGATTTTATGTTTATATTGTACAAATATGTATAAAATATACAAACAAAATAAACTTATAGCACACTACACAGGTACAATAACATTACTCTAGTTTCAGAATGCTTAAGGTTATATTGATCTAAATAATATAATTCATATAATTTGCAAATTTTCTTATGGCATTTATAATTTTTCCAAAGTACGTGAATGGACTCTTCTTTTTTGTTTTTAACTATAATACTTTTTTCTACTACCTCGTGACTGTAAAAATTCGTTTGTAAATCGGTTAGAAGTTTTTGTACAAGTTATTTGTATAGTTAATCCAGCCAGTTACCGCTATATGGTAACTAATTTCCATTGTGACACTTTACCACCATCCCATCAGAAATGGGACTTTAGCGAATGAAACATTTGAAATATTTTTTTTTTTTAATTTTATCAATTCAGGACATTGAATTATATTACGTTAAAGCGATTAAATATATAAAGCTTCGTCTAGTTTTATTGTAAATGTCAATTTTTGACCACTTTATCATGAATAACTGAAAATAAGTTCGCAATTCTCAAATCATTTTGAACAGTTTTCGCGGTCAGAAGATAATGCCTATTCTTGTATCACTTTGTGTTTGTGATGTACAAGCAAACAGAATGAGTATAGTCTATTCCTAGTATTATTTAAAAAAATACACAAGAATTACAAAGATAGCTTCTTATAAATTTTAAAGATAAAAGATAAAATTATCTTAATGCCTGTGCTAACATTCTGAATGTCAACTTTAGGTATTCACATTTGCAAATCATTGATCTATATACAAATACAACATATGTTTAATCTTCTTATGGTTGTTAAGTACGTGAGAAAGGAACTGTTCCAGGGTTCAAGAAGCGCTATTTTCTCGTTGTTTTCGCTCTTTGAGGTACCGCCTCCAATTCTACTTCTTCGTCGAAAATCTTCAGCTCTTTTACGTAGTACCACACGCCCGCGTCGAACAAAGTGCCGATTGTGACGAAGCCTACAACAAAATTACACACGAAAGGTTAAAAGACAGTAAAATACAATCAGATCATAACATGTGGTTTGGATGCTACTGTAAATTCTTAGCTTCACACTTTTTACCAGATTTGAGTTACCGACACAGCTTGTTGGGTAGCTTTAAGGCGAATATAATGGATTATATAAGACGATGCCGTAGTCAGAAAAAAATTGGAGGGAATTTGGTTGGTAGCTATTAGAGTATGAATACTCTAAGCGACAAGATTTATGTACACGTTTGTACGTGTGCTTATAAGAGGTGTGTAATCAATATATGAGTATAGTGTGTGGCAGAACTATATTTCAAGGGCCATGCAAGCTAAATGGCTTGACAAAATAATTATTGAATCTTATCTTTCTAAAGAAATATAATTAAATAACATAGTTACAAGTTTACTGTTTTAATAATACAAATAAGTCACAGGATCACTAAAAACCATATAAATTTCCTCAAAAAGCTTATTATAATACTAAAAAAGACACAACATTCCTCCTAAAAAATGTGGCATGTTCATACTAAAATGTATGTAGCAATCCTCATAATGAGATCCTGTAACGTAAAAACAACAATCATTTCAGAGTATCCCTTGATAAAATCAGAATTTTCGTATCCTGTAATTTGTAATATGTACTTACTCTACAACAACAGTTACCCGTCCCTGAGGACAAGATGTACAGCTTACTTACCAGTAGCTGTGAAGTTGAGCAGGAACCTGAGTGACTCAACATTGTACAGCCAACAGTTCCCCATCCCAGAGGACAAGATGTACAGCTTACTTACCAGTGGCTGTGAAGTTGAGCAGGAACCTGAGTGACTCAACATTGTACAGCCAACAGTTCCCCGTCCCTGACGACAAGATGTACAGCTTACTTACCAGTGGCTGAGAAGTTGAGCAAGAACCTGGGTAACTCAGCATTGTATAGACAACAATAACCTGTCATCCTTGTGGGCAAGATGTACAGTTTACTTACCAGTGGCTGTGAAGTTGAGCAGGAACCTGGATAACTCAGCATTGTACAGACAATAGTAACCTGTCATCCTTGTGGGCAAGATGTACAGTTTACTTACCAGTGGCTGTGTAGTTGAACAGGAACTTGACTGACTCAGCATTGTACAGCCAACAGTAACCTGTCATCCTTGTGGGCAAGATGTACAGTTTACTTACCAGTGGCTGTGAAGTTGAGCAGGAACTTGACTGACTCAGCATTGTACAGACAATAGTAACCTGTCATCCTTGTGGGCAAGATGTACAGTTTACTTTCCAGTGGCTGTGAAGTTGAGCAGGAACTTGACTGACTCAGCATTGTACAGCCAACAGTTCCCCATCCCTGAGGACAAGATGCACAGCTTACTTACCAGTGGCTGTGAAGTTGAGCAGGAACCTGAGTGACTTAACATTGTACAGCCAACAGTTCCCCGTACCTGAGGACAAGATGTACAGCTTACTTACTAGTGGCTGTGAAGTTGAGTAGAAACCTGAGTGACTGAACATTGTACAGCAAACAGTTCCCCGTCCCTGAGGACAAGATGTACAGCTTACTTACCAGTGGCTGTGAAGTTGAGTAGGAATCTGAGTGACTCAACATTGTACAGCCAACAGTTCCCCGTCCCTGAGGACAAGATGTACAGCTTACTTACCAGTGGCTGTGAAGTTGAGCAGGAACCTGAGTGATTCAGCATTGTACAGCCAACAGTTACCCGTCCCTGAGGACAAAATGTACAGCTTACTTACCAGTGGCTGTGAAGTTGAGCAGGAACCTGAGTGATTCAGCATTGTACAGCCAACAGTTACCCGTCCCTGAGCAAGTCTTTCCCCACACCAGGCAGGTCTTATCTGCACACATAATCGGCAAAGAAGCGATCATAATAGTTTCTATTCATGGAAGTAATTGATATAATAATTTTTCCCATAAGAAAGTAGTGTAAACACATGTCTACGTATTGTTGTATACTTAAATGGTTATAAATATAATGTAGGTAGGAATGATTTTACTTATACTAAATAACTCCCCGTTTGAGTCTTATTTATGTTTTTTTTCTCTTAAAACGATGGTTCTTAACATTTATAAATGTTTTATGAGATCGTCACTTCTTGACTGCAGTCATACAGTTTTATTAGGAGAAACTGAAGTCGAAGAAGTTCAATCGTTTCTTGGAATAATCCTGGACCGACGATTAACGTGGAATAATCATATTGAATATGTTTGTTCCAGGGTGTCGTCTGGCATTTATGTCCTGAGGACACTGGCAAAATTGTGCCCAACACAAGTAATGTTGGCTGCATATTACGGTCTCATCTACTCTCGACTATTCTACGGAATTTTACTTTGGGGTGACTGTACAGATGCCAGTTTCTTAAGGGTCTTTAGCCTCCAAAAAAGCGATTAGAATCATTTCAAAATTAACGTCTAGAGAATCGTGTAAATCCGAGTTCAAAACATTAAAACTGTTGACCCTGCCTTTTATTTACATTCTGGAAACAGTTCTTTTTTGTAAGACTAAATGTGACCTTACACGGAGCACTGAAGTCCACAATTACGCAACTAGAGGCAGGGAAAACTACCGAACTGGACAACACAGAAGGGTGGTTTATGAACACCTCCCTTCACAGGTTGAAATTCGTTTTATCAACAGTTTACATTCCGAGTGTAAGTTTCTGATGATGTCCAAGGCATTAAAGGCAAAATTAAAATAGTTTTTGATATCCAAGGCCTTCTACAATGTGGGAGAATTTTTAGCGTATAATTGGAGAACTGATCAACCAGAATCGGGAATGGACAGGCAAGCCACATTTAGTGCAGGGTGAGAATGAATTAATAGATTTTTTATGTATGAATGAGTCATTGTTGGAGTTATTGTGTAGCTTAACGTTATAAATAAATATTTAATATAGTTAATTTACTTTGACCATTTTATATGTAATTTTTAATAAATAATATTTAATCTTTTAACTGACGATTGCAGTACAATTTTATGTATTTTGTTAATGCAATAAACGATATTCTATTCTATTGTAAAGGGGTCTTTCAACGAACGAGTGTTCTCTTTGTTACAAATTAATCTTATTTCTTTCCACTAAATGTGCTATTAACAATACTATAGCCCAATAATAACAATAAACCAGTTGTGTTTAACAGTGATGGGATTCAAATTGTACAATTAAAAATGCCTATTGGTTCAAAGGTGTGGTACACCAACCAAGTCGTTCAAATCCTAGCAGATATTTTTTCTATGCTCATTATTGCATGGTTAAAAATCATTATCCCTTTTTTCCATTTAATGATTGTCCCGATTTAACGTGAGCGCGCTTGGTGGCATTTGGGTGAAGCTTTGATGTGCGGTGTTGTCAAGGGAAAGTTAGTCTTGTAGTCTATAACAGTACATAAACAATAAGAACCGAAATCGTATATGATATGCTTTATAATGTATGCGCTTAATACACAATATAAACAGGACAAAAATCCGTGGTCACTAAATGTTTCACACATAAAGTTACATATTCAGACGAGATAGATAAAGAATTTAATAGTGACAACCATGCAAGGTGTCAAAGTGTTGTTACGGTTACGGCTAGATAACATCGTCACGCCATTGGTTGTAGCATTCTCAACCTCCTCGTAGTTCCAGCACTTGCTGTAAGAGCGCTCTGAAGTCAAGTTGGGAGCTTCAGTAAACAGACTATAAAGTATTTTAATACACAATGAGAAAAAGTGTTAGGCATAAATTAGTATTTAGAAAGTAGTTTCTTTTTTAAAAAGAAATTATTTTTTTACTCGGTTAACAACTTGTTATGGTGAGTTGTTTATATGCTTAAATGTACGTCCGAATTCGTAAAGTATACCAAGTAAACATATTTATTCTTATGCATATTGCATAATAAATATTTAGTGCACCATTACATTAGTCCATACAAGACAAATAAAAACAAGCATAACATACAGGGTAGAAACAAAAATGTGGAAACGCTTTCATAACTTTTTTGTGACTTCACTTGTAAAAGTAAAATCTTGTACATGATCATTGCTATAAAAACATACTTTGTGACGCCATTAGTGGCATTACATTTTGTAAGGGGGTGGCCGACAATTATTCGAACGAAATCTTCAACGTAAGCCTAGGTCGAGTTTGGTATCAAGTGAAAGGTATATTGAATACAAATTAATTGCCGCGAATTGGACATCGAAAGGTTTATCCTTCCCAGAGTAGCAGTCGTTTGAATTTCAAATTTGAACAATATTATTTCTCCTCTATTTAAAGGTTTCAAGTAAATTATTCTGATCAAAAATTATACTTATGGAACAAAATTATTAAAAAAAATAAATAAATAATCAAATCATCTATGTAAAATAATAACGTTGTTGTAAAAGCGTTTCTATATTTTTTCCACCCTGTATATTACATAAATGTAGCAACATATTTCTAATCAAATTCTTTATGAATTTTATGAAATGAATCCAATCAATTACATCAATGTCAAGGCAAAGAAAAAAAAATATACTCAAGTCTTACCAATGAAATACCCAAATAGTATGGGTGAAGGTATAAACGCAAACAGACTCATGAGCATGAGGCCAAATCCCATTGCTATGGGCTTGTCTTTCTCCTCAACGCATCTGAAAGGAGAGCATACATTGTTCAGCATGTTATGAAAGCACAAACAGATGGTTCAGACATATACTAATCTAAATATAGAGAAAAATGTCAACTAACTGTAGAGTCCACGTTAGCTGTCAAGAGAAGGATTCATCTCCTTTTATTGTAACATTTATTTATAGTAAACTATCTTTTCTACTGTATTTTTCTTTTGTCGTTCATCCTTCCTCCACGAAAGTTCACAGATTAAGCAGGTGTAGAAAAGCTACTCGGTTACACGTTTAAAATGGCTAAATTGTTGAACTACGTCTCAATCAGGTTTTTGAGGAAATGGCTATGGACAAAACAACTATGCAACCCCAGAAAATGTCTATACAACCTAACAATGGCTTACCTTTCACCAAGGGTTATGTGGAAACTGTGCAGAGACAGAAGGAACCTGTAGTCGCTGTTTATCTACACATAACCACATGGACCATTTTGAAATCTTATGTCTAATATGTGGCAGTAATACAAGCAGTGGTTAGCCAAGAAACGCACAACTCTTTTAAAAGTGTCTACTCATTCTAGGAGCATGTGGTGTTGACTTGTAAATGTCATCTCAAAGTCTTGTTATCCCATCAATTTCAATGTTTCTAACATTCGCAATAAACCTAGTTTAAAGATATTAAAGATTTCAATGTTTCTAAAAATTCTATACAAAAATATTATTGTCACTGTTTATTGTTATTCTATGAAATCTAACCTAAGACAGTTCCACGTTTTCAATCTTTCTGGTGTTAATGAGAAGCTCAAACAATTTTGATATCGTAATGTGCATCTTTTCCTTCATGCCATAATTGACGCCAGCTGGAGTATAATTTTTACGTTTATTTCTGACTACCCTATTATATAGACTTTGTTAGATACAATTAACAGTACTACTGTATAGTATTAGGTGATTTGAATGGACTTTGTTCAATTAAACAGTTTGTCCAATCAATTAATGTTCGAAAAATAGCGTCAGCCCTCAGGCTTGATCTTTTTATTATTCTTGGGAAGTTGAAAATTTTAAAAAATGATCTATAAATAATGTAGACAGTAATATTCGTATGTTATATGCATTAGATCTTTATTTCTGTCTGGTAGCAAGGACTTTAAACTATTAATTTAAGTAATTTTATATGTAACAAGTAAATTTTATTAATTTTCAATATAACCGTCCTTTTGAAAACTATATTATAATATCGTTAAGTAATATGGCTTATTTGAAAAAAAAAACCATATTATGAGAATAAGCTCCAAATTTATTATTTACTTTAGTTCCTTCAGAAACATCTTAGCTTAGCTTCTCGTAATTTTGTCTAGTGCACCAATAGGTGCTTTTACATTTCAATTAGTTGGATTTCAGTAGGCACTCTTTTAAAAGACCATAACTTGTTTCGGTTTCATTTTTTTGATTCAATTCTCCAACTGATCTACTGATTTCCAAACTACGAGCAGTTCCCGGCCGTACCTGACTGAGACAAGGAAGTTGGACGCACGACCCGTGGCACCACTGAACTTCAGCATGCACACCACGGCCAGGAACATGTAGAACTTGGTGGTACAGTCGACAGGGCATGGTCCTGCGGTGATGTACCAGGGGGAGTCCTCCGAGTCCCCAGGTAGAAGACCTTCCTCAGCTAGTGACAGGGGTGGTTCTGATGGGGTAGGTTGTAGGGATGGTCGAGGAGTGCAGGCACAATCCGTGTATACCTGGAAAAGTATCAGAAATATGTGAGAACGTTAAAGTCCTGGGTGTAGAGTTACAAAACAGGTCCAATTAAAGAGTCTATAAATAAAATCTTCCAATTATGTGCATTTAATTCATATTTGAGGGTGTGTTAGTACAGGAAGGTGGCGTAATAACATATATTTCAGCAGATTAATTACATATCGTACATGTACATTTTTATTTAAGTCTACATTTATAAGTTATGGTTGCTTTACATAAACATGACTTTATGTTTCAAGCCAACATAAAAATATAAGATATAGGTGTGAAATACAGTATCTGTATCTATAAGTTATGGAGGCAGTCTCAGATATTAGCCTTTTATAGGGATATATATATATAATTTCATTGTAAGTGGATATACTAGTTTGAATCTGAAAGTAAAAATTATTGTTAAAAAAATAATAAATAAATAATTATAAATATCAATAACACTGTACGTGTATGGGTGGGCAAGTGGGTCAATACCACTGTATGTGTAAGGGTGGACGGGTGGGTCAATACCACTGTACGTGTATGGGTGGGCGAGTGGGTCAATACCATTGTACGTGTATTCAATAGCACTGTACGTGTATGGGTGGGCAGGTGGGTCAATACCACTGTACGTGTAAGGGTAGGCAGGTGGGTCAATACCACTGTACGTGTAAGGGTAGGCAGGTGGGTCAATACCATTGTACATGTATGGGTGGCGGGTGGGTTAAAAATATATATATTTAAAAGCTAAGTCTGGCTTAGTGGCTTAGCTGAAAAAGTAAATAAAAACAAAGTTGTTTGTATAGTTTTAATCTTTTTGTAACATAATTCAGACGATAATTGGCCTTTTACGTTCAGTTAACACATATCTATCTTTTATGATACTCATCCAACTGACTTAGTTCGCTTTAAAATATTTACATTTTACCTGAAAAGTATTTTTTTTTTTAACATGTCGGTCACGTAGGCTCAAACCAGAATTTGTCAACGATTAATACCATTGTCTGCTTAGAGTTCTTCTTAAATTTTATAACTGGACGATATCAGAACAACAGTACTGAAGTATTAAACTTAATTTGTTTGTATGAACATAAAATAAATGTTCATAAGTCCTCCTTGCAACGGTGTACTTTATGTGCATCAATAGTAGATATGGTTTTAGGGAGTTTTTAACATGAAGACGATCTTGACTTTATTAAGTGTTTTCCTCAAATATTGTTCTCAACGAATTAAAAACTCCTGCCAACACAAAAAAAGATAAAGATAGAGAGTAATTTCCAACATCAGACCAACTTCATTCGTCAAACCACCTCTTAATGTCGTAAAATACATCACAATAAACTCCATCACGAGTCCAACATACCATCACTCGTGTTATCGTGTTACCACTCTACTGCTATTTCAGAAAGACTTTTAGGACAACCATTGGACACGTGACATTCTTCTCCTTGGAAAATTGGTTGGTAGAGAATCACCTATCAAGCTAAAATACCTATTTATCCACTCTATATTTCAGATATACAGATGATGCCACATCATAGTATGCCTATGGTTTACCAATTACCAATAGAACCTGCTAAATTCAAGGATGCAATCACTTCTCGTAGGAGGTCCTTTTTATCCTTAACAAAAGTGTTCCACTTTTCAACTAAGTCCACTCTCTGTTTGTTCATGTATTACGAATCTAGTTGGAGATGGATAATGGCACTAAATGCATTCCATTTTATCTAAGACTCTTACTCTCAAATATGCACCAAATTACCTTGGAGCCGTTGTTAAGAGCATGGTAGTTCCGGCAGCCCGCGTGGCACGGAGAGATGAACGTGCGTCCGTCAGGAGTGCAGACTGGGGAGTACTTGACGTAGTCGCAATTACAGTCAACATTGCAAGGGGCCGTGGTCTGCAGTCTGCAAAATAACATCCTACGTTCAGCTACGAACTTTTACAATACAGCAGAATGTAGGTATTGAAGTAGACGGTTGGACATTAGAATTCAAGAGGAAGATGTACAATGCAAGATTGAAAATAAGATACGCACTTACTCTCCGTTAGCGAGTATAGCTCCTTGGGTGTCATTGACTGGGCATCCTAGGAAGGCGTAGGAGACCATGCCTACGACGGAGATAGCACCGACGACTACGTTCCAGGCGGCCAGGTAGCGAGCCCTGGGCTTGTACTTGGAGATGATGAGGCCCGAAAGAAGGATGCCACAGGCGGAGAACACGAAGCCCACAGTACCTGTAGTAAGGTAAGAAACATAACGTCAAAGTTAAAGAGAGGAAAAAGGAATACAATCTTGAAGGCACTATATAACATAGTGGTACCATGTAAAATTAGCTTTATATATCAAATTAATAGTATATTTTTGCGTGTTGTTCTCATTATTTCTATCTTATACTAGAAAACTCAATGTAGTGACTCACTTATTGATACTAAATGTTTAGGTAGTTTCCGGCAATCGGCTCATGATCTATGAAAAACAAGGGGACACCCCTGCACGCTTCGCGTACTAACCCCTACCTTATGGTATAAGTTACTTTATGATAGATATCGAGATTAAATCGAGAATGAACTATTTGGAGCGTACTAAATTAAAGAAATGCTGATATATGTTAACATTTGAATAGCTTTTGCTTTAAAAGAAATAATATTGAGGGTCCTTTAAGATTTGCTAGCCGCAAGGTCCTTTGAAAGTTTTTCAAAAATAGTCATAAATATGACTTAAAATATTATATATATGTTGCACAGCTTTTGCCGACATCGCTTTGTAATCGACCAAAAATAGTTTTCCTTTTTAATTATTTGCACTTTTTTTAACTATCCTATAGGGCTTGCAATACAATTTCTATGGCCTTATGCACAATGCGACTAAACACATGAAATGTTTATGTTAATTTGCGTAACAATTCAGGTAAAGTGTTTTGACATGACGTTACATCCAGACAAAATCCCATCGGGTTTATTTTCTGTGAGATTGAGCAATAATAAATGTACACCCAAAGTAGGCCTCTCGTATCTCTCAAATACAAAGGGGTATTTATTCATTTCGTGTCATTAGAGGTGCATATTTATATATTTACAAAGTTAAATAAATATGAAAAGTACTAAATAGGATTATTTAGAAGTCTTTTTGTGTAGGACACATAAACTGTAAAATTTAAAATAATAATAACAACGAAAATACTTAACACTTGCTCTTTGACAGGTGTAGGTTATTATTAATTTTCTCTGCCTTTTTTGTTAATTTTGAGAATCTTTGCTGTAAACTTAAATATTTTTACTTTCGTACTTATTTTAATAAATCAACTAAAACGTGTACACATGATTTATTACATGTATTGGTCTACAATGTTTATTTCTGGCGTTTACATCACTACTTTTGTGGAAAATCACGTTTCATATAAACAATTATAATAAAAGCAATGACTAACCAAAAACAATTATTTTCAGATATTTACGATGATCAAGCACTCCATTTTAATAATAATTATGATTTTTTTTAGTATTTATAGAGTTAGGTTGGGAAAGAAAAATGTGTTTTTGGGATAGACAAAATAATTTTATTGCAAAACCAATCATAAAATATACTGGAGTTTAGCTTAAAAAATATATAAAATTAAAAAAAATAAAAAATGTTTAAAATTTTGGAGTGTTTATTGACATTTAAAAACAGTTTTCCGAGATTAAAAAAAATCTACCCTTAACATACAAGCTCATATTTTACAAAGTTTGTTCAACGACAAATCATATTTTCAGAAGTGTCGTTACCACAAAGTACATAATTACCACACCTGTAATAAAGCTTGACGCCGATGCCGACTGTTTGTACATGGTCTCGATGTACTTGGGCATGAAGATCCAGTACGGCATGTACCCCATGAAGTAAAATATGGCAGCAAAGTTGTTGCACATCAAAGTTCGGTTCATCATCAGCCTTTTGAACGTTTTCATCATATCTGGAAATACAATATTTTTTTAAATGCACAGATTTGATTACCTAAAAGTATGGAAAGGACGTTTCGAATGTAATTTTAATACACCCACACAATAAAAAGAAATGGAAAGAAAATCTAACTAAATAAAATGTTTAATGAGTCTAGTTATATATTTGTTTAGTTATAAATAATATATAGTTTAAATTAGAAGGGAATAGTTTTCTTATCTTTTAATTGATTTCGCAGTTGAGTGAGAAAATGTCCTGCGAGGTGTTAAAATATTTACCAACTGTATATAAGTATTAATTGGACGGTAGGTTAGTTGGTTTAAGCCTAGCTTCATAATCTAAAGGTTCTCAGTTCGATCCCAATCAGTCATAATAAATTTTGAAAGGAGTCAGCTGATAACCACCGGCTGTTCATTTGTGGCTATTACTTTTAATGACACTTTCTAAAAAATATTCGGCCTTAGTTTGTAGTAATGACTACATTCGCTCATCTAGACTCATTAAACTAATTCGAAATCAATAATCACACATATATTGACGATCTAAAAAGAAAAAATAATCATTAACACTCAGTATTACAAAGATACACTCTAAAAACAAAGTGTTGTATATTACACTTTAATATACAGTAACAAGTGTAACTGGGAAGATTGCTAGAAACAAACTCATTCATGTACTTTGAACACATTCATTCTCCAAAATGTTTGAAGAATATTCAGGCTACTTTCTCTTCCCCTCGTAACTGACCAGACTTCAATACACGACTTTTGTCCCTCCCTGTTATCTGTTGGGACACGTTCTATACTGACCCATAATCATCAAAATTGTATTATGATTTGTTATAGTTATATAACCAATATAGGTATAAACAATATTTTAGCATTTGCTGATGATGTGGCATTAGTAGCTGATAATAAAAGTAATCTAAAAACTAGCAGGTGATCTGTTAAAAGAAGCCAACAAAGTAGGTCTTCAAGTAAATGAAGAAAAGACTAAATATATAAAGATAGGGAGACAGGCAGAGCAATCATTCAACACTGGAATTAATGGATTACAAATATTTAGCCACTGAAGAGTTCAAGTATCTGGGAGTTACTTTGACTAGCCAAAATAAAATGAACGAGGAAATACAAGTCAGAATAGATATATATGCAGCAAATAGATGATACTGGAGTCTCCTGGACCAAGTGGAACAGGATGTAAGAAGTCTTGATGTCTCCATCGAGATGGCAGAGGATAGAGGACTGTGGAGGCTACTTGTTGGCGAGGCCAAAAGCACCTTGGATTTGAGTGGCCACAGGAGTATGAGTATAGTTATATAACATTCTGTTTAGTTTATTTATTTATTTGTTAACTGGCTACAGACTAAATTTGTTTGTGTTGTTGTTATGAGATTTAGTTCCAACTAAATGAAAAAATATTATTAACAATACATAAAATAATCAGTAAATGTATTTATATTAAGTTTTTCACTCAACTAGCCATTAGCTAGAGTGATAAGCCTAAAACTGCTTTGTAATTCAATGTATTATATTTTAAATAAAATAATTTGAATCTGAATCGGCATCTTAAGAATAAATAAATAAGTACCTTGAAATGAGGCAGGCATTTCAGGCTCGACTGGTTTCTCATTGTATTCTTCGGAGATCTTCTTCTCAGAGGCCAACTTCTTTCTGGCAGCTGCCCTGGGGAGGGTTTTGGGAAACAGTGCCAGAAGAGACGCGAACACGAAGAGGAGGGCGGCAAGCACCAACCATCCTGTACACAGGGAGGTGTCAAGGAAGTATAGATAAATAAGAAGTACAAGTAAACGTCACACAACACAAATTTATTACAATATAAGCACAAAAATATATTTTGTGCTTATATTGTAATAAATTTGTGTTGTGTGACGTTTACTTGTACTGTATATGTACCAACACGTATTATGCTAATTAAAAAACTATTTATAAATAAGAACTGATAAAAATAAATAGCATTTATCTTTATATAGTCCTCTGTTATAATACTGTTGTAATTAATTATTTTAGTGGTGTGTCGTTAAAGGAATATACAATAAGTAATGCGTTAAAGAAGGCTGGATAAAGAATTTATGAGCTTCGGCATTTTTTTATTATTATAAAAATACTAATACAAGAAACTCTTTTTGCTAAGAAATCAAGGGCTGAACCAGGCATTAATAGTGTTTGGCTTAGGTTCATCTATATTTAACATTTAGATAAAAAGCTCAAATTGTAACATGGCATCCAAGTTTTTACATAATGAACATTAATGTTATGAAATTCGTCAACTTTTATCGTATCAACCAATTAACTCTACCTGCATTTACGATGCCTAGCATTCATAAGCAAGAAACAAAATAGAATATAATAAAATAAAAATTGGTTTTCGGTTTGACTGTTCATTGTAAAGACTATCTAAGTGTGTTATATTGGAATGTCATCCCCACCGCACCTTACGATATTTACTTTAGTTAATATCTCTTATTTCCATCACATTCAACAGTTTGTATGAGTCTACAGAGGCTTTCAGCCATGTTGGTTTTAATCCCATAAGTACAATGTTATTTGGGAATCCATATTTTTCTGTTATTTATTGACCAAATGTTGTGTATGAGGTGTCGTTTTAAACGTTATCATATTGGGCATTGGGTTTGCTTTTGATTTTTTGAATTACGATTGTCTCCCTCGGACAGTTCAGTTTTTCTCTCTGTGTTCCATTTAGTTTTAGTGTCTTTGTGTTCATTTTCTGTGTTCCATGATTTTGTTTTCTGTGTTCCTTGGCGTTGATGGCAAGCTCACCATTCTAGGTTGGCAGACAACGACATGTTTTGCGGATTGAAACGTTTAGGTAAGTGTTCGTAAAATTCTTTCATTTTGTAACGGTTCAGTTAAAAATATTGTTTATTGATCTCTCTTGTGTTTGTTGTTTCAGAAATTAATAAAGCTGTTGCCTGTTTGTGGAAATGTTTTAGGCCCATGTGCCGATGTAAAGGTTATTGTGATCATGTATTTCTATTTATTTTATTATTTTGTCCTGTTAAACTGATTGTTAGATGTAATTAAATTTGTATTTTAATTTTTGTATAGTAAACTCAGAATCATTTTCTCTTTTTAATAACTATTTCACTTGATATGCTCCGGGGTCGGAGAGTGATCGTCGGGCACCCGCATGGCTACTGACGGCATTTTCCTGGAAGTACAGTGCAGAATCTACGGGCTGGGACTAGCCTCTACCTTGCTTACTAGAGGGGTAGCCACTTCTTCCCCCTTTCCGCTCTGCCTATCCAACGGCCTCCAGGATGAAAACTTCGACATGCAGGTGACACAAACCCAGTTTATTTTCTGACCTTTCTGGCCTCCAGCATTGAACGTTTTTAAGAATTGAAGTATTTTAGAAGACGTTCAAACAGAAGTGTCATCTACCTGTGATAAAACTTGTTTTGTGTTTTCGGTGAACAGTGAAATTTTAAAGCAAGGTATATTTTTAGATTTTATTTTTATGTAGTTTACTTTATATTTTTCTTTGGAGGAATTTTCTTTTAAAGAATGGGGTTCTGGGGTAAATCTTCACTTTGTTGTTCCCATTAGGAGTCGCCCAGTTTAGCCCACTGAATTTCGGCGTAATTTAATTCTTTTGTTTTTTAACTTTTACAAATTGGCCAAAACCTTCCAAATTATATTTTTTTGCCCGAGGCCCGTAAGTTCAACTGCGGATGTAAACTTAAATTTTGTCGTCGTATAATTCATGAATATGTATTAATTTTTGTCTTATTTTTAAGTATTGCTTTATTGTTGATATTTTTATCGTGTTTAATTATTGTTTGTGTTATATGATTTACTGTTGTTATATTTTTGCAGAGATCTGTATTTATATATACATTTATACAAATGTTATTAGACCTAATCATTTTGATTAACATTTTATTGAACCTTTCTATAATTAATATTTGATAATCTGGTTGTTTTTTAATTTATTTATATTGCCTCGAGACCAACATATATTTGTAAATTTTCTGTAACTTTGATAAATATTGTAACTTTTCACAAACGGTTGAAATCCGGTTTTGTCTTTAAATATTTTTTCTGTCACTTAATTTATTTTAATACTTTTGAATTATATGTTTTTTTTTAATTTTAATTGTAATGAACAATATTTTTGCAATACAACTTTTTTGTTCTGTATCGTCCTCCTGAGTTCAGTGCCTGCCCAGCCACCCTCGATGGGTCCAGCAATGTTTTCATAGTGCGAGGGTGGGTTGCAGAATACGCCTAGTTTTGAAAAATATCTAAAAATAAAAACATTAAACTAAATAATTTGTATAAATTTCTATACAATTAATTAGGAATTTGTAAAGCAATTCCAACGGGCACCTTTATTTTTGATCTGTTAGAATAACGGGCACTTTTAGGAACAAATCTGTTAAAAAATAAATGTTTAATTTGAGTTTTTGAGTTTGTTCTTATAAGGTAATAATAATAATAATAATAATAAATCATTTATTTTCCACAGTTACTTACAAGTCAAACAAAAATAATATTTTCTTGGAAAAATACACAATTACCAACTTCCAGTAACTGGTAATTGTTAAACACATAAAAGAAATAGATAAATGTCTTTGGTGAGTCTTCTATTAATGCACATAACTTAAGCGTTCACTGTGAAGCTTTTGCCAAATACCAATAATAAATACATATGTTAAAATTAGTTCAATAAAATAATATTTGAAATAATTAAAAATAATTCAGCAATAAACTAACAACAATATTCGTAGCAAACACCTCGTTTAATAGACACTCATAAGTTCCTCCCCAAAACTCGATTAATTATTGCAAACGTGAATTTACAAGCGCAAAATACAGGGGTTTTTAAAGGAAACATCACAAACATTCCTCAAAAAATAAAACGTTCTTATTGATTTGCTTACTTCTGCGTGAAGCTCATTGATGTGGACTTTCCAATTCACTTTGCTATCCAGCCAAATACTCAAGGTCATTATGTTATTAAATTTTGAAAAATTTACTGAAAAAATAAAAATAAAAAACTTTTACTGGTTTCAACTTACCTACTCTGAGCTCAATATTTTGCTACATTACTCAACTACAATTTGTCATGGAGAGTATATAAAAAATCGTTACCTAACCACCAAGCTCCAAGCCACCTTGGGTCAGTCATACCGATGGTCGGTGTCAGAGAAGGAGATATGTACAGCTTGAGACAGAAGGAAGCCAGGGCGTAGCCGATGGCTGGACCCAACATGCGCAAGAAATAAGAGAAACCTAAAAACACATTTTGTTATGTTCAATACTAGTTGTTAACCAACCAGCTGTCAGCTGGTGAATTTTCAATGTCTTCAGTTATATAGCAATCTAAACAGTTCTAGTAGGGCAAAGAAACATAAAAGCGTCTAACCTTTATTCAGAAGAACAGAATATTTTTCAATGTTTGTTTTACAGTATTTTTCTTCATTAGGTTAGGTTAGGTTATTTTGGTCATATTTAAAATATCCATTCAACAAAAAAAATTTTATTGTATTTTGTCTCCATAGAAAAATTTCCAGGATTGCTGACATATCTTTCAAAATTTTTTCGATCAGTATTTTTCTTCGTTAGTTTAAGAAAGTGAGCAAAGTTAGGTTCTTAGATATTAACAAATATTAACACCGTGCAAAATCTCTACAGATTGTTCAGCAACATTATAAACAACTTACTTATCAGAGCTGGCGTTTTGGACCGCTTGATGTTATCGTCCATGTAGGACACCCCCAGAGTGTAGTACAGAGAGCCTCCGATGCCAGAGATCAGTTGGCCAACGAAGAGGATGACTTGAGGAGCCAGGCTGGTTTCAGAGGCATCACAGCCTGAACTGGTAGTTTGACAAAGGATTCTTCGGTTATGCTTCTCTAGGATAAAGTAGTCATCGTCATAAGTTTGCATTTGCAATAATTATCATTAAATAAGGAAGAGTAATTAAATACACACAAATCATTGTAGTTAAAGATTTTTTTGCTAAATTTCTCAAGACAGTTTGGGCATTATTTCAATATTAGTTGCCATATTTGTTTGGAACAGGAGATTGACTCTCAAATTAATGTGTTTGCCTGTAGATGATTATGAAACAAAAAACAAATTAAGTAATTGTACTAAATACGTTTTACATAGGATGGTAGTTTATCATGTGTAGCCTAAACCATAATACACCTATGTTCGAATTGTTTGTCCCTTTGCTCAAGTTGCATTTCTGCTTTGAATTCCAACGTTTTTAAGGGATCTAAACCCATTTAGCTGAATCTTTTTTACCTCCCGGGATTTGATACTGTTACTCCTTGCATTAACATTAGAAATGCTAACCAGTAAGCTATCAAGAAACCTACAAATCTATTTTACAAGTTAGACGTGGTTACTGATTCAATGTCAAAGTTTTATGGCACTACATGGCATGCGAGAGAGTTTTTGCATGAATGGAAGAAATATTCACTTAGAAGGGAAAGGATCGAACCAATAATACACTTTGGAATAATGTTCATTTATTGGTAAAGGGACTTTTTGTAGTAAATAAAAGTTGTCTTGACCTTCAAATATTAAAAAATTAAAACTATACTTCACATATTTCACAGATATGTAAAATCTGTGTTAAAAAAAACGCGTAAATCAAATTTAGTTTTAGGTTATGAAACACATGGGTTTGATGTAGCCCTGTTGAGATTAGAAGAACCAGTTATTGATCAAGTGGAAGAGGATTTAAATCTTCAGCACACTCAAATGTATCATCAAATCAAATGGATTCCTCCTGAATCCAAGTCAAATTTATTCTTCCTCAATAAAATTTTGAAGAAAAAATGTAATATTGTATTGGAAGAATTCGTTTGTAGGAAATCAAAAAGGAGGGTAGGTTCGAACGTACTGAAATAATAACTCTAGAATATCTGTTAGTTTTGGGATGTACAATAGTTTTAGAACTTGATGTACCTGTTCTAAGTGAACATACTGGCTTTAAATGGTGAACGAGTCAGAAGTATTTTGCTATGCCTTGTGTTCTTGTTTAAAGGCGTCAGTTTCAATTGAATTTTACGTAACACAGAGGATTTTGTTGTTATTTACCAAAGTGACGCCAGAAAAGATTTTATAAACGACTGAAACTCATTTTCTAAATTTGCAAAAGAGTTGATTTGAAATAATTATTATACCCGATACAATTATACCAACTATTTGAAAAGCTCGTACAGAAACCTTTTGAATCCGTTTGTGACTGATAGAGACGAATCAATTTGAATAAAATTAATGACTTACTGAATAAATAAAAAATGACGTGTTATGTAATCGGTACTGCACGTGTAGGGGGTGGGTAGGTGGGACATCATCATAACTTGTATGGGTGGGTAGGAGGGTCATCACCACTACACGTGTACCAGTGGGTAAGAAGGTAGGAGGGATAATAATGACGTGGCCTTCCTGATTTTCCAGGTCGTAAAATAAACGTTAAGATGACATATAAAATGGTGTAATACTAGAAATTAAATATCTCTTAGAAGAAAATAAATGACAACCATGTCAAACCTATAAGAGCAGCTGTAATATTGCCATCGTAGTGTCCTCCGTATTCCACGGTGAGAGAGAGGGCATCCAGCCCGGGGCCGTAGAGGAAGTGGGGAAGAGCATTCATGAGACAGAAGACGACAACAGTGTAGACACCAAGAGCGATCCATCGAGGACGGTGTCCTCTTCCTGCGTAATAGCTGAGGACGACGGACACAAACAACTGACTTATGTCATTGCCCACTGTGATAATGCCTGTGATAAACAATCAAAAATGGTTATTTGTTTGTTGAAGCCAATAGTACAAGGCAATGTTAAGCTGTTTTGTCTTGATAAAGATTTTTCAAGGCTCATTCAGAACTGAAAAAAATTAACCTACTTATTCACAATAAGTTTTACGGAAACAATTCCTTTTAATATTAAAAAAATATATGAAAGATATTAAAATTTTTAGAAAATATTAAACTACTTTTGCATTCTCCTAAAAATTAGGGAAATGGTCCATAGGCAAACTTGTATAATGTGCGCTTGCAATTTACGTTGCATTGGATGTGTAGAAGGATTATTCACGCACATTAGGATGCATGCAAGGAGTTCATGGCCGTACATTTTGGTTATTTTCTATATTAAACGTTATTAAAATGTATTGTCTAGGCAGCCAAAACATGCATACTTATATTGTAGCAATTGTTGTTTTTTATAGGTCCTTAAATCAATTGCTTTATGTTTCCTTTTTTTATTTCAAACTATACTATTTTAATTTGAAGTTAATTTAATTAATTAAATCCTTTATGACATATTTATGAATATGAGGGGTGAATGTGTGATGAGTGTAGACAAACGAGTGTTGTCATCTGAGTTCGACTTAGCTCAGAAAGGACCATTTATTAATAGTCCAATAGCCAGGGAAACTATGGGACCTACAGCTTTACGTGGAATCTGAACCACGTAGTGTTGGTCTGATTTTCAGCTAAGAGAAGTCTGACATTCAGTTCTTTTCCTTAGACAACATCTGAACCTTGACTACCATTCAACACGGACACTCCAGACTTCTCTAGTAGTGTCTACGTTGATGACAACCATTGAGCTAACGCCGTGTTGGTATTAAGAGAACCGAGCATGGAACCTCCTATCGCCTACAATCTCCCCAACACTTTGTCCCCTGGGTTACAGCACTGCATCACCAATATATTTTCTCAAGAATCTCTTCTATATTCATGGGTAGTTGAGCGGATATAATATTTTATGTTACACTATACCTATAGAAATAATTTCAAATAGAAAAATATTATTAGTAAAACAATAATAACTGTTTCAGTGTAACATTCCTTTAGGAACTAATTTATAAGTTTTTTAATCGAAATAATGTAGATTTAAGATAAATGAAACAAATACATGCGTTTAAACAAGGTTATTTAAAAAAATAAATACATGAAATAGATTCTTGAGGTACAGTTATCAAAATAATCCCATCTTTTTTACATAAAAAGAAAAGGCAGATCTCTTTTTTTTTTAACCTTATTCTGCCCATTCTCCATAGACCATAGATCTGTGCGTGGAACTTATTCAAATTTAATAAAGGGGGAGAAATAGTACAGTACAAGGTGAACATTACTGATATAAATTTACACTCAAGGCTAGGATTCGAAAGTGCACTTATCAACGGCTCAGCCACTGGATCTCCCTTAATTACTTTCTTATGTCGACCAAACTTGTGTAAATATGAACCCTATATAACTTATGTGTTTTTAAGGTATATAACTTATTTGCCAGTTTTAATGTGCAATATTATGCAATTATAGTAACCTTATGGTCAAAACAAATATTCCTTGAAATTCCAGATCCACTGTAGGCGTAGATATTATGTGTATCCAAGTTTGAAGGTTGTTTGTTGAAAAGTCAAGACCACCACTGTGAAAAGTCAAGACCACCATCGTGAAAAGTTAAGACCACCATTGTGACAAGTCAAGACCACCATTGTGAAAAGTCAAGACCGCCATCGTGACAAGTCAAGACCGCCAATTTGAAAAGTCAAGACCGCCTTTTACATCACAATAAAAGTCAAGACCGCCACTGTGAAAAGTCAAGACCACCATCGTGAAAAGTTAAGACCACCATTGTGACAAGTCAAGACCACCATTGTGAAAAGTCAAGACCGCCATCGTGACAAGTCAAGACCGCCAATTTGAAAAGTCAAGACCGCCTTTTATATCACAATAAAAGTCAAGACCGCCACTGTGAAAAGTCAAGACCACCATTGTGAAAAATCAAGACTACCATTGTGAAAATTCTATGTACAGTTTAAGATTTTATTTAAAATTATAATACTTTTTAATCTACCTGGAACAAAACTGTTTATAAACTTTATATTTTTATTACTGAAAATCCGTCATTTTATTGCATTCATATTTCAATACATGGTTGCTAGTAATGTTTTCTACACGTTGGGAAATCAAGACATTACGTGTCAACAGATACAGATATACAGTGTTTTCCAGTTGCCACTGTACTACAGTTGATACTTTCTGAAGTAACTATCCAGTCTACAGTTCCAATATAAGCAGGATAAGGAGCCTAACCCAACTTCTTAAAGGTTAGTGGTTTCATAAGGTTATTTTGAAAATAAATTGCATTTGCTCTATTTAAATACTTCTAATGTCCTGCAACACGTCTTTTCAAAATTAAATAAAAAGGAAGGAAAAATACTAAAGGTGTATTTTAAAATTAAAATTATATATTTTATAAACTATTATAAAGCCCTTTTTCAAACTTACCCGTAGTTTTGCTCGGTATCTTGAACCTCTTCTCCAACGTGGTGATGGTGCCGTTGAAGTAACTGTAGGAGGCGGAGAAGATACATCCCAGGACACCATACAGGATGACGTACGCCTTCTTGTTCGCGAACCTCTGCAGGATCTTTCCCTTGCAGCAGGCTATGCCACAGGTCGTGTCGTCCGACAGGACTATGCACTCCGTCAGCCTCCTCTGGGCCCACAACATCTTATCTTCTTCTCTCGGCCTAACGTTTCCATTCTCTTCCAGATGGACCGTCTGTCCATCACTCAGGATCTTGAAGTCCGCCAACTTTTTGGGAACCATACATTCTTCCTCTTCGGGCCTGCTGATGTCACCGTTTTCCTCTGGATTGTCGTGATTCATTTTCAAAAAGATTTTTTTTATTTTTTAGAAGCTTTGAGGAATATTACATATTTTTAACAAAAATAAAATTACTAGTTCTTGGACCTGTTTAAATTGCACACTGTCGTTACATAATGGTTATCGAAACTCTAAAAATATTTAGTATGGTGTTTCTCTCACTGAATTACGGAATTTGGAATCAAACTCTATGCGATCATCACCATCTGAAAAAGATTATTAATTATTGAATTTAATACATAAACGATTGTCGTACTAGGAAGGTGTAAACTAAGAAACATCACATATCACATCTCCTCCAGTGTAATTATACTGCCAAGACATGGTATGTCCTCGAGTACAATTTACTGACAATTTCCTGGGTTTGCTCAAGATCATCTCATCTTGTCCCTGTCATCCTTATCGCTGAGGATTTGTTCTCCGTTGCACTTCTGTATGTCTAGTTACGTGATATGTGCAACTGTGTACTTTTGACTTTGCATAAATGTAATCTATTTTTAAAATTACCATGCTTATTTAAATGAAACTGACATACAATTTTTTTATTATCACGATTAGTTTGAAAGATAGTACTTTAAAGTAGATAGTTTTAATACTACATAAGTTTTATTTATATCCACTGCAGCATATAGTCAAATGTTATTTGAGTTATTTGATTTTCTGTCGTAGCGTTTTTTACTATCTAAATTTTGCCACATACAACATTCAACCAATAATAGGACAGTAACCTAGTGAAATATACTTTTTTAATGTTAAATATAATATCTGGAATTCTTCATCAAAATCATATTTATAACTTTAAAGCTTAGTACTTTAATTTGAAATGAAAAATTATTGGTTTCTATGGTATATTTCACAGAATATATGGTTGGAAATATCTATTATTTAAGCAGTAGATCAATACAATGGCAAAATATTGCTCACTTCCAGTCTGATAATGTTTTCAAAATGTAAATTATTTATGAATTCCAAAATGTGATTGTTTTTTAGTGGACGTGAACTCCTTGAAATATTTTATTTTTTACTTATTCAATGAACATACATTTTCCATTAAATATGTTTTATTACTTATTCCTCTAAATAAAATCTCCTAATCACACCCATTCAGCCATTTCAACCACACATGAATTTTTATCCTTATACGAACATTTGGGTCAGGATTTTGAAATTGCCATTACAATTTCTTTTTAATTTTTTTACGCAAGTGAAATTTTTTACTTACTAGACTTACTTAAGAGTGTGCAAAAATTGTTAAGGGACAACGGCTTAAACTCCTCAAGCCAACTTTAAGTGGACTCGAACCGCGATCCTCAGGACATAAAGCAGAAGTGCTGACTACTACTACACCGCTTCAATTACACCTAAGTTTAATTTTTTTAAGACCTCGTATCTAATTTATGGTTTAGTATTGTGTTTGTATGAATCAAGACCTACATTTTAAGCCTTTATTTACATTTCTACCATCAACCAATCAAAAAATAAAATAATTTTAAAAAATTTACAACTTTTTTTAATTGAGTAAAATTCTGGGAGGAACGTATTAGATGTAAAAATATACAGTTTACAAGCTGTTAAAGTTTCATAACGATTGGACTAGTAGTTTTCATATTAAACATTTTTTAAGTCCTAAAAACGCCAAAAACAGGTACTTTTCTCACTCAAACCGTTTTAAGGATAAATAAAAATCTAATTAATTTTTTTTTAATTCTATGTAAATACGCATAAATAAATTTGTGAAATGTTGATGTAACTTTAATGTTTTGAGGTGCACTGGTTACAACGCAGTAAACACTCAAACTCGAGTATCTATACTTTTTGACCCGAGAATAGACTTGCAAGAGGCCCGACGTTTTAAAGTTTGAAATTCATAAACATTAAATCTACATTATATAGATGCAAAATAACTTGATAAGCGTCAAACTTATTTGTACATAGTTATTTATAACTTGAAAAGTTACTTTTTAAAGTTATGTCATAATCAATGAATGGAGATAAACGCCGAAAAAAAGTTAACATATTAATATCAATGCGTACGTAATCGTCAAGTAAATATAACTTTTTTCTGATTATAAATATCTATAAATATATTAACTATGAGTGATTAGCTTGTTTACAGATTTTGATTTATTACACCACTTAAAAAGATTAATTTTTATCATAAAATGTTGTTGGATATTATTATTAATTAAAATTACTATGTAGTTTGTAAAATTTACATGAGAATGTACCATTACTTTCCTCAAGGAAATCGTTCTGTTGTTAGACAGTTTTGTCAGTAACAGTTCTCTAAGTGGTCACTAGGGTTCAGCACCTCAATAATGTAACGGAATTATATAAAATGATAAAAAAAAAAAAAACAAGAATAGGCCTATTTCGGTCCGTAAGGGTAAGAATATAGTCAGCTGCAATTAATTAAAGTCCATTTTTGAATTTATAAATTCAATTATTACGTTGTTTAGTTTGCATGATTCTATAATTGATATAATCTTTGTTTTAACAGATAGAGACAAAACTTTCTAATAGTTCATATTTTGTAATTTATACATCAGACATATAAAGAGGTGCTTTTAAGTCTTTGGAAAGTTCAATATTTTTATTATTAAATAGTCAAAAGGATTACAACTGTGAATTTAATTGAGGGGCCGAAAACAGTTTTCCATCTTCGGTGGCGATCGGACCATGAGGAGTCAGTAAATTTAAAATGTAAGGTTGCAAAGAATAGTGGCGCACACTCAAAGTTGATTATTAATTAAAAAATCATGGTTTTTCAAAGCTTTTAAAATAACCTGTTAAAGTCAGCTAAAAAATTTCAAATTTGCTTTGATTAGTTTAATTTCACTACATTTAAAATGTTTCCGAGTGGTTTGTAATATAAAATATATAAAATCACTCACTATGAATGACAAACATTTAGGGCCCTTGATCCAAACTGACGCTTTTATGAATAAGGCGTTGGTTATTTCCTTGTTCTAATAATTTCTGGGCTACACTGTAGCTTTCATAGTAAGATGGTTTATGATCGATTGGTTACAAACCACTAAGAAAAAATATTAAATTTAATAAAATTAAGTAAATTACAGTAACTTTCTAATCATACAGCTTATTTTTATAATCTCTGAACAACTGTAATTTTTTAAATCAATAATTCTTTTGAAATGAAGTTTTTAGCAGTCTTCTTTGCTTGACCAGTCTGTTAAAATGATGTACATATGAACCTATGCATACATATAAATTTATCTCCCGTCTCTTCATTCGCTGTCCTCCATAGGAAGTAGAGAGTTGGTAAGAACGATACAAAATATGGGTTTTGCTATCAATTAAATTTGAAAAATTGTAATCCTCTAGCTCAATTAATAATAAACCTTCTCCTGACTTTTCTTATAGATTATGTTAACTTATAAGATTAGTAACATAATATGTGACTTTTTAAAACTTAAATATATATTTTGTACAATCAATGATCATAGCTAATGGAGGATAGATACAAACTAGACAAAAGTTGCCAGCAAATTGTAGAATACAAAGGTCAAATGATAGGACTTGTTATGTATTTCCTCCAAACATTTATAGTTCTAATGAACCACAATCTAATTAGTTCTGGCTCAGTGAACTTAGGCCTTATATTTCTTTGATTGAATATAATAACATTTGATTAATGTATTTGATAGATGCCTATCAAACTATAATTAGTGGGTATAGATCTTCACATCAATTAATTAGCAGTTGTCGAATTACATGGGTGAGTGAAGAAATAAATACAAAATAAACTGCCTGTAGACGGCTGTTTGTGTAGGGTACACTTACATTTGTGTTCAGAGTGTTTCAGAAAAAGGTCTTAATGATTTTCATAGTGAAATAATCATGAAAAAAAACCACTAAAAGTTAATTGTTGGAATGTAATCTGTTTTTACTTTGCTGAATGTATTTTGTACATAAATTATTTATAAAAAGATTACTTGAAAGAATAATATTAAGAAAATGAAAACAATACACACAGAGATATAAAAATGAAAATGCTGCTACTTTAGATGAAAAAAAGACTACTTAACTAGGTGATTTGCATAACAAATTCATGGACCCTTTTATGTATCTCAAATATTAATATTAAAGGTATTTTTTAACCAGTTAGTTTTTAACATTTGAAAACTACAACATTGGAGCCATCTGAACAATCATATAGTTTTTCGTTGAGTTTCTGTTAATAACTTTCAAAATTTTGCTATATACAAACTCACAACAGCAAAAATTCTCAATTTTAATATGCCTAAGAGTATCCGGCTAAGGTTAAATGTTTTATTAAATGGTACATCTACATTTTTACATTTTATTTAAATGCGTAACTGCGTGTTTTTCGTTATTTTGGTTACATTTCTCGTCTGTTTTATAAAATAGTCTTGTACAAGGTAGAGGTGGGAAGGCGGGGGCGGGGGGGTGGAATTGCGTTCAGAACTTTTATATAACTTCAATTGCAAAAGTGAAGTCTTGTACATCATCATGATTTCCAATGAACCAACTTTTGGACGTCATTAGTGACATTTCATCTTTCAGGGAGACGGCCCACGAGGAGTTGAACGAAAATCTTCAATGTAAGCTTAGTTCGAGTTTGGTATCAAATGAAAGGTCTATTCAAGAGAAATTATTTGCCACAAACCGGATTTCGAAAGTTTTATCCTTTCAAGAATAGCGGTCGTTTGCATTTCAAAGTAACTAATTTGATAAGCATTATTTCTCCGTGGTTTCAACTAAATTATTCTGATCAAAAATAACAGTTTATGGAACACAATTATTAAAAAAATTACCAAATTATCTATTGAAGAACAGTCATACCTTTTAGATGAGATACTCAAACTACGCTCGGAATACTTGTTGGCAACGTGCTATTATGTGATAAAAACCTACTGTAGTCACATTTTGAAGCAAAATAATTTCTAGCAACAGTACTATGTTGTTATATTACATAATCGACAAGAAATTTTAACAAAAGTAAATAAGTTACTTTACAAGACAAAATTACTAAATTTTCGTTTGTCACGAAATTCATTATTACCACTACTCTGGAAGGATAAACCTTTCTAAGTCCGGTTTGCGGCAATTAATTTCTCTTAAATAGACCTTATATTTTATACCAAACTTGAGCTAGGATTACATTGGTCATTTTCATTCAACTCCTCACGGGCCGTCCTCCTGAAAAGATGAAATGTCGCTAATGGCGTCAAAAAGTGTGTTCTTCGTAACCATGATAATGTACAAGATTTCACTTTTACAAGTGCAGTCATACAAAAGTTGTGAAAGCGTTTCCATATTTTTCCACCTTGTATACTTTACTCATTTTTCTTATATATTTGCAAATAGTAAGTAAAATTTTAAAACATTTTCCCTCTTGCCCTATTTTACCTGTTTCGTGTTAACAACATTTGTAAATTTTGTTCTTTTTTTAAAAATATTTCCAATGTTTACATGTGATTTAACGTGGTACATTATTACTTACAAAACATTTTACTCTAGTAAAAAATTATAAATTTACTAAAACAATTGAAAAATATTTCTTTTTTTACTAGTTATTAACGAAAAATACGTTATTATTAAATAATTATTATTTAATAAAATAATTATTAAATAAAAATTATTTTAAAAAAATATTTTAAAAAAATGGAAAATATAGTTGTATTTTCTTGCTACATAAACGTCCTGAATTTATGACTGGCAAACTGATAAAATAAAATATTTAATTAATGAAAAATATTATAGCAAAAATATAAGGTTATTTTACACATTTTACATAGATAAAATGTTAGTATTCTGATAAAAAACATCAAGAGATGAATACTACTTTATAATTATATTTATGAATAGTTAGTAATGAATCACTAATGAATGAAAATAATGTATTCACGTGTTATATGGCATTAAATGACGTTAGCAGTTGTCAAGTTATTATTTATCGTCAGTTCATGTGCATTAATTAACTAAAGTGCGTGCTGTACTGGGCACTGATTTGTATATTACATAGCATGATACTGTTATATTATTGATTAGTGTTAGTATTTAGTTATTATAGTATTACAAAATCTCGTTTACTTACCTGTCTGTAAGGTTTACTCATAAATATTAGGTTTTAAATATTTAATACGTGAGTGTGGGTAGTTACAGTATCGTATATTCAAGTACACTAAAGTAAAAAAAAAATATTCATTCCAAATAATTCAACTGAAAACCATACGTAGGCCTACACTAAAACAAGCAGCAGTAACTATTGGAAGAGAGAAACATTTAGTGATTACAGAACGAACGTTGCTGACAGGGTCAACAGATAAACCTGGGAGTTGATAGCTCATTAAACCCCCAAAAGATCAAATTTGTAAAACTTATTTCATCATTACAGACGCACGCACGCACACAATCATGGGGAGTTTGGTTTCGTATACGTTGTATTTACATAACAGTTCTGTGCAGGTTGGGCTTGGCTCTTAATGACATTTTACATCTAAAAATGCGTAAAAAATCACATTTTAAAATTAGTAATTCCTTATTAAAGTGACGGATGAGAAGTTCTAGCGAAGGATAACATTTTTAGGGGCCGTCAGAAAGTCGAGAGCCGTTTAGAAGCTATACACCAGCGGGTAATAACATACTGCTCTATCCCAACTGTACAGTTTGTGTTTATAATACGTTGTAGTGAACACAGAATGATTATATAATGGTTCAATCTAGTGGCCCGTAAGATTATATTAAGATTATTGTAATTTAAAATAGTCAATAATGAGATTTAAAGTTTCACACATTCAACCGTAAAAATTACAAAAACACTCATTTTTTTACAAAATCACTTAAGGTTCAGTTCAACATATAAAAGTTATTAGCCTATTAAATTACACTTGGGTGTTGCTATACGATCATTATTACGGACCGAATCGGTGAAATGCTTTTAGCGTTTTTGTGAAGCAAAATGGTAAACTTACAAATAATTGATTAAAAATAAACACAAAAAGCTTAGCAAATTAAAAAGAGTTCCTCAAATCTAATATATTGGTGAACTTATAGAACAGTTGAAAATGAAGGTAATTGACAAAAAATTGAAAAATATTGCAACTGCCCTTAGAATACCTAAAAGTAATAAAAATCACTTTTAGTACGCAAAACTCAGACACTATTACACTTTAATTAAACCAGAATGTCTCTATGGCCTGAGACTTGAACTCTGAACAGAAAGGTTAAAGAGAAAGACAGATTACAAGAAAAAATATACTAATTGCATATTGAATTTAAAGCTTACATAAGTGGTTTTTTGTCAGCTACCACAATATTTTTTTTATTTAAAATTATGTAAAAGCCGCATTTTATAGTTGGACAAAAAGTCCAAAAGTCATAACACTATAATAAAATTAAAAATAAATTAATACAGAACAAATGATCTCCTGTCACAAAGCTAAATCCAGTCCATCAAGCAATTTAAGACCTGCTCACTGATTATCCATGCTAGCTACCCTCCGTAAAACAGCGCAAGGGGCACTCTGTAACTATGTGATCCATTATTTGGATAGACTCCCCGCAATCACATGACTGATCTACTGTCAATCCCCATTTACATTTCCAGTAGTTACATCTACCCACTCAATTTCGGAACCGATTCAATAATGTCCACTCCCTACGAGGGAGGTTCATCCCACCTACAGGTATTGATGGATCATTAATAAGGAACTTATTTCGTCCATCAAAACTGTTCCACGCTATGGCCCAGCTAGTACTTGGCGGGAAATTGATTTGCTCAACTGGAAAGCAGTATGTAGAGGTAGGTTTCGAGATTTTAAGCGACCGTTTTGACGTGGGAGATCCTGGGTAATGAGGAGGTGTGGGGCATTCAAATCTTATTGAATTCTTTACGTAGTGCCTCCTGACGTCTTATTTCTGGAGGAGCTATGTTGCACAGCACCGGGAACCAAGGTAGTGGAGTTGCCATGAGAGAACCACTAATAAATCGGGAGTACCACTGGGGGATGATGTTCACGTCCTCTGCAAATCTTTAAAGCTGTACGTAGTTTTAAACGAGCAACAAACCTGGTAGCTGGACCATCATAAATTTGTAATCTTCCAGCTATGGCAGCTACCACACAAAATACTTAGAAGTTATAAGCAAATATGAGAAATAGACTGAGTATATTCTGATATATGAAAGAATGAAGACCAAATTCTAAGAGTATATCAAGATAGTAGAGGTTAAATCTAGAATTTAATAAAAACTGGAGTATGAACAAAATAGAAACAGTTAAATTAATTGATGCATTAAAATAAACAGGAATTCATTCATGCAAAAGATATCTGATTGCAAACATTGGTCTTGGAAGGATAATTAGGTTAGATTCATTTTGGTTGGGTTGGGTTAGGATATGTTGGGTTGGGTTAGGTGAGGTCAGGTTAAGTTGGGTTGGTTTGGGTTAGGTCTTCATCTTAGGTTATGTTATATTGGGTTTTAGTATGGGTTGGGTTAGTTATATAGGGTTAGGTAATGACCTAGAACAATTTGGTCTAGTGAAAGATATTGATCTCATTTCGAAAGTATAACACAGCGTTGACAATAGTTCCCATGGTCAGATAGAACCTATACGTGAATAAACAAAATATATAAAACTATTCAGAAAAAAAATATTATTCTCACTCTGCAGGAAACATAGTCAACAATGTTTGTGACTAGAATGTGTGTGAACAGGAAATCTTGCAGACAGATTCCCCCACGTCCAGGCGGAGGAGGAATGTAGGAGGTATAACCATGGAAGACAACAATACAAATTACATCACAGCAGTTCATTTGGCATGACCATTCCAGGTTTAATCATAGGCTCAGGTTTAAATTCAATTTTAGGTACAATTCTAACGTCCATTACATGTTAAGAAAATTTATAAAAAAATGTAGTCGTTCATAGGTTTTCGCAAAATATTGAAGAAGGCCTACCCCGTGAGGATTGTATGCTGATTGTTTTAACATCATACAGGAAATATATTATTCAATTAACAAATTGCATTTAGAAATGTATTTTGTACAATGTATTATTTTACTTATTTTTAGTGGTTTAGAACTCACTGACAAAACGCAAAATACGGGAACGAAAAACTGTCTGGACAGTAATTATTTATTTATTAGAAATTTAAAATTAGTTTTTTCCATCACATCGTTTTTTATACAGTGAATCTGTTATATAAGGAATAAAAAAAATCACTTAGGTATAGGAAATAAGTTGTTTTACATTGGCTAGTAATACAACATTGTAAGATTAAGCGATTCTTATTCAAAACAAACAAATTTTAGACTAAGTAGTTGTTTGTTTGTATTTTTTCTAATATTTTCATTTTTTCTTATTTAGTTATGTGTTTCAATACTCTTGTATAATTTCAAATAGAATACATCTCTTAGGGAAATATTCCACTTTACGGTAAATGAGAACACAAGGTGTTCTATTTCTTGGAAGTTGGAGAAATGTTTTAGTAGATCATAATATGATTTGTTGCTTTTTTTAAAAGATTGAGTATTCAAAAACTTTTCACATGTATTGTATGAAACAGTACATGATATTCTTTATGGATTTAAAAATATAAAAAAACTCATAACATTAACTTATTGTCAACTATATTGTACTTTTAATAATAACGTACTGTTCATTCTATCTCAGAATAATAATAAACACAAACGGCACAGTTGAAATAAATAGCTCGTTTTAGCCCACGAATAGTAAGGTTGTAAGTCCACTGTTATAGGCAGGACTGTCGACTTCCCAGCCGTGCTTTGGCAGTTTGGGAAGCTGCCACATTAACAGTTGGAAACGAATAACCTATATCTCTCCATATTCAAATATTTGCGATAACATCTGTGTTAATTTCATGCCGATTTAAGACATTTTAGATTATATTTTTCAAAAATAATGAATTTATATACCTGTGTTTTTACAAATTCAGTTTTTAAATTCCTTAAATAAAAAATAAATAAAAAAAACGCCCTTACATTGTTATTCAGAGGGATTATTTGAACTCTCTGTATTTTGATGGTTACCATTAAAATAACTTCTTTAAAATATCTATTTTGAATGTACAGATTTAATGTATAGCAAAATTCGGATTTATTAATTAAATAGTAGTATAAATTTAGTAAACATACATTTCAAAATAAATTCTTACAGTATAAAACTGTTTGGACAAGGATATACAGCACCAAATGTCATAACTGCAGCAGGTAATACAATTAATTTTATGCCATTACAATTGTTCGAAACTAACCTTATTAATCAGACGTAAACAATAAAATCATAACATCATAAAAATATACGTTGATAGTTCAATGTATATTTGTTTTTAAAACATAGTTTTCGTTTTATATTAGAGTTGCCAAAAGAGTTTCTCGTTGTGCAGTTAAAACAATTCAATTACAATAATAGAAAATGTTTTAATACAAAAAAAATAATAATAACTATTGTTTCATATATAACTATTATTTTCTACAACATTTTAAAAATACATTTCACAACTATATTAAGGAATGAAATTTGCTTTCGGAATTTACCAAAATCCTCCAAAATTACTTATCGCAGTTAAAGTTTGTTTACTGCACCAACCATAAACAAGACCTTCTTATATACTCGTACGACAAAGATGTCATAAAGATAACATAAACATAATGCAACTATAAGATTAACCTAGTTTATGCTTGTGTAGGTCAGCATGCAGCTTTGTTTTCCATAGGGAGGAGAGAACAGTATAAATAATTATATTATAAATACAAAATGGACGCAATATTTTTCACATTTCTGGATTTTACACATTATTTTCTTCAGCGTATGTTTGTGCGAATAAAGAATACAAACATATTATTTGAACACTATTGTTATACAGAGTGTTTCATCCCACTCGGCCACAATCTCCTGTGGTTGATCCGTTTGACATAGAGCGGTGCAGTAAACTGTTACCCTAATAAATCTCATATGGAGAACCTCGAAAAATTATTTTTGAAGCATTCAAGTTAGCCCGGAAATGGTGTTACAGGTTCGAACTCGAAATTTTCAAATAGCAACTTAGGTCATGTGGCATATCATTTTAATGGTTTTTGAACGCTGAACAGTATGGTCAGTAAACTTTGAAAATATATTAAGTTTTGACCACATAGCAGGGGTTTTTTGAATTTTTTTGAGTTTTTGATTTTTACCATGATACTTTAGTACTTAAGTTTACAAGTGTCAAATTTATTTCATTTAAAAGAGCACAATATAATATTTCAAATGGTACGTAGTATGATCATAATTGTAATGTTTCTATCACATACTCAACATTTTCAAATTCAAAAAACTTAATAGCTCTGTAAACAAATTTTTTAAATTGGAATATAGGTCATGTGGCATATCAAATTAAAGGTCTTTAAAAATAAAATTTTTAATTTTTCAAAATTTACACTTTGTTTCTATCTCTACAAGTTTTTGAGTTGTTCGAAAAAACAGAATTTTAATAAAATTCAAGCAATAATCTCAGTATTTCTTAAAATTAAAATAATAGTTAATCAAATTAAGATAACTTACATTATTTGATTAACTCTATTTGAATATCGTTTTTGTATTTGTATACATTTAATAACATCGGCATGTACTGTTAATATGTTTTTATAACTAATTACAGTCCACTTACAATCCCAGAAGTCCCATAGTGACGATAGGCCTATACAAACATCGAGTTCATGGGGGTTCGAGGTGTATCCACCAAGAAGTAAAGCTTGTGAAAATACATTTTTGAACGCCAAGCTCAAATTTGTAAAGCTTGTAGATAATTTCTAACAAATTTAGTATGTTTTTCAAATCATTCCAAATAAGGATAACATTAACCATTTCATTATATTGCATTTAACGCCAAATTTAAAGTATTTTATTTCAGTTTAAATCATAGAGTATATATTATATTACGTATACTCTATACTCTATGTCACAGCATATAACAATTTTACATACTGTTAGAAGTACTATAAAAACTGTTGCGCAGATATATAAAGACGTGTTTTCAAAATTTACATGTGATCGAGAATCAACATACGAGTAGCAACAAAGAATTTTGTTTTTAACTGAAGGGTTTTTATTTTGGTTCTATCTACTGCCACACAGTCATAGGGCTTATTGTACTACCTCCGCTTGTGGGTCCTTATGCACTTACACCCTGGTCTCTCAATCTCTGTACTGTCTTGTCACTGTCTCTAATTAAATTGGTAATTAAATGTAAATGTATTGCTGCCTTGAGAGAAATAATGTACATTAACAATCGACGTCTTACTCGTTGAAGACGTTTCGGATGTATTTCACTACCGTCTTCAAGTAGTTTCACACTGTGCCAACGTATTATACGGTATAGTTCCTACGTCCTCGTTTCATAAAGCGATCATGGTGGTGGATATTTTGACATATTAAGTTGTTAAAAAATCTATACAGTACAAGTAAAACGTCACACAACACAACATTTATTACAATATTATCACAAAATGCACAACTATTATGGTGATAGATTTCCTCACCTTCCTCAGACCAGAGGGATTCACAAAAGAATCCCTCTGGTCTGAGGAAGGTGAGCGTGGTTCCATAATATTTGTGCATTTTGTACTTGTATTGTAATATATTTGTGCATTTTGTGCTTATATTGTAATATATTTTGCGTTGTGTGACATTTTTCTTGTACTGTATATGTACCAACACGTATTATGCTAATTAAAAACCTATTTAAAAAAAATCTATTACATTATTTTTATGCCTTACTAACCAATTGTTTTGTCGTTTATTTGTGCTTACTATTATGATTATTTTGGCCTAAATTAATTTTCTTTTCTTGAGTATGGTTCTTATCTGAGTTTTATGGAGTTTAAAATATTTTATTTATCAGGAGATCCCCAAAATAGAACGGCACTTTTTATACATAATTAATGAATTATATTCTTTCAACAATATAATTGTTGAGCTTGTTTCAGCAAGACCTAGCATATTTGTTTTTTATCACTTTAAATTGTTTTAATACTGTTTTGTGCATTTGTAATAAATTTAAATGACCATATTGATCTTTTCATTTATAATTTAAACTAAAAAGTAAATATGGCTAATTGTTGAATAAATATGGAGAATTAGTTGATTTTTTATAATTTTTAAGGTATACAGAGTGTACCAAAAGTTTGGGGACAGTAATATATTTTTTTAACTGATCCAGTTAAAGAAATAACACCTTAAACATATATATACTATACCTACAAATATAATTTTTAATCAAGTTCTATTTTTTGCATCGTGCTAGGGACGGTCCACAAGGAGTAAAATGAAAATCTTTAATTAGAAAATAGGTTGAGATGTAAATCATATTAAAGGTCTCTACTAGTAGAACACAATGTCAATGTCACAAACCCGACCTCAAAAGGATCATCTCAGCTAAAAGGTTGGTGTCAAGTTGTAATTTTCATACTAGAGAAAATGGCAAGTTATACATCAAAATGAAGAGATTTACCTGGAGAACACAATTCTACAAACAATAAAAGGTTCATCCAGAATAAAATGGTAGTGTTGAAAAGTGCAAATTAAAAAAAAAAAAATCTGTTATAGATCTCATTAAGTGTTTCCTATGGATGTCAAAAGTCACTCCCCAATCGGACAACCTTTCTTCACAATATTTTGCTATTGTAATCCATAAAAAGAAAATAATTCTAAGGCAATTTTAGCTTAATTGTGTTCCACTATTGTAGAATGGACCTTTGAAGATCGGATTCGTAACATTGTGTTCTCCCTCTAAATATCTTTAATTTGACACACACCTTGACCCATTATCTCTTTAAGATATCTCTCTGACTTCTCGAGGACTGTCGATGTGATTGACTATTGAGATGTTTTAAAAAGAGATTTTTAGGCGCAGTATTGGTGTTTTACAAGTTATTGCTACAATTCTACAATGGTCCAACAAGCTAATAAATTGTTATCAAGCTCAAATTTGGAACTTAAAACCATCCCCATTTTGGCTCAATATGATGTAAATCTCAACCTATGCTTTAATTTCAGATTTTCGACGCAAAAAAATTGACATTTACTTAAAAAAGTAGACTTTTAGGTATAGTGCATTTATGTAAAGTGTTGTTTTATCTGCTATGGTTTAAAAGATATGCCGTCCCCAGAACTTTGGTAAACTTGTTTATTTTCTACAAGATGTTATGAATTTCAGAATTAGTAACTCTCAGTAATACCACAGATGCTTATCTGTGCATGTTTATGGCTGAAGTAAAAGAGCTATCACAAATATCTTCAAGTTAATTTTAAGAACACTGACAAAATAATATTATTTTCTGCGTAGAGCATGCATTTATTTTTCTATTTGTTTAAACATGCATTTTGTTTATAAACGTATAGAATGGAACGTTAAAAAAAATTTAAAATAGAATTACATATTGTAACAGTCCTTATGTTGAACAATTATTTAATTTAAAGCCTTTTAAATATTTTATAATTTGTTTTAATTTGATTGATCGATTATGAAACAAAAAGATTCTGAAGAAAAAGTAGCTTAACTTAAAAAAAATTAATGCTGTCCTAACATAGAAAATAAATAAATAAATCAATGCTGCAGTTGCTACCCTAGGATATTGTTTACTCACAGATGACAACTGCCGAGACTTGAGCACGGTGGACGACGAGGCGGGATTTAGCTTACTCAATTGGAGCACGACTCTTCGACCTTGCCTTCGCCAATTGGTTGATTCGCAGATAATGGCCTCATAGCCATCCTTTGTTGACCGCTTCTCAGCCTAGGGCTGTCCCTGGACCTGGGCATCCATTTGTTTCCTATCTTGAGCCACCTCATACCATTACCCAGTCTAGGGCTGTTCCTGGACTTGGTTATCCATGTGTTCCCTATCTTGGGTCATCTCGGACCATTACCCAACCTAGGGATCTCCCTGGACGTGGGTATCCATCTGCTTCCTATCTTGGGTCACCTCAGACCTTTCCCTGGGATTGGATTTTCGGGGAGCTTTCTTTAACGCAAACTTTTCCAGAATATTTGTTTTAGACTAAAACAAAAAGTACACACTATCGCACACAGTCCTAATAAACTGCAATGGAAAGAGTCTCGTAGACTGTCAATAAGTAAATCTAAAACTGTTGACATTCCCCACCTTCACATTTCGGAAACGTGTATATTTTTCGAAGAAAAATCTTTCAAGAGCATAACAATAGTTTCCCAGTTTGTGAACATGAAATCTGCCAAAATGACTCGCCAAATAAGCGAGACGGGTGATGGAATCATAAGTTATCTGCACTTGTACGGCTTTAGCAGGGAAATGATACAGACAGCACTGTGTCCAAGTGGCGAGCACGTGTCCCTTATTGCCAACTATTAGCTGCCATTCCTGAAGAAATTTGGGGGCTGAATAGTTCTGAAGGTGATAAGGTTATACCTAAATGAATAACAAGATAGAGGAAAATGAATATATAAACCTATACGAGCAAATCAACATGAAATTGTTAACTTGGACATCTATGAAAACGTTTAGAATGGGAACCGAAGAGCTGATTAGAGATTATGTCCAATTATTACATTAGATGCCAGATATTTCATTTGCATATTGTATAAAATGTTTAGGCTAATCGTTAAGTAATGTAATTTGTAAATATAATAAATATACAGAATTTTCATTATTTTACTACGAACAAAATACATATTTAGCATAATGTTAATTTTAATAGTGCAAAGTAACTAAATAGTTTATCTGGGTAATAGAATTAATAAATTGTATAATATACTATTGTAAAAAGGCCTTCATAAAAATGGGTCAGACACAATAACGACACGAAATACATGGCATAGAAAAGCCAAATTTATATTAAACTCTCATTTGGTGATTTGTGATTTTTCAAGAGTTTGGTATATTTAGAGTTAGAGCTGTGGAATCGTTTCAAAATTATTTGATTAAAACTATTAATAATGATACTATAACAATTCTGATCTAAATATTAGGGTTAGATTGTATTAAGCATTTTATGATTTATTATGACTTTAAAAATGGCCAGGCTTGATTTGTCATAATTATAATAAAAAGAACATAAATGTCTATTAAAGCGTGTTTACAATCTATAATATGCAACGGCCCCCTCCCCCGCCATAAACCCGAACCGCTTATTAAATACTTGAATGTCATACAATTGATGCTTATTAAGAAAAAGGATACTCATTCGATTATTACTGTTTAAACATACTAATTAATGGTCAGAATGTGATAAATTATTTTAAAAAAAGTTTCAAACGGTTTTATTAAATTGAACTCTAATTTTGATGTTTTTGACATTAATGACATTTCAGACCTTTGGCCGAACTTTAAGACAACAAATCGTATTTTTATAACCAAAAACATTCATTAATTGTTTGTTAGTTATTTGGTTCCTTTTTTATCAGCAGAAAATAAAAAGTGTGGTATTTATTAGACGACTGATTTATCAGTGGAAATATAAAAAGAAAAAGAGATTAGCAGGACCCTGCCTAATTATAAATTATTCAGTGATAATTTTCCTTTGGTTTAAGCGACTATTTGTATTCAGAAGAGAGTTAGAAACCAGTGAGTGTGCAAAAAATTAACTGTAGAAATTAAGTTGCGGATTAATAGTGAATTTTTAAAAATGACCTCATTGCGTGGTGGAGGAACCCTCGTTGTTCTTAGTGACAGCGTAAAAGGGCGAAGAAATCGAAAAAGTTAATCCAAGCACGTAAATGAAAAATTACATTCTCTTCGTTAAGTCAGAGAGGAGAATAGCGGGGTCCTCGTCAGCCAAAAATCGTTTCTCAAGGCTGCTGTTCTTTGAAACCAAGTAGTTAATTTTATTACTGGTATTTTCTTTATTCAATAACCAATACTAATTTAGTATACACTGATAAAGTAAACTGATAATGAAACATGGAATTTCATGGAAATAAAAATTGTTTTAGTAAAAAAATTCATAATAAAGATAACTAAAAAGCCCGCTGCCATATAAAATTAAGCCTTTCTATTAACTCTCGTAGACTAAAATATAACACAGACATTAGCGGACGTAATGTAAATTTTAATTTATAAAACTAAATTATTAATAATCATAGATCCATGTTTAACAGTATGTACCTGATTTGTATGTATGAACATGATTTCAACGTAATATTTTTACATTAAATACATGATCCAACAAAAAAGACAGTCAGACCATTTAAAACGCGAGTCTAAGGTTACTGGAAATAAAAAAATTTAGATCTTTTATTTAAATGAGGTCTAAGTTACTATTTGTTTTAAGTTACACATACCTTTGGAGTGTTCTATTCAGGACCAACTGCATGTGGTACAATCGACTTCAGCTTGCTGTATCAAGTCACTGGATCTGTTACATCTCAGGTATCAGCCGGTTCTTCAGTAGATACACTACTAACATGCACTCAGCAACATTCCAACTTGCGAACAGAGTCTGTTTACTAGCAAGTCAATAGAATGGTAGATGTGGAGATGTCTGTGAAATTTTGATGTCTCAAAACATACAAAATCTGTGCTACGAGTTGAGAAGTGAGTTTAGTCCTATGTTGTATTTAGAAGTGCCCATAAAGTTTTTTTCTCTCCAAAGGAAACATTTAGGTTGGGAATCATGTCATTGTTATGTTTAAAGTAATCATTGTGATTTCATGTATAGGATTGGAAAATTGAATCAGGATTTAGGGTGAGTTGCCTCCAGACAATCGAGAAATTTCGCCTTGCATAGGCATAATCTTGTCTATCAAGTTGGGCCGAATCCTTGGAATTCCCCTTTCCACTTCACCTTGGGCTTGAGGGTAGACAATGGTGTGCCTCCAGACACCTGAGAAATTTCACCTTGCATAGTCAAAATCTTGCCTATCATGTTGGGCCGAAACCTTGGAACTCTCCTCCCCATTTCACCTTGGGTCATAATCTTGCCTATCAAGTAGGGCCAAAACCTTGGAACTCCCCTCCCCATTTAACCTTGGGTCATAATCTTAACTATTAAGTTGGGCCAAAATCTTCGAACTCCCTCCTCCCACTTCGTCTCTGGAAACATTTCAAACACAGGCCTGCCTTCTGACCCCCGAGTAAACTAGTCTTTTATATCAAGTCTGGCCGAAACCCTTGTATATCCCCCTCCTCACTTCACTTTGGGCCTGACGGTAGACACAGCCGTGCCTCCTCACCCCCGAGTAATCTTGTCTTGCATATCAAGTTGGGCCGATACCCTCGAACACAGTAATCTCGTTTTTAACAGCAGGGATTAGACATGCCGTGCTCACTCATTTATGGTCCAAGTCTGATGGCTTTGCTACTAATTGCTTCTTTTTATTCCATTGCATATTTTAAGATTCCTTGCTCCATCCCCGTTCTTTTCAAACTCAATTTCCATCGGGGATCAAATATTCAGATCGCCAAGATTAAGTCAGCGATGTCCTTTGCTTGCTTTTGTAATAGGACGGCTTAACTGTTCCATTCTTGTTTAAAATTCTCTTTGTGATTAGAGTTTATTCAAGATTTCTTTCATATCAATATTTGATATCTCTCTTCAAGGGTTCCTTTTCTTAGGTTTGTGATTTTTTTTGAGGTTTTAGTATATAGTGGTCAAACAACAATCAGCGAAAGACTAATCATATTAAACTTTCAAAACATACTGTACTTAATTTACAGTGTTACAGGAGATAGTAACCTATACATTAGATGTATGATTTGTTACAGATATTTGTTACACATGTTTCCATTTCTTTGGTTGAAACGAAGTTAACTAACGAACAAACACGAGTTAAACATCATATTCAATAATAGACTCAGTGCTGCCAACTTAAAGTTATACACAACTAAAACGGATACACGCTGTTCCTGTGCTAAATTTATATTTGTCACAGTTTCTAATGAACTTTAAAATTAATTACTATACAAAACTTGGTTAATTTCGTAGCATTCAACTTTAAACATATGGTTTATTAATCTGTTCTCTGTGGTGTGTATTAAGTACGAAGTCTACCTGCTATTTATTAATTCTCTGGGATCAATAAACCTAAGTATCTATTAATTAGATAGGCTGATATAAAGTTATTACGTTTAAAGAATGTTTACGTTTTTTATAACTACTATTCAACTAATTACAACTTCTCTTGACAGTTGTAAATAAATATAAAACGCTGTACTATACGTTAACTAATCCAATTTAAAAAATCTATTTCGACTATCAAAATCTATTGTTAAATATAAGGATCGTTTCAGTTAAGCGCCAGTACGCTGATATTAGGTTAGGTTGGATTATTTATATTTGATCCATACAGCCTGTAGTATTGTGTAATGGCATTGATTTTACACACAAATATATTTCCCATCCAATGTTAAATTTTGAGTCTCAAAATATCAGCTGTTTTTGTGGTCCATTGTGGAGCGCTAGTGTAGCTCCATGTAAATGTAATGCAGTTTAAAACAGCTGTGGTTGCGGGCCACACTAACTAACAAAATTACTGCCACAAATATTCCTATTAGATGGTTTATCTATTGTAGGTGTATATAATCAAGGGTAATAGTAACCAACATTTCCTTTAAAAGGAAAACAATTGAATCACAGAAGAGAATTTAGCTCCTTAATAATATATTCCCAGATTGCTGGCAGATATCCAAAAAGATTAAATTTTAATCGCATTTTTACTTTAAACTTTTCATGTAGCTTAAAATGATTAGGATATTTTTAATCTTGCAGCCAAGCAATTTTTAACTTATAGGCTTATGAAAAATGAACCTAATTAAAAAATAATTGTCAATACATTTATCTTGTTTTTACGCCTATAAGAGTTGAAGCTATATTACTTCTCGTAATTTGAATATCGTTCATGAAGAATTCATCCACTTTGATGAAAATTGTCTTGTTTTTATTTATTACTATACCTTATAGAAATAATATAATACTATTTGTAATTAATGTTATTAGCTGAATAGGTTTGAGGGTTCTTTTATCATTTTACTGTATAAAAGTTCAAACGTATCACTAATTTAATAGAAAATAACACATAATTTATCGGTTTACACATATCACACAAAAATTAGGAAAGCACATTACATTTGTTTACACTTATCACAACTGTAATAATAAGGTAAACATAGTAGTTAAAAACACACTTATCACTCATGTTACAATTAAAAACACTTAGAAGTTAAGATCACACTTAACACTCATCTAACAATAAAGAACAATAGTATATCAGTTTTTGAATTTTCTCACATAACTCTAAAGAACACTTAGTATACTCAAGCCGTTCTAACTTTACCTCTGAGGGGAGCACAACATGGCAACATTGTATATCTTGAACGTTTGGTTCCTTCCTGTTCCACGGCTAGTTTGTTTCCGGTCTATATCAATCACAACTAGAGCCTGATAGTTTTTATAAGTTAAAATTATTCGATTGACTTCGTTTTTTGATATTTGTAAACAGTAAAAAAAAAGTACTTCCCAGTTATAACACTAAAAAGATTTTAATTTCAACTAAACAAAAAATACATTTGTACCTTCCTTTATTATTTCCAATTACGAGTCACAGGATGTAAAATTTAGAGGTGGGCTGTGTTAGTCTGGATGTGACGTTGCCTATGTCGATTTTCTAGTTTGACGATGCCTATGCCGATTTTCTAGTTTAGCCCGCAAATCTCAGAGGATAAGTTTGAACGGCTGGACTATAGATAAGTTTGAACGGCTGGACTAAAGATAAGTTCAAACTTATCACTCCTGTAACAATACAGAACACATAGTATATCAGTTTATGAGTGCTCTCACATAACACGAAAAAACACAGTATTTAAATTCACAAATATCAATCATATAATAACAAAGAAACAAAGAACACATCGTAGATCAGTTTACGAATGAGTTTTTATTTATTTTTTGTTTCTTATTGTCTACGCCAGTAGAATGTTTAACTTGTGTACAAACGTTGTTATTGGACAATGATCCAAACCCTTAGCAAATGTTAGTGGGCCTCCCGGGATTTGAACCCGTGAACGTCTGCATGGGAAGCAGAAGTGCTAACCATTAGGCTAGCAAGAGGACTTTTGTTCTCATATAACACGAAAGAACACATAGTAGATCAGTTCACGTATATGAGGCATGTAACTATAAAGAACACATAGTAGATCAGTTCATGTATATGAGGCATGTAACTATAAAGAACACAGTAGATCAGTTCACGTATATGAGGCATGTAACTATAAAGAACACATAGTAGATCAGTTCACGCATATGAGTCATGTAACAATAAAGACACATAGTAGATCAGCTCACGCATATGAGTCATGTAACAATAAAGACCACATAGTAGATCAGTTCACGCATATGAGTCATGTAACAATAAAGAACACATAGTAGATCAGTGCACGCATATGAATCATGTAACAATAAAGAACACATAGTAGATCAGTTCACGCATATGAGTCATGTAACAATAAAGACCAAATAGTAGATCAGTTCACGCATATGAGTCATGTAACAATAAAGACCAAATAGTAGATCAGTTCACGCATATGAGTCATGTAACAATAAAGAACACATAGTAGATCAGTTCACGCATAAGTCATGTAACAATAAAGAACACATAGTAGATCAGTTCACGCATATGAGTCATGTAACAATAAAGAACACATAGTAGATCAGTTCACGCATATGAGTCATGTAACAATAAAGAACACATAGTAGATCAGTTCACGCATATAAGTCATGTAACAATAAAGAACACATAGTGGATCAGTTCACGCATATGAGTCATGTACCAATAAAGAACGCATAGTAGATCAGTTCACGCATATGAGTCATGTAACAATAAAGAACAAATAGTAGATCAGTTCACGCATATGATTCATATAACAATAAAGAACACAAAGTAGATCAGTTCATGTATATGAGTCATGTATGTATAAACAAGCAGATTAAATTATATCTTACAAATAAACCAAGGAAAGTACATCACGACAATCGTCTACCACTCCCCTTAAAAAAATGAATCGCACCCTTACCACATGTCACACACCCCGTCCTTCCACCCTCCAGATAGGATCAAGCGGTTGGTTGAACTGTTATTGATTTGGTCCAATGTGAAAGTGGATTGTTGAAATAATTTTTAAAATACAGTTAATTGAAATATAGCTTTGCTAATGATTCCCGTTAGAGACTCAGAAAACATTTTTTACAAATTATAAAAACTAACTTTGTTAAATATCTTATTTTTTAATAAAGTAAGTTACATTTTTAAAATTAATTTCATTGACACTTTTATTTTAGTCGGGATACAAATATATGATTGGTTTTGAAATAAAGTTATTTTTTATTCAAATAAACCCGCGTTTTACCAACCTAACAAAAATTAAGCTAACCTAGCATGAGTCATTCTATCCTCTACAAAATTTCGTTGATTGCGTTAAAATAAGGTGTCTAGCCTCCAACGTAGGGTTCCTTATTTTATTAATCGTATTTTTGTAAATCTTGTGGCCACCGTCCATATGGAAAAAATAGATGAATATTCGAATTTTATGGTTAAATCGTTGCTTTTATAATCACTGCGAATATGGCCGTTTCACGTGATTCGCTACGAAAATATTTTTCCGTGCAGTATCTAGAAACAATTATCTTGAACCAAAATAGTTCCAATTTCTTCAGTCTACAAAACATATCAAAATAAGAAAGTAGAAAGATAAGAGATACAACAAAAAAGATTTGCTAAAATATAGTTTCCGATTAATTTTTAGCAAAAATTGACGTTTTTCTTTGAAATAATCTATGTTCCCAAAAAAGATAGACATGATTTTATATACTTGTAATAGAAATGTGAATATTTGTGAGAAAAATACATAAATACCTCTATTTTAATCCTAGAACAATGTTAAATTACCCTTATTTCATTAAGACTCCCTTAATATTGCGTGGATTTAATTTCGCTGTCGACTTCCGATGCAGCTATTAACATTCATCTCCAGTCTCTGTTATTTTACAATGGTATTTTATTTCTCTTTAGGAAATTTCATTGTTTTCAATTAATCGTTCACTATTTTCAAACGATGGTAATCTTGAGCAGTTAGAAAAAATATATAAATGGATATTTGTACTACTCATAAAGCACTCCAGTGAATGAAAAATTCGATTAATATTAAAAAATGTTTAAATAAAAATTGAAGAATATTTTTGATTATAACCTACTTTTTGTAATTTAAATATTGGTGCCCTTCAAGGTTGATTTTTTGGACCATTTTTCATCTTTTATACCAAAGAAATATAACCAATTATGGAATATTATTATTAGTAGCTTAAGACACTACGTTTTATAAGAGAGGGTAGTATCCTACCCTGTACAAATGATGATATTGGACAAAAAAAGATTTAACTAGGCCTATTTTGAAGTGAAAACAAGAGTATATAAATCATTTCAGATAGTGTTAAAAGCATTAAAAACACTAAACAATTCAAAATAACGTTGCAATAAAATTGATTTAATAGATTTGTCATCTACCTAATTTTTAAATTAGAAGACTTTTAAGATTAAGTCATTATTGTTAAGAAATAATTTTATGCTTTAAACGTTGTTTATAAAAAGTGTATAAACAAAATTGAAAATAAATTAACATCGCGTAGAAACAATGATCTGGCATCTTTCTTGAAGAACACTAATTTAAAATAACTCTTTCATTATGACACTGATTAACTGTCAACAAAATAAACAAGATACTCAGCTAGTTATTGAACTTTAGTATGGAGCGAGGTTAAAGTCATTGTATGGAAGGGGCAGTCATATCGAGACATAGACACTCTGGAAGAGGAAGAACTTCACATATTTGTCTTGGAAAGAACTCATACTATGTTATGTTAGTGAGTAGTTATAAATCATAGATTATCATAATATAAATTGTAAAACTACCAGAAATTTAAGCATATTTGAAAAGTTACTTATTTCATTGCCTCGTAACGTATCCTGTTTTAGAGGGTTGTTGAATAGATTTGCTATGAACATTCACAGGTTTTATGATCAAGCCAATTCCTATTTTCTCTAATTTTCATTAAGATTATTTCTAATTTTCATAATTATCAATGGCAATGTGTGTTAATCAACAATGGTACATTTGCTTATTAGTCAATAAGTTGTCTTCAGGTAAAATTAATCATTTAGGATAATTATTTACTTTTTATAACCAACCGTCACAAGTCATGAATATCGGGAGTATGGATGGGTTTTAAAGGTCGTGTTTGATGGGGAGCGTGTAGACCCTCCGTCATAAGTCATGGATATCGTGAGTATGGATTGTTTATAAAGTTCGTGTTTGATGGGGAGCAAGAGGGCCAACCGTCATAAGTCATGGATATCGGGAGTATGGATGGGTTGTTAAGGTCGTGTTTGATGGTGAGTGAGTACGGTGGACCCTCCGTCATGTCATCGATATCGGGAGTATGGATGGGTTATAAAGGTCGTGTTTGATGGGGAGCAATTGGGCCAACCTTCATAAGTCATGGATGCCGGGAGGATGGATGGGTTGTTTAAGGTCGTGTTTGATGGAGAGGAAGTGGGCTACCCATAGTTAGCTATGGACATCGGGAGTATAGATGGGTTACATAGTCATGATGGGAACGAATGGGCAATCGCTATATTACCCACTCGTTTTCTATTTTGTTAATATTCGCAAGTTATCTTACGAAAAATATTATAGTTATTTGGAAGGCATATTTATAGTTTTATACCTTAAATTGTAACTGGACTATAAGACATAGTGTCTCGGGGTAGTAGACGTAACAAAGAAGCGGTCCTTTTTACCATAAATCGTACGATCAATTTCCTTTAGGAGAATTAAAACCACTCAAGTGCTAATTGTCAATTTTTAGTTTTACAAAAGTATTTTTTCTTTGCAAACAAAAGTCGATGTCCTCCTGGGAAGCCCTTCTGGTGCCCAAGTCCCCTGCAGGATAAAAAAGGAGATCTTACAAAGTTTTGCTAATTACCTCTGTAATAACATTAAAGATCGCAGACGTCGAGATGTGTAATCTTTATTGGCTATTGTCCCTTAATGAGTCTTCATCAAAGGCTTTCCATTAATGGCTGTGACCTACCCCGTAATCCTGCTCCTTCTTTCCCGCTGAAAAAACCCTACTTAATATTTTCCACCGCTTTTCCATCACAAAAGACTCCCTTAAACCCACCTTCTCAGTTTTCATAATTAGAAGCGTGACTCTATTTTTCATGGCAGATCATATTTTAAAAGCAAAAAGAGCTTAAGCGCTCTATTAAAGCAAGGAAGGACTCCTCCCCCAACATCCCTGCCAAACAAAGAGGATTCTCTGAGTATCCTTCTTCTTTGTGCTTCCTTCCAGATGTCTCCCAAGTTATTCCTCTCTCGCATTTCGACACTGAAGTCAACATTTTGTTGAAGGTGAAAACGAATAAAATACATTAATAATAATAAACTGTATTATTATTTTGGGCTTAACCATTTTTCTATCACATATATGTCCATTGCACGGGGGAAGTACACCATGAGGACAAGCAGCACAGTGATATTTGTACATTAAAACAAATAAATTATGTCGTCATTTAATCACGCAATTAAAAATAAATAACATTTTAAAAAGTATAAATAAATATGGAAATAATAATTTATAATGTTCATTTTACCCTACAACCCCACTGACTTCCATTAAGTACTTCTACGTTTAATCTTCTAGATAGGTTTAAATAGCTATAAATTATTACGCCTAGTGTATAGGTAACTCTGACTTAAAAAAAAGTCCACGGTGCTTTGTTTTCTATGTCGATCATAAATATATAATTAAATGCGTTGTAGATAGTGAATTTTCTTCTGTAACTCATTTTACTACGTTTGTTTTTCCAAAATAAACATATTATTAATATAAATATAAAATTTATGTTTAAAAATGTACTTATTATTATTTGTTTATAAGTATACATACGGTACGTACAATTTCACACGAGATGTTTGACTATCACTCTAGCCAATTGGTGATTGATTGATGATCTAATAAATTATTTTTACATTTAATGTATGAGATGAACATGCTATACTATTATCGGATATTTAACATCAACATAAAAAAGGGTATATTAACAATTTATTTATTTATTATTGAGTTTAACTTTAGTAACTAGTAACAATAACACTGTAGGTGTATAGGTGGGCGGGTGGGTCAGTACCACTGTAAGTGTATGGGTAGGTGGGTGGATGGGTCAGTATCACTGTAAGTGTATGGGTGATTGGTTGGGTCAATACCTCTGTAGGTGTATAGGCGAACGGATGGGTCAATATCTCTATGGGTGTATAGGTGGGCGGGTGGGTCAATACCACTGTAAGTGTATGGGTGGGCAGGTGGGTCAATACCACTGTAGGTGTATAGGTGGGCGGGTGGGCCAATACCACTGTAGGTGTATGGGTGGATAGTTGGGTCAATATCACTGTAGGTGTATGGGTGGGCAGGTGGGTCAATACCAATGTAGGTGTATAGGTGGGCGGGTGGGTCAATACCACTGTAGGTGTATGGGTGGGTGGGTGGGTCAATACCTCGGTAGGTATATAGGCGAACGGATGGGTCAATATCACTGTGGGTGTATAGGTGGGCGGGTGGGTCAGTACCACTGTAGGTGTATGGGTGGGTGGTTGGGTCAATACCTCTGTAGGTATATAGGCGAATGGATGGGTCAATATCACTGTGGGTGTATAGGTGGGTGGGTGGATCCTTCACTTGTATTAGTTTGTAGTTACTGTATCTGTTGCATTATAACGTTGCCAGGGGCCTTGACCGGAGGGATCCGACGTTATCGCAAGATAACGGAGTCAAACAACATCGAGCGTGGCTGTCCCTTGGATGGGTGACCATCGGCTGAGCGATCCTGTCCTTGCACACAGCCCGCCTGCTCGGTCACTGGTGGTGGTTCAGAAGTCACCCTGAAGCCGTTGGTCCCTCCTTAAGGTTAAGTGTTAGAGAGGGCTTTTTAGCCCCAACTTCGCCTGGTAAAATAAGAAGAAATTTAACTTTTTAATTATTTATACGATAAATAATCTAAAGTAAACCTATATTCGAACGTTATGTCCCAAAGGATGGTTTGAAAAAGATACGCGACAGTTAAAAATTAGGTTTTTGTTCTGAATCATAACTTTTATTTATTTTTTATTTCCATGATAGAAATGGAAAGCTTATAAAAATCCAAAGTTGTCCAATTTTATTTTTCTCCTAGTAATTTATCCAAGCTTGGCATAGGTCTTAAACCTATAACATACAGTAAAAAACGTAGTTCTATTCCGTTTATACGTAAAAAAAACGTGTAAAAATCGGAGCCATAAGAAATATTCCCACCCGCTTAGTGTTGGAATGTTGTGTTAGTTTTCAGTCTAATGAGATCTTATATTAATATGTCGATTACTGTCGGCGAGTAACAAGAAGTCCTCCGAACCTCTTACCTCTGTGATATTGAAGGCGCTTATTTCCATCGAAACAGCACAAGTGTAGTGTACCTGTTTAATTACTAATTATGATATGTACACTACACGACTTGTGCTGTTTCGATGGAAATAAGCGCCTTCAATATCACAGAGGTAAGAGGTTCGGAGGTCTTCTTGTGACCCACTGTAGAGTTTACCAGACAATATATTTAGTTATATATTTCATGTTGGACTAAATGAAATCTATATATTTTAAAAGGCAACAAATTAAATTTTGTACTATGGTCCAAATAAAAATCTCTTATGACCCTTACTTTTTAACAATTGAATATTTAAACTTAAGCTTATAAAAGACTAAATCTTTTGATTGGATCAATGATATCGCATTTGGACAGATATTTATTCAAACCGAATATTTTTAGACTAAAATAGGTGTACTTTACCTTTACGTCAAACAGTTCACAGTGTGTGAGGTAAGAATACCAACTACATGTTTCGCCGTGAATACGGCATCTTCAGGTTTAAGAACATAAAAAATAAATAAGTCCCAGTGTGATGCGTCACAAATTAATTTATTAGTCGTATTCACGGCGAAACATGTAGTTGGTATTCTCACCTCACACACTGTGAACTGTTTGACGTGAAGGTAAAGTACACCTATTTTAGTCTATTTACAACAGTTCAGGGGCTACAAAATGGATTTTAATGAATACTTTTAATTGTCTGTTTTGCCAATTTGATGATTATTTTTAGCTAAATATAAAGGAAAGTTATTGTAAAGTCAAATTCAATCGATAGTTTAAACCTTCCTCATAAGTACAACATTAACTCTTAATAAATAAAACCATATAAAGTATTTGACAAAAAAAGTATAGTATATTATATCGTAAAAAATGTAATATAATGGGAGCTTGATGGTAAACGGCCTTAGAACTGGCGAATTACAAATAATTATTTTTAATTTCTGCAAAAATATAGTATCTTTTCTTAAGGCACCCGTATCCTGATTTATTATAAGTTTTAAACTCTGGCCTGAAAGATATTACTAAAAATAAATACCTGTCCCATAAGGTAAACACCAACTAAAATGAAAATTTCTTGTGGGGCGTATTTAGAAATATATCAAGCAGGAATTAAAGTGTTTACTTAATTATAAAAATACAATATTAATATAAAAACATTAAATTTTTTACATGGCATGAGATTTTAATTTACAATAGCGGAAACCTTCTGATTTAACTTTGTTGTGATTAATAGCATTGATTATATAATGTACACAATTAACACTTATACCAAAACATATTTAATTTTAGAAGGCAATGGAGCTCCTTCTTTTTTTCCATAGAACATATGGAGCTCCTTCAAAATAACGTAATACTGGTTGAACACACGTGAGCATAGCGGTTCACTCACGCCTCCTCCGGGGCTCCGCCACAAAGACCCTACTGTAGAACTTTCGTTAGATCAATGGCAATGATAAATAATATCTCTCTCTCTCTCTCTATAGAGTTTAATGTTATTAAAAAGTTAATTAATTACAATGTCTTGAACCATTGACAAAAAACCAATATGTTGATTAAATTAGTTAAAAAGAACATTAGTAGGCATATTCTTCTGTACAATTTTAAACAGTGACTAATTCAAGGCTTTTTGAGAGATTTGAAGAATACCGATCGGAAATTATAAGAAGAACATTTTCTAAATGTAATTTGTGGAAGTAATGTCACACTTCCAGGTAGTGGGTTATAGGAAGAGAAACACTTAACTAACTATTCCTCTAATGGATTTAAAAGAAATGATGTTTGTGTTTAATCCACGTGGATTACCATAATCCATAGCCCAGAGAAATGGAGTATCATTATCCACATAAATGTGTGTTAGCTGCATCAACAAAATACAAGACTCACCATCCCTCGAGTGAATGGCGAGGGATTACAATACCAATGTACGTGTATGGGTGGGCGGGTGGGTCAGTACTACTGTACGTGTATGGGTGGGTGGGTGGGTCAGTACCAAATTTTTTGGGTATGTGTATGGGCGGGCGGGTGGGCCAACACCACTGTACGTATATGGGCGGGCGGGTGGGCCAACACCACTGTACGGTGTATCTATACTAACAGTCTATACTAGGAACTTTCAGAGAAGAAAGTGGTAGCTAGTCTGGGGAAAAAGTGTTTGGAGCCCCACGCTAGTGTGTAACAGGTGAACACAATAAATCTTAAAGAGTCTGTAGAGGCTCGTTCATTTTAATCCCATAAGAACGACGTTATTTGCGAATCCATATTTTTTCGTTATTTATAGACCAACAGTTGTGAATGAACAAATATCGGATCCTAATCCGAGGGTCTACTTTTCTGGTTACTGCTAGTTATAAATATTATGTACTGTTAAATTTGATTATATTAAAGACAAAACATGTCACTCCAATAACGTATATCCAATATAAATCAACAACGTTTAAAAGGCTGGAAAACAGGGATAACAAACAAATTATATTTACAGATGATATAGTAATCTAGGGAGAAACTACAGATTGAGTTAGGGAAATTGTATGAAAACTTACAAAGAGGAGGGATGAAGTGGAAAGAAGAGTGAAGTTATGGCTGTAGCAAAGCATTATGACACTATGATAAATCTTCCAGTCTAGGCCGGCCGGATTCGAACCAGCGCTAATTCTAAACCAGACTCAAAGTCCTGACGCCTTAGACCGCTCGGCCACTGGTTTAACAATTATAATAATAAATATATACTGCTATGTAAAAAATACTCTTGTAATTAATTGATTGTTTGAACACATCACTTTTTAAATATGCACAGTGCTTGGATTGCAAATAAATTTTTATATGTTTTTTAATATATGATATACTGTTTATAATGTTTTTTATGGATGGCATTTTATGGTGATTTCACTCTAACTTTTTAGTGCTATAAAATATTTTATACGTCAAAATGATCACATAAAATCTTGAAACCCACCTCTACGTACTGCTTTCCAGTTGAGCAGTCAAACTTATTGCCCAATACTAGCTGGGCCATAGCGTGGAACAGTTTTGATAAACGGAATAAGTTCTTTATTAACGATCCGTCAATACCTGTAGGTGGGATAAACCTCCCTCGTAGGGAGTGGACACTGAGACGTCCTGGTCAGGTACTGTTGTAAAAGAGGATGACATATACAATCACAGCCTCTACAATCCGCCAACAAACACCAGACAGAAACATTACTGCTACAGACTGAGATGCCGGTGCAACAGAACAAAGTCACTGGTTACCACAAGACATAAAGAATGGATGGCAATTATTGATAATAATAAATATATACTGTTATGTAAAAAATACTCTTGTAATTAATTGATTGTTTGAACACATCACTTTTTAAATATGCACAGAGCTTGAATTGCAAATAAATTTTTATATGTTTTTCAATATATGATATACTGTTTATAATGTTTTTTATGAATGGCATTTTATGGTGATTTCACTCTAACTTTTTAATGTTATACAATATTTTATACGTCAAAATGATCACATAAAATCTTGAAACCCACCTCTACGTACTGCTTTCCAGTTGAGCAGTCAAAATTATTGCCCAATACTAGCTGGGCCATAGTGTGGAACAGTTTTGATGGACGAAATAAGTTCCTTATTAACGATCCGTCAATACATGTAGGTGGAATGAACCTCCCTCGTAGCGAGTGGATACTGTTGGATCGGTTCCGAATTCCGGCGTGGGCAGATAGAAACACTATTGGTGATTTACACTAGATCAGTCATGTGATTTTGAGAAGTTCATCTCAACAATGAAGCACATAGTTACAGGGCGCCCCTTGCGCTGTTTTACAGAGGGGTTAGCCAATAAAGCTATAAAGAACATAACAGAATAAATGAGAAAGGACTTAAATGGCTTGTGGAGCTTTGCGACAGATCACTAGATACTTTAATTAATATCACATGGCTTTTGAAATTGTTTCCAAGTACATATAATAGATTTTATATAATTTTAAATTAATGAATGGTAGCTAATGAGAAATCATGCTCTATCACTAGGGGGGAGGGGGCAAGGATTACAATAAATTACAAACAAGCAATTTATATTTTGACATTGCAATTGTAACAGTGTATACAATAAATAATCATAAATTTGGTGAAAATTATAACTTATCAACTTACCACCTTCACATTTCACCAAATAACAACGGAACCCCAAATCCGTCCTAACAATTCATAAATTCGACGGTAGTTTGGTTTCGAATTTTATAATCATATTTCCACTACTGTCGTCGCAGAATTAATGTGCACCCGAGTTTGAAGGTTGTTTTCTAAGAAACTAAAGGATCTACAAAAAATTTGATCATACCGTTATTTTAATCCTAAACTTAAATCCTAAAGTTAAATTTTTAATCCTAGTTGGAACAAAAAAGTACCGGTTTGAAGTAGTTTTCACTGTAGATAAATTTACACCGTTATTTCTCATATAACCGTTAATGTTTCACATGTATATTTTATTACGTGTTTTATAGGAGTGTTTTCTACACGTTTTATAGATTTTATAATTTTTAATTTTCGAGGAATAAAACGTTCTGTTCAATTCCCTGAAACATTGTTTTCTTAGTTTCTAGAGGTCGTAACAATACTGGGCCCTGTTATAATCCTTATGACATGTATAGTTACGACACATTACTTTCATATTTGAAAATAAATGCAGTTATTTTAGATCGACTTAAATCGATTTGAAATAAATTTAAATTGATAAATTTTGATTGATTTTATCTCAATATTCTCAATATTGAGTGATAAATTCGCAATATAAAATCACTCCCCTCCCACCCACCTCCACACGTACGGTGGTATTGCCCCTTCCACCCACCTCCACACGTACTGTGGTATTGCCAATCCCGCCTACCCGCACACGTGCAGTGGTATTGCCCATCTCGCCCACCTCCACACGTACGGTGGTATTGCCCCTTCCACCCACCTCCACACGTACTGTGGTATTGCCAATCCCGCCTACCCGCACACGTGCAGTGGTATTGCACATCTCGCCCACCCCCACACGTACAGTGGTATTGCGTACATATGAAAGTAATATATCGTAATTTACATGTCATAAGGATTACAACAAGGCCACGTATTTAATTATACGACCACTATAAGCTATGAAAGCAGTGTTTCAAGGAATTGATAAGAACTTTTTTTTCTCGAAAATTACAAATCCTAAAATTTATAAAACGTGTAGAAAAAATTCTTATTCTAGTTTGTCATTTGTTGTAATTTTTACAATTGTTTGTTACATCCTTTGTTACTACATATTGTTTTATTTTCATATCAAGTATTATGTTCTAAAAATAAATAAAAAATATTATTATTTTTTAGGGGCAGCAGATTTAGGGGTAACAGAATTTTTAGTTATTCAATAAATAATACAAAAGTTATTTAAGTATACGTGTAACTGGGGTAAAAAGGATATAACATATGATTACAGTACATATATGTCTCAATATATTTACAAAACTGATTGGAGTTCGAAATATAAATTGTAATATATTTACTGCACAATTGCCCATAGGAAATAGGAATAAAAGTACTTCAAGTGACCATTGTTAAAGACCTGCAATAGTTTGAAAACACACAGACATACGTAACTGAAACAAAGGGACAAAGCAATTCCCTTGTCAAATCATGTTTTAGAAATATTTAACAGTTGAAATACGAGTAATTTATGGGTGCAAAATTTAATCACTTTTATTTATTTATTTATTCTTAAGACGCCGATCGTCAAGATATGGGCGAATATGGATTTCCAATGAGTGTGATAATTGTAGATGATTTACATTGTCTTTACCAGTAGCCTAAAGACAGTATAAAATGTATAGAATATAAATTTTAGAACTAAGCTTAAAATTATTTTACCACAAAATCTTGCTGTCAGTGTTTTATTTAAGAACTGACACTATTTACATAGCACGAATTATAAAATGAACTAACAAATATTTTTGATTTCATACAAAATAATTATTAATGATGTAGGATTACAATCACAATTTAATCAAACAATTACATAGGCTTTAGTTCCATCAAAATAAAATATAATCAAGCTTTTTTAATTTCATCACTATATTATTATATTTAGTAGCAAAATAAATCGAGATACTTAAATATTAAGTATACTAGTAAATTATAATAATGACAAGTCTAAACAGTTTGTGGTGAGGCAATTATCTCGCTGGGGGCGATGTGGGGGGTTCTAGCTGAAGGCATAAAACCAACCCGTTTTACTGTAGAATTAAGAGTGCGCAGTTCCGTAAACGGAACATTGGAGATTGAATTAATTGTCTTATTGAAGCCATCTTAATTCTGCAACTCATTACAAATCGGTTGGGCCAGGGATTAATTTAGAGCGGTTGAAAATATTTTCTCTCCCAAACAATCCTTCGTTTCTTCCAGATTAAGTTCTTATTGGCGCGTGAAATTGATTCGACTAATTCCGGTTTCGGAATCGTGTTTGTTATTAGGTCGTGCGGTTTTTAAATAAATGCCATACAGTATGTAATTGTTACAGGATTCAGGGGCTTGACACCTTCTACATTAGTGAAATAGCAATCAATTATGAGTAATTTAAAACTAGGAGTTTATCTATTCAGGGAGTTACAGAATAGGATAGTAATTACGAAAAGGGATACTACAAAACACAAACTATAAATACATCGGGGGAGGGGGGCAGGAAAAATGTGTTGCAAATACAAGGAATACAACAGAGTGCATTGATGGCGTGGTGGCTCAGTGCCTAGGGCTTCGGATTGCATAATCCATGGTTCGAATCCCGAACAGAGCTAACGTTTGGTACTTCACTCCTTAAAGACAATTCATGAAAAGGCCTGCAGGTGCATGTACACTGGCAATTAAAGTTTTATTTTTAAAAAAAGTAATAAAAATATATATATATATATAGACTGAGAATATGTGCTTGGTGTAGTGGGGGGGGGGGGGGCAAGGATTACAATAAATTACAAACAAGCAATTTATACTTTGACAGGTAATGAACAAGTTTTGCAATTGTAACAGAGTATACAATAAAAAATGAATAAGTCCTTTATGAAGTAAGAACAAGTTTGTGATCACGACAAGAGGTATGACAAATTACAAACAAGGAATATGATCCAATGTCAATTTGGATCGGTTATTTCAGGTATTACATTAATTAAACTGCATGGACCTCAAAATAAAACTACAAAAATACTTTTGTTTTTCTAGTTATTGTTTTCATTCCATTACATTTATTGATATTTTACCTCACTCTACCTTCACACAAAATTTTTAGTTTCTACAAATTCATATTAATTGTGACTTATTGCTTTGTTGATGAATAATCGTGTTTCTTAGCTGTAAATATAAGTTATTTTTGTTTAATTAGTATTTAGCTTTCTTGTGAGCATGGTGTTAATTTTCTCCTATTTTTATTTCAGTTGAGTTGATACTGTTAACTCCTGCATGCGGGAAGGGATATTTATTTTCCCTTGCGCGTTAGTTTATTATTTTCAAAACATTATTCATTATACGTAGTTTGCTGTAGCATCTAATTTTATTATTTACTAAGTATAAATATTATTGTATTTTCATATCAAGTATTATGTTCTGAAAATAAATAAAAATCATTATTTTTAATTATTATTATTATTTAGGATGTAAAAACAATTGTAAAAATTACGACAAATAACAAACTAGGATAAGAACGTTTTCTACACGTTTTATAAATTTTAGGATTTTCAATTTTCTGGAGAAAAAAGTTCTTATAAATTCCTTGAAACACTGCTTTCTTAGCTTATAGTGGTCGTATTAAGGTAAGAAAGCAATAATTGGTCTTGTTGTATCCTTATGACATGTAAATTACGATATATTACTTTCGTATGTGTAAATAAATGCAGATATTTTATATTGATTTAAATCAATTAAAATTTATCAATTTAAATTTATTTTAAATCGATTTAAGTCGATCTAAAATAACTGCATTTATTTACACATATGAAAGTAATATATCGTAACTATACATGTCATAAGAACTACAACAAGACCAAGTAATTAATTTACGACCTCTAAAAGCCAAGAAAACAATATTTCAGGGAATTGATCAAAAATGTTCTTCTCGAAAATTAAAATTTATAAAACGTATGGAAAACATTCATTTAAAACACATAATAAAATATACATGTGAAACATTAACGGTTATATGAGAAATAACGGTGTAAATTTTATATACAGTGAAAACTACTTCAAATTCCGGTACTTTTTTGTTCCAACTAGGATAAAAATTATTATTAAAACTTATAATACAATTTTAGAATGGATATGTCAAAAACGAAAAAATAACGGTGTGATCAGATTTTTTGTAGACCCCTTAGTTTCTTGGAAAACAAACTTGAAACTCGAGTGCGCATTATTTCTGCGTCGTCAGTAGTGGAAATGTTGATTATAAAATTCGAAAAAACTACCAACGAATTTATTAATTGTTGGAATGGATTTAGGGGTCCTTTGTTAATTGGTGAGATGTGAAGGGGGTAAGTTGATAAGTTGTAATTTTCACCAAATTTATGACGTCAGTTTGTCTCTTTCAAACGCGTTGTATGTATAAGTATCTAAAATCTAAGATTTATTGATAATGTTTTGGGTGAGTAATAGTAATAAAGAATATACTGCATGTATAACGTACCAAATAAATAGAAGCAATGTTTAATATACAACTTATACCAACTTTGGTAGTTTCCATAAATCACTCCAGTCACTATTTGATATTCACGATATATTTCAGGGAGAACTAACTAGTTCACAAACCTGATCAATCACAAAGACCCCAACTCCAACTTGCCACTTCCTCAGACTTAGATCTGCATATTCAAGGGCTGTTACAGTTGGAAGATCACCCAAGGATCTCATGGACTTCACAACATGTTTCACTCTGATAGTGGATGGTTGTTGACAGACTGAAACATCATGGGTATCGTGGTGGCTCAGTGCCGATGTCCAAGGATCTCGTGGACTTAACAACATGTTTCACTCTGATAGTGGATGGTTGTTGACAGACTAAAACATCATGGGTATCGTGGTGGCTCAGTGCCGATGTCCAAGGTTCGAATCCAAAACAGCGCTGACGGTCTCTACTTCAACCATGTATAAAATATATTAAAGACCATGTGAACTGAACAATAAGCTAAATAATTAGTTTTAAAAGTTGAGTATTAGTATGTGTGAGATGCTTTCAAAAACTTTGTTTCCAAAGTTATAAATGTCGTGGGATCTTTATCGATGTAGTATATTTAATATTTTTCACCACAAATACTAAGTGGAAAAAATGTGGAAACACTTTCACAAAAACGTTTTTTTTCCATTGATAATTTATTTTCGTCGTATAATTGTGTTCTGTAAAGTATAATTTTTTATCACAGTAATTTACTTGAAACCATTAAATAGCGAAAAACTAATTTGTTCAAATTAGTAACTTTGAAATAAAAATGGCCACTACCCTAGAAAGGATGAACCTTACGAAGTCCGGTTCACGGAAATTAATTTCTTTTATATAGACCTTTCATTTAATACCAAACTCGATCTAGGCTTACATTAAAGATTTTCAACTCCTCATGGGCCGTCCCCTTGAAAAGACAAAATATCGCTAATGGTGTCAAAAAGTATGTTCCTTGTAACCATAATCATTACAAGATTTCACTTTTTGAAGTGAAGTCATACAAAAGTTGTGAAAGCGTTCCCATATTTTTTTAACTCTGTATGTACCTATTGCAATGTGAGTATAGGAACAGTTAACCATCATATTGAGTTGAGGCCAACATGTATTTTGTAAGGATCTAAAACTTTAACTTTTGTGACATATTTTTAATTTTTAAACGAGCCATTAGTACAGTAATACGGCTTTTACAACACTATAATCTTGCATTGTCCAAACATTTTGTAGGGTCATAGATTTCATTTTGCCAACAGGAACATAATGTAAAAATATAGACCATCTTCCAGCTTATTTAAGCTGTTTGGATAACTCACGTACTCATCACTCCATCTTGGTGTACTTCGCTGTCTCCGGAGGTTAAGAAGTATACATGAAGCACATTTTTATATACATAAAGGTTGCACTACATAGATATTTAAAAGAATCATTATTTGAGAAGAGGCTGATCTTTTTCTTGACCTTACTCTCCCATTCTCCATAGACTACATAATAATGGGACGAAACGGTACTGTACAAAGTAAACATTACTGATAAATACTTACAGTCTAGGTCGAATTCGAACCTGCGCCATCTCTATGTCGTGACGCCTAAGTACTAGTAGTATCTCCATTTAAGACAGCAAGTAGTGAGCTGGAGAGGAAAAAATTCAACCTCAATGTTTGTAAAGCATGGTGTCCCTTAGGACTCCACGCTAGGGCCTTTTCTGTTTGTCGTGGCAATAAATGATTTGTACCATAGCGTATCAGGTAATGACATTCTCTGTGCAGACGATTCCACCTTGTTTGCCAGTCATACTGACTATGCTACGGCAAAAACACTTGCTATAAATTGCATCCAAATGGTTTCAAAACAATAAATTGGTATTGAACGAGTTAAAATCTCAAGAGATTATTTTTTGCCTAGTAAATTATGAGCATGTCAACTCTGTTAAACTCTTAGGTTTTAACATTCCTAAGCTTGTTTGGAACGAGCATGTAAATATGTTATGTGTTAGATTAAGTAGTGTTATATTTACTAAGAAGGTTAAAGAGTGAGCTGCTGAATGATTTTCTAAAAGCAGCCTATTATGCTTTTTTCCACTCGCATCTAACCTACGGGATTATACTGTGGGGGCTCTCCTCAGGTACGTATAGGCTGCTACTTTTGCAGAAGAGAGCCATTAGAATCTTAAGTAATGCAGGTTGGATGGAACAGTGCAGACCCCTATTTCGCTTGCATAAGATATTTACTGTTCGTAATTTATATAATTTTCATTTCCTGATAGAACTTAAGAATACATAACCAAATTTGGTCATAAATCAGCATGTGCATGGTCATTTAACAAGAAATAACTCCAATCTATTTATAAATAGATACAGACTTAGTAGTACTCAAATTGTTATCCTATTAAAGGTACAAGGTATTTTAATACACTACCGCATGAAGTAATATCTTTGCCCAAAGCAAAGTTTGCTCAGGTTATGAGGTCCTGGCTTCTGGACCACCCCCTACATAGTTTGAGAAAATTTGAGGAGGCTGACCACTCTCATATTATCAATTATTTATAGGCAAATGGAAATTTATTAATAAATTAAGACATAAGTAGCTTACAAGGTAAAAAACTTTTGTATTTTCTTGTAGTAGTGCATTTTTCTTCAAGTAGCTTGTGCATGAATTGCATGCCATTGAAATTGTAGTGTTTTGTACTGTTGCTTGCTACAGGGCAATATGTACAATACATATTTATTTATGTTGCCATTGCATGTTGTTTTATACATTAATTTTAGCATTTAAGATCTTCTAGACATAGCCTATTACAATTTGTATTTTGTTGAATAGCTGAATAAATCTTTTTAAATGATTTAGTAACATTGAATCGTTTAGTATCATCCAAAGGGGTGGCTGAGAATCATCTGGTATGTAATACATAAGATCCTATTAGTAAAGGATGCAATAAGTAGAAAACTTGAATCCTAGTCTTCACTTAGGAAAAGAAGAAGTTTATTATCATTACTTAATAATAATGACAGTAATAACACTAAATCCACAGTCATTACAATGAAACCCAACGACTACACTTAGCCCTAGACTTCGTTAACGACACAGACAACTTCTCACCACAATTATTACAAACTGATGCACCTGAAATAATTTATTATATTTTTTTTTTTTAGTGATCATAAATATATTTGTGTACTGATTATTAAACTCATTGTATTCTTGTTCTTGCTTAGCAGCTCTCTCCTTTGAAGAACTTACCTTAGGAATTTGTGGACTAAGCCTAGGGGTATGGAATTAGTAGACCTTTTCGTCGGTTGAATCCTCTTTGGGCTTACCAATGTTCTTAGGTTTCCTAAAAACTTTCAGTGTTAGCCTAGGCATTTTAATACACTAATATAAACACTGAAACACGATAAGCACAAACTCAATTGCCACACAAAACCAAGGTTCTTATACAACAGGTTGTCTCATTCTCATATGGTCAATATAAGTCGAGTATGACGTCACAGGGAGACCTCCGACCACAGAGTATTACTTAATTACTTTTGTATTACTTACTCTGTGCCTCCATGCTGAACAATTAAAACTACACACTAAAAACCAATACTTTATTGTTTTCAGGATTATTTTAGAATTATTTAAATTCCTGATTTTAATATTATATGGCTATTATTACAAACTGCAATGGCACACCTTGCTTCGGGCATTTCACAGACATAGTCGTATGAAATCGCAATTATTCAAAACAAAGCCATGTCACAGTATAAAACACCATACTCAAAATTAATCAGCAACGGATATCAGATGTTTTACGTTGTTCAGGTTTGTTTTGTTTACAGCGATGAAGGAAGAAAACATACAGCTGAGGCCTCCCTATGACGTAATTGCTACCTGCGCGATATGGATGCGTAATAGTATGAGACAACCTCTTATATAGGAACCTTGACACAAAGCAACAATCCTAAACAGGAACAGCTGTCAGGCACTACCAACTACACAAAACTAAATGTCATCTACTTTACAAACTATTTACTAAAACTATATAAAATATGTTTTGATCTAAACTAACAGAGTGCATGTGGAGTGAAGCACACGTAACTACACTCGTTCTTCATTTATAATAAATTCCTTAAATTATTTTGTACTGAACATATTTCATTGTTTGAGTTGTCAAATTGATCAGAATTAAATGCTGAATAACTACAGAATGGAAAAAAGTATGGAAAGACTTTCACGACAACGTTATTTTTTTCATAGATAATTTGATAATTTTTTAACGATTTGTGTTTCATAAAGTATAATTTTTGATCAGAATAATTTACTTAAAACCGTTAAGTAGTGGAGAAATAATATTGTTAAAATCAGTTGCAGTACTTTGAAATCCAAATGTCTGCTACTCTAGAAAGGATAAACCCTTCGAAGTCCGGTTTGCGATAGTTAATTTAATTTGATACAAAACTTGACCTAGGCTCACGTTGAAGATTTTCGTTTAACTCCTCGTGGGCCGTTCCCCTGAAAAGATTAAATGTCACTAATGACGTAAAAAGTATGTTCTTTGTAACCATGATCATGTACAAGATTTCACTTTTACAAAGTTGTGAACGAGTTTCCATATTTCTTTCCATCCAACAGTAATTGCGTACAAGTTTTTGTACCATTATTTCTAGAAATGTTGGCTTCATTTCAAGTAATCAAAATGTTAAATATTATGAACAATATTTGTAAATAAATACCTTTTATTTTATTGTAACTTATCTTAAGAGTAATGTTTATATTATTAATACAAAATTAAAAAAATAAATCTCAGGAAATTAGTTCTTGTTTGATTTTTGTTGACAAATGAAATAAAATAAATAAAACTGTTCATTTTATAAAACTGAAAGTACGTCTAAATATTTTTATTATTGCTTGGTCATTGATAAATGCTATATCAACTGGTATTATCACATAGTCAACTGACCCAGTATTGTTTACTTATCCTTGATATTCTAACATTCTACTTGACGGTCCCAGATCTAGAAGACACCGTGCTGAGTGCTCGATCACTGGTATCGGGAGAGAAGCTGTAAGCGCCTTACCCGCAGATTATGGGGATTTTGGTATGCTAAGACGGTGTCTTCTGCTCGACCACTAGATTTGAATTGCATTTCCTAAGTGTCTAAGTGCTTTGCCCCTAACGGCTTGTAAGGCGATTATGGGTTCAATTATACATTAGTGTTTTGTTATAAATTGAACATATGCAATAAACAATTTTAATTGCATGTATTCAAGAAATATATTATTGTATTACATATGATAGTTATTTAAAGGTTTAAGTATTCCATGTACCTTAACTTGCTACACGTATTTTTTTCGTCAATTTCGTTCAGTGGTTTAGTTTTATATATTTTTTTGTAATTCTAGCATTTCGATTCTGATAACTATTCAAATCCTTACCAATTATTGGTAAGAATGTTTTTATTCAATTTGCATAAAGAAGTGCACATTAATTTATTATGACCCACCATGAAATTCTTTTATTTAGAATTCATTGAACTTTTTCTTCCTTCAGATAGCAAATGTTCTTTTAAGCAAATGGCTTTCATAATTTCATATAGCATTTTACATGTATTTTTTGCTGTTTTTATACTTCTCCAGTACAAGAATAAAGAGTAAAGAACAAAAACTCTGAACTCTATTTTTAAACATAATTCCTCAAAATATAAAGTCGTGTACTCTTAAAAATACATTTAAAAAGATTATTAAGAGATTTGTTGATAAATGACTATAGCCTGGAACCATTTTTTAGTGTCATAAAACAAACATAAAACAAACGACTGCGGGTTGCGTGTGTTGTGTATGTGTTGTAACTGTTTTTGAATGTATAAACATTTTCACTATCGGTATATTCTTATAATCTTTTTTAATATACGAGTATACTATTTTTTCATAGCCAACATTACTAAAAAATTGATAATTTTTATTATATTAATCTCCTTATGCACATTAAAATTATGGGCATAAAGCTCAATTTTTTCTGTAACTTTTTTTGAAATATTTAAGTTATATGCCTGGCAATCTCCTCCTCTTTCGTATAGTACAGATACGTTGTTATTTAATGGGCCTGTTGATATTTTAAACATTTATAAAGAAATGAGAATTCAATTTGAACTAATGAGTCATTTTTCTGTTGGCGCAGAAATTATGTGCACCCGAGTTTGAAGGTTGTTTTCTAAGAAATTAAGAGGCCTACAAAAAATCTAATCATACCATTCTTTTCATCGTTTAATTGTGAATTTTGACATACATTTTTAAATTGTATCAGAAATTTTAATAATTTTTATTCTAGTTGGAACAAAAAATTACCGAAATTTTAAGTAGTTTTCACTGTACACCAAATTTACAACATTTTTACTCAATGTATCGCATTAATATTGTAATACCTGGTTGATAAGAATGTTTTCTATAAGTTTTGTTTATGTTGGATTTTTAACTATTTTGGTTAAAAGTTCTTATCAATTCCCTGAAACTTTTTTATCTTGGCTTCAGAGGACGTAAAACAAATTAATTAGCCTTGTAATCCTTGTGACATGTATAGTTATGATAGATTATTTTCATATGTATTAAATAATTCACTGGTTTTATACTGATTTAAATCAATTTAAATTAATCACTTCTAAGTTATTTTAAATTGATTTAAATCGATTTAAAATCGCTGCATTTACTTACATCTACGAAAGTAATGTATCGTAAATGTACATGGGACAAGGATTACAAAAAGACTAAGTAATTATTTATAAGACCTCTAGAAGCCAAGATAACAATGTTTCCGGGAATTTATAAAAAAAAATTTCTCGAAAAGTTAAAATTATAAAATATACAAAATTTATAGAAATCATTTCTATCGACAAGGTATTAAAATATTAATGAGGTAAATTAACGGGGTTTTGAGTTGTAATGTTGTAAGTTTAATGTAGGCCTACAGTGAAAACTAGTTAAAATTCCGGTATTATATTTGTTTCTACTAGGATAAAAATTATTAAAACTCGTAATAAAATTTGAAAATGCATATGTCATAACGTATAATTAAACGAGGAAAACAACTGTGTAATTCGCTATTTCTTAGGCCTCTTAGTTCCTTAGAAAACAACATTCAAACTCGGGTGTACATAAATTATGCACCAACAGTAATTGTTATCTTTCAATGTATTAGATACTTACTTCAGGTATGCTATATATTAACTACATTATGTAATTGTACATCTCAAAATGTTTGTAATATGTGGAACAATAAACATTAATTCGTTCAGTAAGGAGTAAGGAATCCGCGTTTAAGCTAAGTCCTTCCTATGTATTTCAGAGTGCCTACTCAATATAAAATACCTTGAACACCATAAAGTAACTGTCATCTTTCAAAAACTACAGAAAATGTCCATAGTTAACAATTCAACACATTCTCTTGATAAAGTAATTATTTAACCTCATTGATCTCACAACCTCGAATATATATGGGTTTTTTTCAGCTACCATTATGTATTTTTTTTATTTTATTTTATTTTAGTTGTGATATATATATATATATCGATTAAGATCCAGAAGTCATGTTAAAAGTGATATCCTGACACCTGAAAGTGAGACTGACACCTGCGCGACTGGAAGTGCGTGTGCCCTTCTTTATTCACTCCGTGTTCATTGATGACCAAATTTAACTCTGCAATAGATATCATTTGCAGTATCTACCCATACACACAAGGGGTATTGACCCACCCAAACATACATGTACAGTGGTATTGAATCACCCACCTACCAAACACACACAGAGATATTGACCCACCCACCCACCCAAACATACATGCACAGTGGTATTGACCCAATCATACACGCACAGTGGTATTGACCCACCCACCTACCCAAACACACAAAGGGGTATTTTTATAAAAAATATAAAATAAAAATATAAAAGTGAAAATAAAATAAAATGCATATCCTGTCACAAAGCTAAATCCAATCCATCGGGCCATTTACGACCTGTCTCACTTATTCTGTTTATACTAGCCAATCCCTCCGTGAAAGAACGGAGGGGACACTCTGTAATTATGTAATCCATTGTTTGGATAGACTCCCCTCAATCACGTGACTGATCCAATACCCATTTATACTTCCAGTAGTTACGTCTACCCATGCCAGTTCGGAACCGATGGGGGATGATGTTGTTCGTCTACAGCAAATATTTAAAGCTGTACGTATCCCCTGGGTAGTTATAAACGAGCAACAAATCTTTTAGCAGGAATGTCACAAATTTGTGATCTCCCAGCTATGGCAGCTACTACTCAACCTCGAATGCCAATTTTTTTAAACTTTAAAAACTGTTTAGTAATAACTTTTGAAAATTATATTAATACGTGCTGAAAGTAATACAATTTATGGAGTTCGTTTATAGAGTAGATGTTTATCGAAATGAAATTATGAGTTGGATTCAGTTACTAAGCTCTCCATTTATCATGAGTGCAACGTTATCATAAATATTCTTCCTCGATAACAAAAAATAAAACTTGATGAGACATTTGGCACCTTAGGGATGGCTTTTAAAAAACTATTCTTATGCACTCTGTATTAGAGTAAGAAAAGAAAAATATTTTACATGTATGTAATTTAAAAAGTGCTTGACAGAGAATTAATTATCAGCTTCAGCCAAGATTTCCAAAATTTCACAATGAAACTATGGTGTTATTACGTTTTTCAAATTGCATTAGCTTTTTGAATCTAATAGATTTTGCTTTCCAAAATGTTGGAAATGAACGTTGAATCGACATTGAATAAGTGATTTAAAACTAGGTTTAAGTAAATGTGGCTTTGTTACTTCTTTTAAAACAATAACCACTCCCTTGTCATAATCTATTTGGTATTTGCGTATTTATTACTATCTTAAATGATAACCGTATAAAAAAGTAATTTTTTTAATTTATAGCACATTACATTTTAAAGTAAACTACAGATTTTTAAAAATCTGCACTTGATCAAGTATGTACACCCTTGAAAACCCTTGATTTAGAAAACCCACCTTTTGCATGTAGAAAAAATCAATAAGCGAACAACTGAGAGGTGGTAGTTTTCTAGAAGTATGTAATGCAGACAGATTGACATTCGAAGTGGAAGAGGGCAGAGGAGCAGGTCCGGACGGGGTCTCCCCTTCACCCACCCTGAAGTTCATTTATTTCACGACGCAAAGAGAGGAAAAATCCACAAGATCTTTGGCAGAGGGCTCAAGTCGGAAGACAAGGGCTTAAGAATTGCCAGAGATTAAAATGTCGTTTGCCATCGGGGAATGGGACTGTCTATATAAACGTTTCTTTCTGTGCTGGCGAAGAAAAAACGTGATATCATAAAAGCGAACGGTATTAACCGCCCTTAAATGTGCACCGAGAGGCAATATGATGAGAATTCTAATTGTGGCGCTAAATCTCGTCTTTGAAAAGGCTTGAGCAGCGAGAATGATATTCATAATGACAAAAGCCCTTTAAGGTATGCCAGTCCTCAGTATTCCAGAGGACGATCGAAACCATAAACTGTCTTCTTTATATGTACTTAATGCAATTTATTATATAGATTTTATTAAATAGAACATAATTTATCTGGTGTATTTTGGTACCTTGATATGTCTAAGTATAAATAAAATAAGTGTCAATTATAATAATATTTTTACTGTGTATTTATATAAAACGGGGACCTTGTTATTATTTGGCTGACATATTTATCTACAACGAAAAAATGTTTTATCAGTGGAAAACAAAGAAAATAACGAACATAAAGAAAAACTGAAAAATAATTTTGTTCTGATAACAAATATGACCACTTCACTAAGGTTTTGCTATACGATCCAATACTAAACACATATACCCGGGATATGACGTGCTTGGGTATGTTAGGTTTTGGTTAGGTTATGTATGTTAGGTTTGAGTTTATTAGATTAGACTTTGATTTTTTAGGCTGTTTTCATTAGGTTAGTTTTAACTAGGTCGAGATGGATTATGCTCGATTTTTATGTGTTAGGTTATGTCTTATTCTGCATATTATCCTTGATTATGTACACCTACAATAGATAAACCATCTAATGGGAATATTTGTGCCTGTAATTTTGTTAGTTAGTGAGGCCCGCAACCGCAACTGGTTTAAACTGTATTACATTTAAATGGAACTACACTAGCGCTCCACAATCGACCACAAAAACAGCTGATATTTTGAGATTCAAAATTTAACATTGGATGGGAGATCTATTTGTATATAAAATCAATGATATTATACAACTCATTAACAACAGTCAAAATTACGGAAAATCGAATAAACATGTCAGCTAGCCTAACCTAATAAAACCTAATGTAACATAATAAAACCGGACATAAATTAAAACCTGTCTGAAACAAAACCTTACCCGATGAAACCAGCCTAACCTAACAAACAGTAACATAACCTAACGAAAACTAACCCAACCTATCCTAATTTAACGAAACAAAACCTAACTCAATCTAACATAACTCAAACAAGCCAAACGTTAGTGATGTTAATGTATGATATATTATTGTTTTATTGGTAACTACGATTCTCGAAATTTTGAGAAGGATATGTGTGCTGTTTTTACATTTTTACATATGTTGTGTCGGCGTCTCATTTGTAAGAATGTTAAGTTTGGTTATGTTGAGTTAGGCTTATAAAAAGTGTTTTTATGGGTGAAAAATCGTAATTGTTGGCAAAATCAATTACAAGTTCAGCATAAAAATCGGATAGATCATAAAAATATGTTTTAACAATAACATCTTACGTATATACCATGATGTAAATGTAACTAAGTATATTTGTCCATATACAGATCTATTTAGTCGTATGGAAAAAACTGATATTTTAACTAAGTGTTAACCATTTTGATACAGAATATTTAAATTATTTTAGCGAAAGTAGAAACTGCGTAGTTACCGTTTTATTTATGCATAAATCTAGGTAGGAGCACTAGTCCTGATTATGTTACGTCGAATTTCATTTTCCTGAAATTAACACACTCAAATTAACCCCACCAAAAAAGGGAATTTTTATACATCGTAACACGCACGTTTGTTTTTTTTTTTTTTTTTTTTTTATTAACTTACAGCTCACCAGTTCACACAGGCCTTCAGGTCTGTGCTCTATTAAACGAATGACCGTCAGTTAAGTCGGTCATGTTGGAATGTAAACCTTGGACTTTGCCCCACTACGACGTCAATAGAAACAAGACTGTGTGATATAAATAAGACAGATGTGGTGTTTGAATGAGATTATAAACAAGCTGATTTAGGGAGGTTATCTAAGTTAATAACTTCCGTCTATCCACCAATTAATTATTATTCTTTTCGGTAAACTTTGTAATTTAGCGGAACCGTTCTAGTCGTTTATAGAACAATAAAACAGTGGTTGTATTTCCTATTGTGATAATATTAAACATTCTTTTGTGCCTGTTACTAGCACGGGCGAATGGAGTGAGCCATAAGAGACTATTGTTCAAGATGATTCAACCAAACCTGTACATTCTGCCCAAACTAATCTTTTCATACATATTGTACATATGTTCATTTACAATAACATAAACTAGCGTTTGCAATGTTCAAAATAGTCACAAACCCATAAATTGGAGGAACTAAAGTTACTATTGAGCTGTGTAGCTATGATCTTAAAAATAAAAAAATATATATCAGCCATATCAGATGATTGTCAAATTATTAGGTTAGGTGGAATTAGAGTAAGACTGAAATTGTTATGGTTCTTGGTTCATATCCGCTATTTAGTTTTTGGGAGTCTTTGGCTGCCTATACCCTTTTAGCCAGCTTCGGGATCTTGCTTCTTCTGTTTCCAAGGAATCCTCCGTTGTGCCTGGATACGAGTCCTCGAAGAGAACGCCTCCGTCTCCTAGATGATCTATCCACTTCCAAGTCTATGGACACACACACACACACACACACACACACACACACACACACACACACACACACACACACACACACACACACACACACACACACACACACACACACACACACACACACACACACACACACACACACACACACACACACACACACACACATACACTAAATCGTCCTCGCTACTGTATAAATGCTATTTTATTGTTAAGTCATCCAAAATAAAACTAAATACGTGAATGTTTACTTTAACATCCCAGATTTAGTTGTGACATGTAAATCATCCAAATGTAAACTATTAAAAAAAACACATATTAGCAACTTTATATTAAAACAACAAATCTAACAATTTAAATGGGGTGGGGGTGGGGTTAAGCTCATTTGAAAAAATTGTTCAATTTTGTGTTTTTTGTACAACAAATCTATATACTAGTATTAATCTTAGATCTGTGATGAAATTCAAACATATGAATTACACGTTTTTCTTCATCAATGTGATTTTAATCACATCTACAATAAAGTCATATTGAGATTTCAACACAAAATCAGATAATTGCCGTTCTAGGGTGTAGTATTATGTTAATATTTATTTATTCACTAGGTTGAATTATATTTTTCAACATTTACTTAAAATAATTAGGCCTAAATAGATTAAAGGCACAACTTCATAAAAAATGCAGTTTAAACCTAAACAAATTGTATTGAAAAAATTTATTTAGAAATCTATTTAAATAAATTGTAATAAGTATTTAATGACATTAATGGTTTTATTTAAATAAAATACAGAATCATTACTTAATTTCTAAAATGAAACTTTTATCTAGTTTCACAAACTATAATAAAAACTATCAAAACAAATAATAGATTCTAGATAAAAAAGTTCTAGATACATGTTAACTGATATGAGATTTTACTGGCACAGTAATTTTCGGCAAACGCTCGCTGTCGACGCTTCCCGACGTAGCCGCCAATTCGGACGTCATTATTTCAATCCGCCAAGATCGTTTAGTAGTAATCGTATAAAGTATTTTCCCTTATTTTGATTTTTAACAAATAATATTTTATACCTATCGTATGTCTATGGTATGTCTATCGTATGTCTATCGTATGTATATCGTTCCTTCTGCATGAACATTTTAAATTCAAAGTAATTTTCGTTCAGTTTTTTAACATTTTAATCGTTACTGTCCAAGTTTAATTGTTAAGATAGCCGTCACGCTTCACGAAACATTTGTTTTTTATTTCAATGATTCGTTTCGTAATAATGATTGTATTGTATAATGAGGTCGCATTTGATATTTAAAGAACCGTTCTAGTGGACTATAATTTGGTTTTTGTAAAAAAATTAGCATTTAATTATATGTACTTGGTATATCCCTTGACCATTTTACTGCAAATGTCATTCTTGACCATTTTAAATTTACCTTTAATAATCATGCAGTGTCCAATATAACTCATTATAATGATATACACGAACCGCACAGTTGAAATAGAAAAGCATTTTTTAGCCCGCTGTCGGTAAGAGTGTATGTCTACCATGGGGTGTCGACTTCCCAATGGACGTAATATTGTTTTTATCTTAGATCAGGTACATTTATTCTACTTTACACACGAAACTAAACTTACTAAATAGTGAGTTTTGTTGTTGTGTAGTTTGTTTGTAGATTAAATCACAACATTGTCCTTCTCTTTTGTGGCCTACCATGTTGTACATCTAGCTTGTTTTTGCCTATCAGCTTCACATGTTACCACGGTTAACCCTCCCCAAAGTTAGCCCTACACCATCACATCCCTAGTATTCTAGTAACCTTAGTAACTGTGGACTTCCCTTTTTTTAGGAGGGGGCTACGGCCACCTTAAGATACCATGCTGTAATTTAAGTTATGCCACTTACAATATTTTTTTAAAGTGACGTCATTTTATGTACGTATTGAAAGTTAACACTTCCGTTGATGTAAAAAAGAAAAAATAAATTATAGAAATGGGTTTTATGAATTTGTTGTATAAAGAATATACTGAATAAAGTCAAAAGTTAAAGCAACACTATATTTAGTTTTTTGTGATTTTTTTAACTAACAACGTATAAAACCAGCAAAATATACAGTATGAGTACTGTTTAATCCAAGATATATCACCAAATTCCAGGAATTATAAATATAAATTCAAATTTTTGCTATTAAAAAATCTCGATAATCAGATTAATATAGTGATCAAAATTACGTCTGCTATCGTTTTATTGTGTTTTCTGAACAATTAAATAGGAATCAGTCCAGCATATCCAGTATTTTGTAATAAAAGTTAAATTTATTTAGAAACTTTCTCAGTTTTAAACATGTACGAAAAGGACTTCAATTTGGATTGCACTTCTTTGAACTATCACAACTTCGAACACTATGGAATTGTCAAACAATAAAGATGTTATGTTCTTAAAACTATCAAAATGTTATTCTGTAGTTTATGTGGCCGAGGGGATAGCGATGGGTGTATCAACTATGAGGTTAAGTGAAAATGTCCACAGTTACTAAGGTTACTAGAAGACTAGGGATGTGATGGTGTAGGGCTAACTTTGGGGAGGGTTAACCGTGGTAACATGTGAAGCTGATAAGCAAAAACAAGCTAGATGTACAACATGATAGGCCACAAAAGAGAAGGACAATGTTGTGATTTAATCTACAAACAAACTACACAACAACAAAACTTACCATTTAGTAAGTTTAGTTTCGTGTGTGAAGTAGAATAAAAACTACTTACACTAGTGTGAAGTAGAATAAATGTACCTGATATAGGATAAAAACAATATTACGTAAAAATAAAACGGCAGAGAAACTTTGGCTGTGAATAAACACCAAAATCAAAGTCAATCCATGAAAAAGGTCTAAGATTTAAGTCTAAGATATGCATTCATTATAACATCAAAGTCAACCTATGAATAACTTCTAGATCGAGCCTGTAAAAAATTAAGTTCAGGGACATATGTTATTAGAAGTCTTTCTAAATTCTACGATACACACGTGGCACTTACTGTGTATTACGGCTTAATATTCCCTTATCTATCATATGTTGTAGCAGTCTGGGGTTATGAGACTTTAAAGACAGGACTTGTATTTCGTCTTCAAAAGAGAGCGCGGAGAGCTGTTTTAAAAAAACCTTACCGCACGTCTTGCAGGTCGTTGTTTAAAGACACTAGCATTCTAACTTTTCCTTCCATTTAAATATTTATTTGTTTAACTTACGTCCATATTCATCTTTTCCAATCTACAATCCAGATATTAGAGACCTTAATATTTTAAAGCACACAAAATAAGTTTCTTTGAAAGGCGCTTCTTTTACACTGGCATTCAGCTGTACAATGCGTTACCACTATCTATCAAGACTTGTGATGGTGGGCGCTTTGGGAAGATGTTGAGGCATTTTTTGTCAGAGCACGTTTTTTATAGCATTGGGGAATTCCTGAATTGTGAGACCTAATATTGTCTAATTAAATATTGATAATTTCAATCAGTTTAAAAGCTTTAAAAGTTTAACTTTTTTTAAATAACATTATCACAGAAATGTACGTTATTTTATCTATGAGTAATTTAACTTTTATCTTTGCGTATGCAAGTAATTTAACTTTATTTTGTTCTATTGACATTATTGTACAGATTTTCTGTGTACCAATAAAGGATTTATGATTTGATTTCAGTTATGAATACATTATATGATCGAAGTTAGTTTATAAATAAGTTTTAAGAGCGACGGCAATCTTTGAATAAGTTCTGAGATTGAAGTCAACCTATGAATATATTATAATATAACTTTCAATCTATGAACACACTATTTATTTATTTACTTTTTATTTATTTTTAAGACGCCGATCGTCGACGAATGAGTGTGATGAATATAGATGAGCGAATGTAGTCATTGTTACAAACTAAGGCCAACTATTTCTTAGAAAGTGTCATTAATTAATAACCCAATGACAAATGGCTTTATAATATTGAAGTCACGTTATGAATACATTGTATAATCAAAGTTAACACCAATGAGTACATTATAAGATACAAGACAAACTATGAATAAGGTCTAAGATTGAATACTTTATAAAATAAAAGTCAATCTATGAATACTTTGAAGTTCAATCAATATGATTCATGCTACATATGTCATGAATTTATATTTATAAAAATACAGGAGGTGTATAAAAAATAACATAATTTGCACAACAAAATTTTACTGTATGTATATATTATTTAAACATAGGTTATTTAAACAATATAAATCAATATATAAGTCCAGGAGAAAAATTAAAATGCATTTTTAGGTACACTACATGATGAAATAAATTAAAGTACAGTATAAATACAGCACAGTACTGTACTATAGTATTTGTGGTTTTTAGCAACAGTACTGGTAGATGGCTGAAAAAAGATCTAATATCTACTTGCTTCTTACAACTATTTTTTATTAGCTGTCGAGTTGCTCACTTTACAATGTTCATTGTGAAGGCAATTCTGTAATTTGTGTCTATTGCCATTGATGTCCAGATTATAGACAATTCCGGACTATAGAATGCCGGATTAAGGAGGTTTTACTGTAAATGGCAGTTTAAATTAGTTCATCTAGCTTACCAAAACAACTAGTTAAAGTCTAGACTATTTGCAGCAAACATCATATATAAAGTGGTTTGTTTTCATTAAATAAAGCACTTCCTTACAGTGTTAGCATACCATGGAGCTTTCGTAGCTAAGAGGCTAAGATGGGTGTGTGGGTAGGCTAATACCATATATGTACAGTGATATTGGCCTACCACCCACTCATACACGTAAGATTGAAGTTAAATTTCGTATACATTATATGATCAAAAACAATCTATGAATAATTCTAAGATTGGAGTCAACCTATGAATACTTTCTAAGATAGAGGAAAATCTAAGAAAACATTCTAAGTCAACCTATGAATAAGTTCTGATTGAATACATTCCAAGATAATTGTCAGTTTGTAAATAAATTCTATTATTAAAGTCAGTCTATGAATAAGTTATAAGATCGATGTTAATCTATGAATACATTCTGATATCGAAGGCAGTCATATTATTTGCATAATTATGTGATTACAAAAAAAATAATTAGCAGAAAATAAAAATAGTTAGAGGAAACATTTCTATGAAAGCCAATTATAATGTTTATTAATCTAAAGATACATTTTATAAGTTTTTGGTTAGAGTGATGATTTGTACCACTGTTCGTGCACTGCGTTTGAGTTACGTTATGTTTTATTATGTGTTAGTGATCAAGTGATTAAGTTTATTTAAAATGTACTTCAACAAAACACCCTCTCACCTATCAATGAAGATGCACAATTAGAAGCAGGCCCTATGACCGTCATCGGTGGAATGAACCATGGCGAGTTGCCTTCGTACGGGGGTGGGAAGATACAACTACTGGAAATACAAGCGGAGAATGACAAATCAAGTCATGTGATTGCAGGGTAGAAGTTCAAACTATGGATCACATAATTAATGAGTACCTATTGCGTTCGTTTCAGCGGTGATTAGCTTCAATCAGAGAAGCCGCGGTTTTGAATGGTTAAGAAACCTGGATTTAGCGTCGTGACGAGCAGTGGAACTATTTTGACCATATGTTACTAAATTAAAAAGATTCTTATTGTAATTAACAACTTACTACAATATTTAAATAATTCTCTCTTAAGAGCTAGAAATTTAGCAACAAACTTAAAAGCCATTTAATTTCATCTTTAAATTATAAGGTATAATTGATTTTTATTTCATAGTAGTTTAAAAGTTAAGACCTTCGCACTTTTAAGACCTTCCTTATCGTAATTCAGTGTTTAATCAATGTTAAAAAATACAAACCGAAATATGATAGAGAGGAACTAATCGGTTAAAATCCATTGTCAAAATTGATCACTACTCGTGTCAAGTAGTGATGTAATTAAGTTTTACATTAAATTGAGCCGATGTTATCCAATCTGCAATGTTTCGATAGCTGATAGCAACCGGCCAATCAATTAATTAGGGATATAGCTAACATTCGTTGCAGAACCTCGGTGGGGAGTGTATGACAGTCGGGAGGGGGTTCCTTTGAAGCCACCCTCAGTTTATACATCGACCTCAGCCGCGCCACTCATAACCTGATTAACTTGCCCTGTTTTTACTGGGAGCAAACAATTTATTAATAAACGGACGTTAGTAATTAATACGTCCGAGATTAGAGGTGGGTCACTCTCCTCTCTGAGGTCCTTCAAACGGATGGTAACTTCGGAACTAATAACAAAATGTGCTATTCGCCAGTGGAGAAGGTTTCATTTCATTACTCACTTGCCCCAGCGGGGTGTGTTTGTGTCTTTTAATAAGAATATTCGCTGTAAATATGTTTGATAAATTAATCTCCACGTAGATAAAGGTTTAAAAAATCTTTTTTCGAAATAAACTAAGATAGAATAGATACATTTTACAGTAACTTTCCTAGCTAAAAAGGAACTAAAAGGAGGTTAAAGAGGGGGGTAGAAGGGGAGTGAAGTTACATTAAAAGTTTTTTTGAGTACTAAAAATTTCTTAATAAATTCGTAGACTTTGGATCAATTAAATTTATTGAATCAATTTAAAAACTCAAATTTAAGTTAGTTAACAGATATAATTATATAATACGTGAAGCCATTTTTTGTCAACTCATCTCCTACCTTATTTCTTAAATAAGGGGTCAAAACATTTTCCTCAGTTCGTAGTTGTGCAATAAGGTCTTAATTCTTCAATATTTTTGCCTGTAAAAACTGGGAAGCCCTCAAAATACGTTTTTCGGCCTTAAGAATTACACGGAGAGAGATTTAAATGAATAGGAAAGTAACAGCTGTTCAAATGTAAATAATGATTTATAATAAGTTTTAAACATCTGTTGGAATGTAAACAATGGTGTTTGTATTATTGAGGATTGAGGAGGTTAGATCGTTCACAGTGTTAATCCACGGGAGATTGTAAGCATAGTTTTATCACAGTATACTACACACTATTTGTAACACATTATTATATTTAAATAGTAATACTAAGGTTTTGTTGGGGATCGGACGTTTGGCACACATTTTTGGACCTTCTGCCCATGGCAGTTTTGGCACAATCATTAGAGCGGAATAAGTAGGGTCAACTCGCCTGCTTGGAAAAGGCAGGATTGGCACAGTCGCTCGACCAGGTAGACGCCATCGAACGAGGGAAAACGGGAATTGTATTATTCCCGTCAACTCTGCGTGGCAGTCATTTGCCCGTGATATAACAAATTTTTAAATTTAAACCTCACTAGGTTAGGTTAGGTTAGGTTAGGTTAGATCATGATCTATTTGGGTAGCATCCGTGTTCCAATTGGGTAGCATCCGTGATCTACTTGGGTAGCAGCCGTGATCTACTCGGGTAGCATCCGTGATCTACCTGGGTAGCAGCTGTGATCTACCGCAGGTTAGGTTAGGTTAGGTAGGTTAGGTTAGGTTAATTGCTTACTTCAATAAGCACCACAGCAGGGAATTTGCGGGGGCAAAAAAGTTCCCATTTTCCCGCATTCTGGCCACCTGGCTGCTACTACCTGGCCGGGCGGTGTGTGCCAATCGTGCCTTTCTGAAACTTACAGGTTGACCCTTCTTAATCCCCTCTAATGACTGTGCCAAACGTGCCATTCCAAATCGGCCAAAAATGTGTGCCAAACGTTCTACGGCCGTTTTGTTCACATTCGATTGTAGGGCTCCGCTCTACTGGACTTTGAAGGTTTCAATGATAATCTAAAACAGTTATTTTATTTATCTAATTATTGTTCGGTTTTCAAACAAAAACAAATGAAATGAACACGTTTGACATAGGCTAAGTAGTAATGTTGGGTGTTTATACTAATAAATAGGTAGCAATACAAGTAATGTGAGTGAGCTATTGTAAATAAATTTAATATTTTGATTTGAAGTTGTTCAGTTAGCCTACTATTATTTGTAGTCAAAAGGCACAGGGGGAGGTGTAACGAGCGCAGCGAGTGGGCATGAGAAGCGTGCAGGGGTGTCTCCTTGGTTTTTTTTTTTTTTTTTTTTTTTTTTTTTTTTTAATCGTGTGCCTGTTAAAATATTGAAATACCAACGTTTTAAACCACCCATCGATCGATTTAAGTTGAAATAGCACTTAAGTCATAAAAACTTATCTGATTCGAGTTTCGATATTTCGCGATCGAAAAACTTTCTGTAGAGAAAACAAATTTACATTTTTCTTTAATACTCCTATTATTCAAGTACATGTTTGTGTATACAGTTCTGTTAGGGATAGAAATAAACTCAGACATTCAAATACAACAACATGTTTACTACGGTTCCAATGTTTAGTACTAAGTAATTATATGTAGTACATTTACAAATAGTCCTAAGTATTAAAGAAATAAAGTGAAATATTTGAGAAAATTAAGTTAATTGGCTTTTGATGGTTAAGATAATGGAGGAAGTGTTTTTACTGTAGTATACAGGTATACTTTTATTTTTGTAAATATACCTTTAAAATAGACAAAATACAATTACCAGTTAAAATTACAAATACCTTTAAAACAACACTTGCTATTGAGTAATGCTGTAAAACATAATGTAATGTCTGGTAGCTAAGCTCAGTTGTATTTTTATCGTATTTATTTGAAAAAAAGGCAATGTTGAACATAAACAACATTTTTAAAATTAAATTATTCAGTTTTGAGGTATTTCGATTAAAATAATTTGAACGACTGTCATTTTACAACGGGGTGAAGATATTTTTCGAAATTTATTAAAAAAAAAGATGTACCAAAGAGTAATAAACTCCTCAAGATTGATACATTTACATTAAGTGGTTGTTAAGTTAAACTAGTTTAGGTAAAAAACAAAACACATGCAGAAATATTGATAGCGAACTAAAAGTTTAAGGACATCATATGAATATTTTTGCTAATTTTTACGTGTAAAAAGTATTATAAACTATTGAAAGATCTTTTCTACATATCCTTTATAATGTGTTATAGACTATGTTTGGTTTGAATTAATATGCTCGTTAAACAGAGTATGTTTATAGATTAAAACAAAAGAGAAATATTTGTTTGTTACGATGTAAATGGATGTTTTAAGATTGCTTTACATTATCCTAACAATATTACGTTCCTCTCATTTTACCGACTTGATATAAAAATTATCTTTCTAATTTCTTATTGAAATTTTTATTTATTTCACAATTGTTGTAAAAAAGTTTCACTTTTGCTTTTGTTCTTACTATTACTAAAATGTAATTATTTCGTTTTTACACTGTTTTATTTTCTAAACGTTTAATAAAAGTGCAGAAAGTAGGCTATCTATGCAGAATGAATATACTATCTTATTTTAGGATGCATGTCATTGTAATTTAATAAATATATATTTATATATATTTATATATATATTTATATATATTTATATATAAATATATATTATATATATATTTAAAAAATTACAATGACATGCATCCTAAAATAAGATAGTAGGCTATATTCATTTAAAGACAACCTGCACAACTATGTAAGCAATTATGATTGCTATAGCTTTGTCGTGTCATTATTTTACCTTCTATATAATTTTTATACATTATTTATAGTTTAATCAATTACTAATGAGTACATACGCAACGCAATTAATTTTCATTTAATAGTCACTTATTAATTAGCCATATTTTAAAGCTCGTCTGATTTGCAGTTAACTATACAGAGAGTCCAGTTTCGGCTGTCGCATATTTTAGAGGATTGTTTGTCAGATCAGATCAATACAAGCAAATAATGTCATGTAACATGTGTTCTTTCACGATTCGTTCTCTGTCTGTGTGTCTGTACGTAGTTTTTTTAATTTTTAATTTGAATATCTCAAAAACCATTTGATACGGGCCTACAATACTGAATGTTCGTGTGAAAGTTGGTCTTAGAAAGACACATTTTAAGTGAAAAGCATGTATGTCTAAAATTATTAGTTTCAAAATGGTGGTTGTCTAAACATTTCAATGTCAATTATCAAAACATTTCACCCAACATTGTTAAAACGCAATATTTGTAGACTACATCACGCCAAAATCAACGATATGCTACTTTAAAAGGTCAGGTACTTTAAACAGAGGAAACTTATTTTTGTGACTGTAAGCATTGTCATCTTGGTAAAGAGTACCTTTTTACTTAAAATGTGTCTTTCTAATATCAACTTTCACAAAAATCCAGTGTTGTATGTAAAACAGTTTTTTATGCATTCGAATTGTTGCAAACGCCACATACAGACACACAGACAGAAAACGAATAGAGAAAGGACACATTTTATGTCTTTATTTGCTGAATTACTTGACAAAAAATCGTCCAAAATATGCGGCTGTGGAAGCTGGACACCCTGTAAATATATTATATTTTGCAAAATGTTGCAACTGTACAATTTAGGACTAGATTCTTAAATCGGACCACTTTAACCTTAATGCTACCAAATATAAAACTTTTTGTTTAAGTGAATGAAAACAGAGAAGCAAACAAGCCTGGAAATTATTTTCACTATCTAAAATAATAAAAAGCATTATTTTTACTCCCAATAATGGCTTATAAATTTTCAGTCTTATTATTAGCGAAACCCATGTGAATTTTCGGTCTAGGAAAATATACTTTCAGTGTATAAAAAGGAAAATAATACTTTTTACGCAACACGATGAAATAAGTAAATTTTATTACACAAATGTAAATTTTCATTACATTTTGTTAAGGGGCACTAAACGTACAAATAAGATAGTAACCTTTAAAATTGGATTTAGATTTAATAAGTTGTAAATTGGACTTCAAATAATACTTTTTAAAGAGGAAGTCATATAGGCCTACTTTTGATGGTTAATAGTGGCATATAGGCCTAAGTCTTCATAGATTTGTACAAACCCGCATGTGTTAACCTAATTATTAGTTATTTACATAGAGTATACAAAATAACAATAATTTAAAATGTATATTAGGAACCCATTATTTCTGCAGACTTTTCTAATCACCAACAAATTACACTTCCGGTGTCATCCGCAAATGTCCAGGATTATAATTACGGCGAAACAGACCAGCTGTGTGGACAAATAAGCTCTATAAATAAGTGAGTCGCCTTTCCTCGGAACAAGACTAAGCCGAGCAGACAACAAATAAATCCATAGAGTAGCTCTTATAAAGCAGGACATATACGTCAGTACAGATCCCTGGTTTAAATTAAACGTCTTCATGTCTGAGTCCCGGGGGGATGGCTGTCGCAGAGCCCACCATGTTTTATCCTCAGTGCACCAATCTATTTCAACCCCCTCGCCCACTCCATCCCTTGCCGAGCAACAGCAAAAGACACAAGACGCTTAGGTGATTATATATTTATGCTGGGATCCAAGTTCTTTATTGACTTCGGTCTATCCCGTCTGGACTCGCTAATCCGTTTAACGGCCGTTTAAATTTACCGTGACTTCCTCGGTTAAGGGAAATAAATAGGTTCTCTTCAATGTCATCACTGTGAACTCTGTGATGAACTTTCGACAGATGATGCGTATAACTGGTAAAGGAAGCGTTTGTGAAAGAAATAATTATTGATTTCCTCTTTATTTTGACCTATATAACCATTTCTCGAAGTTTGGCACTTTACTTACGGGGCACCCTATACGGGACTCCTCTCACCAAATCGAGGAAAAGTTAAAAAAAAACTGCAGTCACTTAAAAATAATAAATTAGAAATTTTAAGTATAAATATATACATGATAAGCTGTCAGTGATTTGGAAATAGCTTTATTTTTGGGTCTTCAAGGTTCTATTATAAATAAGAATGTTTTATGACATTAGGGTTCACCTTCCAGTCTTAGTAACTGTTGTGGGATTTAAGATTCACCATAAGTTTTCTCATTAAATATATTTGTTTATTATTCCATTGTTTCAAGTACCCTAATATTATTTATGCTTATACTCATATTTACTATTTTATAACTTTGGAGACATCAAATTAAAATATTTAATTGTCATTGTTCTGAAATAAAATTTGTTACTAAAATAACAATCAAGTCGTATCGTACAATAAATAAATATCATTAAGAATTTTTCTGAATAATTCGTTAGCAAATACTTGTGACAGAATGGAGATAAGCAATTTTGCTGATTTGACCAATCAGACTTATTCTCTTAATGGAAAACCAGAACAAATTCTTTTCCACTAATTTTCACCCAGAAACGATAACAATAAACCGCCTTAATCATCAGTAACTTGAGTAAATCTTTGGTGTTTCATTTGGCAAGTGGCGACCCACCCCTCTTTCCCCCTAATGCCTCCCCACTAATTCTAAGGGGGTTGTTAATATGCTGAGATAGGTTTTATATAAGTAAATGGTATTAGTATGACTAAATATAAAAGCTGTTTTATATTAATTACCTAAACCGTTTGTAAATATAAAAATATTAAGAAATAATGGAAGTAATTTGGATTTATATTTTCTTACATAAGCTACATGTAAGCTACATAACATTGAACTCCACGTGCAGTATTGTAGGAATGAACAAATAGATCAATATCATAATGGTTATGTAACATACATGAAATGAAATGAAATGAAATGAAATGAAATGAAATGAAATGAAAATGAAATGAAATGAAATGAAATGAAATGAAAATCCGTTTATTTCAGTAAAAATTACTAATACAATACAGAATACATATGAAAAAAAAATAACTTGAAAAATTCCCCACATGGGCTATACAGCCTGTGGGTGGGGAATGAGCTCTATATCAGCTAATAAATTCATAATTAAATTATAATAATTTGAAAAGGATATTCAATTTATAAGTATCTATTTAAACAATAATAATATTTATATAATAAAATACATAGTTAAGAGTCAACATTATACATATGTTTATAAGTTAGAGGAATCTCATGTTTGACTGTGAAAGAAAAAAAACTAAATCCATCTCACAGAGATTTGGGTAAGCAAACATACCCTCCTCACACTCCTTACACACTCGCATTCACTCCAATATACACACACTCATCCAAGCCCTACATACGCACGTACACTCTACTCACTCACACTTACGACAAGAGAAAAAAAAGAAAAAAAAGGGTACATACATTAATCAGCTCCACGCAACAGGGCGATCTATTATCTGTACTGTGAATAAAAAAATGAATTAACATGATCTCTTCCCAGTTCTAACAACCAATGATTAATAAATTTTTTATACGTATTATAACTGCAAGGGTGTGGATTTTTTAAATGCGGAGGTAGTTTGGAATAAACAGTGTTGACAATGTAATGTGATGAGGTTGACGTAATAGTTTTGAACAATCTAGGTGGATGGAAACCAATATTTAACGCGGCTCTCGTTGAGTACGGATGTGTTATTTCGTTAAATAAGTTTTCTTTATTTTTAAAAATGTATGAAATAATTGTTCTTAGATAAAGTTGAGAGATATTGAGCACTTTAAATTCTTCAAATAGTAAGTCTGTGGGGAACCGTAAGTTTTTCTGCAAAGCAGCTTTAATTATTGATTTCTGAGTAATATCTAATGGTCTAATGTTCTAATGTCTAATCTAATCTAATGTTCAGTGTAATACATAACACTGAACTTAACAACTAAACTACGTCTTAATGAAAATAATGGTCATATTGACCTCGAGTGATTCCGAATTATAAAAAAACAAGAAAAACTAAACTATATTACAATTTTTTCTATATCTGAAATAGACAATCGTTACTTGTTGAATTTTTTTTAAGGAGAGGCCGTTCACTCTTAACCTTACTCTGCCTATTCCCCACAGCCGATAGACTACTGATCTGTGTGAGGAACTTGTTCAGGCAGATTTAGGGGTCTAACCAGTACAGTAGAAGGTGAATATTACTGATAAATCTTCCAGTCTAGGCCGGATTCGAACCAGCGCTGTCTCTAATCCAAGCTCAAAGTCCTGACGCCTTAGACCGCTCGGCCACCGACTTGCCCAAAAACTGAACTATGTTCTGAATATTCTAGGGGTATATTAGGAAGCCTAGGGATAATCATACAAGAACGTATGTTTCAGCCAGAGTATAGTCGGAGATCCACCTAGAATACCAGTGAATGAATATCTAAGATTGAGACAGAGCTAGCAGGGGTGGCGAAATGTAGTTGGGGACTTGGGGTGACTGATCTCTTCTGTGCCTGACCGAGTGGTGATTGGGGAGGGGTGGTATTCGGTACAAAAAGCGCATCTGAACCACTGGGAATGTAGGGCGATGTAGAAAGCAGGAGTGGCTAGTTGCACTCTCTCACTGACTCGCTTCCTGACCTGACAGAGTAGCTAGCTGGGGTGGGGGGAGGGGGAATCTAGTAGGTACATCTAAACTAACGAGAATGTCTTGTTAATAAGTAATTAGTAACGATTGAAGAATATTTTCGCTATGAAAATCCCTTAACAAATACCTTGGAAATGAAGGCCCTATGATAAGTGAAGGTAAGATTAGGCTGTATGTGTATGAACGGGTGGGTGGGTCAATACCATTGTGCATGTATGGGTTGGTATGGTGCATCAATATCACAGTACGTGTACGGGTGGGTAGAAGTGTCAAAACGCTGTTCGAGTAGTGACGGGCGGGTGGGTCAATATTGTTGTACGTGTATGAGAGAGCGGGCGGGTCAATATTTCTGTATGTGTATGGGTAGATCGGTGAGTCATTAGCTCTGTACGTGTATGAGTGGGTGGGCGAGTCAATATTACTGTATGTGTATGGGGTGGATCAATAAATTCTGTACGTGAATGGACGAGCGGATGATTTAATACTAGTGTACTTGACTGAGTGGGTGGATGGATAAATACCATTGTACGTGTATGAGTGGGCGGGTGGGTCAATATTTCTGTATGCATATGGGTGGATGGGTGGATCATTAACTATGTACGTGTATGGGTGAACGGATGGTTCAATCTAGTGTACTTTTCTGGGTGTGTGGATGGCTAAATAACGCTGTACGTATATGAGTGGACGGGTGGATTCAACACCACTATACGTGTATGGGTGGGTGGTTGTGTTAATAACGCTGTGCGTGTATGCGTGGGTGGATGGGTCAATATTTCTGTATGCATATGGGTGGATGGGTGGATCAATAACTATGTACGTGTATGGGTGAGCGGATGGTTCAATCTAGTGTACTTTTCTGGGTTTGTGGATGGCTAAATAACGCTGTACGTATATGGGTGGACGGGTGGGTTCAACACCACTAAACGTGTATGGGTGGGTGGGTGTGTTAATAACGCTGTGCGTGTATGCGTGGGTGGATGGGTCAATATCGCTGTACGTGTATGGTTGGTTGGGTGGGGTGTATGTATGTATGTATAAGAATGTTAAATTTAACCATTGTAACATTAGCAGCACATCATAATTAGCAAACTAAGATACGTGTGTTTCTGACAGCTGATCTATTTTTTACTATTTAATAATATCTTTAATAATTTTCCAGTGTTTAAATCAATATAAACAGTACATTTCTACATCATTTTTACATGAAACAAATATTTGCAATAATCTTAAAGATAGTATTTTTCACAATTTGTTGTAGTAGGCCTATGTAATTATGTGGGGAAAATTGTTTTGAAAAGTGTAAAATAAAAATTAAGTAAACTTATTTACATTTTGCACTATCAAACTTATTAATTAATGAAAATTACATTATAATTACGTAGAAAGTGAAGCTTAATTCCCAAAAAAAATCTTAAACTAGGTTAAATGTTATAGTTAAGTATTGTAAAAATTGTTGAAATTATGAAATTTCAAAGGGTAAATACTAAACAGAATGATAAATCCTTCTTCAACCAAGTAAAGTCCTTAATAAATAACAAAATGTTATGTAGAATGTACTAAAGACGACTGATTGCTCCTTCAATAAACCCACTGCAGATTGCACGACAGTTCCGTTGGCAGGATACTTCATCAGCGTGTCGGGAGCTGGGCAAATAGAAATATTCCTTTAAGGAAAATAAATAATTACCCAGTTTATAAAACATCAAAGCAAAATCTCTTTTAAACTCACTTGTTAGGCAGCCAGGTGGGAATTAAAAAGCAGGCTAAGTTTGTTTGAACATTTTTCTTGAGTCTTCTAAGAATCTTAAAGATCGTTTGAGAGGGTTTGTGTTTGTTCGTCTCGCTGCCTAATAACCATTGACGACAATAAACACGTGTTGACGGTTGGTGGAGACTTCGCGCATTGTCCGACCCACGTGTCAATCAACAATTACATTGTAAAACCTTGTCAAAGAATGGAAATCAATTTTACGAAAGGGCTTTTTCTACGTATGTTTTGAAACCATTTGTTTAAATGTGTTTATGTAAGTACCATACAAATATATATTCTCTTGATAAATTATTGTAACACCAATAAATCTGAGTAATGAACTAAGTAATACATAGTACCCATGGGACCAGCAAGTAATAATATTTATTGTTTTTTTTTTTTTTAAACCAATCTCAGTTTTATTATTTCCATTTATTTTGAACTACGGTATATACATATTGCTTCAATCCGTTGGAGGCTTTACCTCATTAGTTTTTAACCTGCTGGAGGCTTTACCTCGTTACAGGCTTTGCGCCGTTGGAGACATTACTCCGGTGGAGACTTCATGTCGTCAGAGGCTTACCTCGTTGTATACTTTGGAGACTTGACCCTGGAGGAGATTTTATTCTGATGGAGACTTCATCTTGTTAGAGGCTTTACTTCGTTGTAGACTTATAACGTTGGAGACTTACCCTGGTGGAGATTTTACTGTGGTGGAATTCATCGCGTCAGAGGCTTTACATTTCAATGTATCCTCGTTTACGAAAAGAGTACATTGAATATGATAAAACCGTATGACGCATTAAGCCAGTCACACGTTGAAAGTTAAATATACAGAATTAAAATAAAAATTAAGAGTATTAAACATTTAAAAAACCTTACGACAAGTTAAGTTATTGGTTCCTGCCACATCAAGGTATTTGGTTTTTAAGCCGACATTGAAATACGATGTGCTTTTATATAGAAACTAGAAAATGGTAAGTTTTGTGAATTTTTCACCTGTATTTTCAGAGTTCAGCTTGAAAAACCTGTTTTTGCACGAAACGTTTCCTTCAATCTTCTTGGTGGTTATGATCCAACCACAATCTACATTATAAATTTCCATGTCATATTTTGTCAAGTAATTCCTCCTATGTCAGTAAGTGTATGAGTGCGTCTAGTATGAGTAGCTTTGTTACCGTTTATTATGTATTGTTATCTTACTTTATTAATGCAACATACAGGAATTCACTACATGCAACATAGATCCAGTGACAAATTTGTCAATATGAAATGACAGTTATATAAAATAACCTCTTAGGTCACAAACATATTGTAAGTCCTGCAACCACTTCATGTATTTCTGAATTGCAAGATTTCACTATCAAAAGTCCTCCAGATATATCATTGTACTGTTTCTTCATCAGTGTATGTGTTTGTTGACCATCAATTTTCAACAGATTGCACTTATACTTTACAATTAAAAACCAGTTAAAAACTGTCCATCTTGAAAGAAGAGCCACGCCCCAAGTTACTGGCTGATTAACGAACATTACCAACTAACTCGTCAGTTTGTAATTTGTCTCTAATTTACTAGGTCTTATATAAAGCCAACATCTTGACAAGCTTAGTTAGTACGAGGCTAAAATTACTCACTAAACCGTCACCAATTTACTACTACCACACATCTAATAAATAAAAATGGCACAAATCACAGCAGTAGTCACCCCAGAACTCACGACGACAGATTTATTCCAAAATACTTATCTCTGAAGCGTCCCTCTTCTCCCTTCAACAACTGCAATATTATCTGCCCCAAGTTGCAAGACAAAGTGACTTTTTATCAACATGTCCCGTCTATATTTATTGCACAAAACATATATCAGAACTCTGCACATCTAAAGTCGGCATATCTCTGTGACGTTTTGACTCACCAACCGTGTTTTCGTGGGAACTGATCCAAATATAGTGTACAAACACTTGAAAATTTACTGTCGTATGAAATAAATTAAAATATATTTTTAGGATCAGTAAAACACTGCTCCTTACCAAGTTTGAAGAGCCAAGGTATAGATAAATTTACTGTAGTCATTGCTATAGTTTATTATAACACAAAAAGACTTAGTATAGTAGAAGACAAAATGTCCAGTAGATCTTTTTCAAATAACATTTACTCGTTGCTCATTAGACTCTAGCGTTTACAAAACTTACAAAGAGACAAAGCGGACCAAGGCATCTATATGTCATTTAACCTATTGGTATACTGCATCGTCTGCATCCATTTACAAATATATTTTGTTATAAAAAAATACTAAACATTCCAAAATAATTTAGTTTAATCGAAGCTGTATCTCGCGTCCAAAAATATTTCTGTTATGTCTTGAGTTCTAATATACCCTAGCGAGATTGTGTTTTACGTGACAATTTATTTCATTTGTTGGCCTAAATAAAAGTATATACTTATAAAAATATCACTAACTAGTTATTAGATGGGGGAAATAGTCTAAAAACCGCCGTTTACATCTTGAGAAAGTTCATCTCCATATCACTATTTTATTTTTTACATTCACTCGCTTTTTTCATTTTCAGGATTAAACCACAGAGCAAGTAATAAAAATAGAGTAGGCATGGACAAGCCGTACCACGGGAGCAGTTGAAGCCGGGCCCGCCATCTTTGTAGTGGCCAGATCTTCTAATGTCTCGCCTTATGGGGCACATAGATTAAAGTAAGCGCTTTGTTTGCACCAAGAATTAAGCAATTTAGAGATCAAATAACATTTTTGAATTAAAGATGTATTAAATGTTTAATGTATTGTAATAATGCGTGATCTAATAATATTATTTGTCATAACCAATAGTTTACTTGTAATAATATTTTTAATAATTAGCTAATTAAAACATTTATATGACAAGAAAAAGTTAGTAAACACGAAAACAATTTTTATTTGTTGGTCAGAGAATTTTCGTCAGCGAGGAAGTTTGAGGTTGTAATTGATGTTTCATAATATCAAAAGATTTTGATTCTAGGTAAATTATTTTTCTTTGTATGATGTGGTAAAGTGGCAGATTTAAAACTATCGTGCTTGAATTTCGTATAGTCGCCCAATGAATCGTTGTTCGCTCTATATGATTTGACTTACTACCTTTTCATAAATTTTCAATGTCACATATACATCAAAACATAGTGTATATGTGACGCGTTTTAGTAAGCTATAAATATATATCTACTCAGACTACGTTATCGACGTTGCTTACCGGGACAGTCAGTGGAGCGGGGCGCCATTTTGGTAGTGACGGCCAGCTTCACCACAGGAGGGTATATCCCCACTCTATTTGTACTTCTTACTCTGTGGATTAAACCAAATGGCTCTGTTTCGGGAGTCATATAACCCAGTCCTGGGTGGTGGGTGGGGGGGGGGAGGAAGTCCTGCTTACCCAGGGCTAAGTACCGTCACGGTGGTTTCGGCACTAGTCACGGGCCGCCGGCCGCACGCGGCCACGGTTCATTTGACAATGAGCGGATTCGATTCGCACCTTGGCCATAATAATCCTTTGTTTATTAACCCCCCTCCCCTCCCTCAAACCAAAATAATCACTGATCTGTGATGTTCCAGATTAAAGCAGATGGCTGTGTTCCCTACAGTTGTTGGGGTTTTTAAAACAGACTAAATTATTTACTGCTTTAATTCCCTTACCCAAATGTTCTTCCAACTATATGAAAAAAATGTGTAGAAGTTGTAGATCTTATTAATTAATATCGATGTCTCCTGTACTAGCCGTATTATGATACTAGTGGAAGTGTAAACAACGACACTAACGTTTTCATTAAATTTTAATAATATTTTACAATAAGGGTTGTACTCAATTTTTTATTTATGAGCTGTTTTCATTCACTTTCATATTAATCAAGTTGAGGGTCGTGTTGCAATTTTGCTTTATTCATTGAACGATCGGGTGCTACAGGACGAACGTTGGTAGGTGGGTTGGGCCCTGTCGAGATATACGACGTTTAGTAGGTGGATATATTTCTTTGACAACAGTGTCAAGATATTCTAGGATAGTGAGTTTTACTATATTGTTTTAGAATTTCCCATATTTTGAGAAATTTATCAAGCTCTACAGTTGTTAATATTTAAGTTCCTTGATAATTTCTGAAACAAATTTAAAAATTGTAAAAGTAAGTGAGAATAGTTTGGAAGAAAAAATAATACTTCAATATTTATAGGATTTTAATTTTGTGTTGTGATTTAAGCTTTGCATTTATGTAATATTAACATTATTTATCATATGTTGCCTTACAGGTTTTCCCACGATTTTATTCATAAGGAAACCAATTAAAAGAACAATAAAACGTCCTGATAAAACACAAAGGCTTGTTTAAAGTGTGTAATATGGAGATTAACAATGAAGGTAAACAACTGTTGGATGAAGACAGGTGGAGCTCATTGGCACGTTGAGATAAAGGGGTTAGGAGAAATAAAACTCTAAAGCAGTTAGTGGGAGATAAAACAAAATACTAAATGGAAACTTATTCAATACAATGGATCACGTTGATTTTATTTTTTATCTATTCTAAAGACATCGATCGTCAAGATGGGCGAATATGAATTTCGAATGAGTGCGATGAATGTAGATGAGCGAATGTAGTCATTGTTACAAACTAAGAGCAACACTACTTTAGAAAGGCTATTCATTAATTTTTAATTATTAACAATTAATTAATAGCCCATTGACAAATGAACAGCCGATGGTAATTCAGCTGATCCCTTTCAACATTTGTTACGACTCTGATTGGGATGGAACTGAGAACCTTTAGCTTATGAAGCTGCGATTTAATCAATTATGTTGAATATTCAAAAAGTACTTTTAAAGCAATATCTAGTAAATGTCCATCGGTTATAATTTTATGTAAATCTGCATTTACAGAAAATAATTGATCTGATAAAAAAAAAAACAATTTTACTACTGATTATCATAGTACTTCGTTTACTTATTATAACATAGATAATGCTTTTACCTTTGGAAAAAATGTATTATTAAAAATACTTTCAGTAGCAGCAAGTACTAAGATTTATAAACCAACATACACGCAATTGTGTTATATAGAATAGAATAACCTTTATTGCACAAATCACAATAAATTATATTGCACACGCATTAAAAATTATCGGTTGAGAATATACGAAATAAATAAATAATTATTAATTCGGTTTGTACTCTTAAAGCTGATAGTAGGCATATTTTTATTACTAAATCTAAATATAGGCCTAATATTTTATCCTACAACTTTTATCTGTTATTAGTACAAATTCCATATTTGATTTTATAACAATTATATATTCATATATTATTCAATCACGCGTAATCTAGAACAATCAAAAAGAAATATACCCTAAGAATTGTCCCCCCCCCCCCCAAATAATAGGGTTTTAAACAAAGATGCCCCTGCGGAGTAGTTACGCACAAACACACATGGATGTACAGCATTTTGCATACACAAAGCCTATCAGGCGCTAGGCCGCTCTGCGGGGAAAATGATAAATTATTATTGGAAGAACGGAGCTTGTGGCGGCGAGGAACGTGCGAGGACTGTTCACTGCTTGAAACACTCTTTATTGAATATTTAACCCACATTTCATGGGCAAAGCGCTTTGCGGTCTGGTCCGGGTTATACGGTGGGAGGGGGGATAACGTATGACTGAGTAATTGCCCGTTATTGATTATAGATACAGCCACCGAAATACTTTATGCTACGCCCTATGTTCTTTAAGACCCCATATCAGTATAT